>UXGC01000062.1:0-430446 GCA_900480045.1 Eurytoma adleriae | reverse complement strand
TTTAATTTTAAATTTATTTAATAATTATTAATTTTATTTTAATTTTAAAATAATAGGGTATCTAATCCTAGTTTATACTTTAACTTTATTAAAGTTTTGTCATTGTATTGAAAATTAGCGCGGTATAAATAAAAAGTACGTTAAAATACGTTAAAACTGTGAATTATAAAAATAAAAAAATTTTTTACTCGTACCTGAACGGTATAGTAAAGCTGTGTTATTAAAATATTTATTGTTAGTTATAACAGTTTCTTTGTTAATTGTTTGTTATCTAAAAATAAAACTTGTCGATACGAAAAATGTCTTTGTTTTTTGTCACAAAGAAGTGTATGTTTACGCAAAAATAAAAAAGTTTCGCTGTTTCATAAAAATATATTTTACATTGTTAGTACGTACTATCGAAAAACTCATTTGTCAGATTAGATTTGATACTGATTGAAGAGTTCATTGATAATCATACTAAGTTCTACATTACCGACTTGTATGCTTTTTGGAGCATTGGAAGCTAAGTCTATTCTACCTAACATAGAGAGGTTTCGCAAGAGAGTTGCAAAATTAATCATTAATTTGAATATTCGATCACTTTGTTGACATAAAAATGAAGAGTAAACGAAAAATAATTCATGCGTCTTTTGTCAAAATCAAATGGAAGCGTACAGACATTCAAAAATCCGCGCCACGCAAATGATACAATGATGGCGAACGCGAATTCGCGCGATAGTCGCGATAGAATGATCGCGATTGATATGATTTAGCTCGACTCGAGAAGACGAGAAACAGCGCGACGAACAACACAAAGTGGACATGTTTTGACAAAGGTAGACGAGTGCGTACAATGAATCGCGACCGGCGGAATCTCGACAAAGGAGCGAAAGCGAGTCTGCGAGCAGCTGCACAGCGGCAGTAGTGTGCTTACGAGTGGCCAAATAAGAAATTGTTTCGCGACTCGCGAGGAAGCTGGAGGCAAGGAGCGCAGGAGGAGGCTAATCGAGTACGCGGGACAGAGACGGAAGCTCCGCTCGGACGAGTGTGCACGGCGATCCTCCCGCTCGCGCCTTGGACACTGGGCTATTTTTTCACCGGCCGACGCTCGCGTTTGCCCGCGCCCGCGGAACAAAAGTGCTGCGCGTATAAATCGGCGCGCGGCAGTCGGAAAAGTGCGAAAAGTCAAAGGAGCCGCCGACGGGCTGCCGAAGCGGCGCCTCGCACACGTGTCAAGCCCGCACGGCGAGAAGAACGTGGAGGCGCGCGCGCGACAGCGCGCAATTAACGCCGCGCGCTAATCTGCTCAGTGGGTGCCCGTTTGGATCGCGCGAGAGGCCCGCAGTGCTCGAAAAAAGAGCGCAGCCAGCGGCCTTCGCGTCAGCCTTCGCGCCAGCCGCCGACGGGGGACGATGACACCGGAGTGCCTCCGGCTAAGCTGGTGACCACCTTGTTGTGTCCCTCTCGGCCTCTCCGCCGCCCCTCCAGCCGGGCCCTCTCAGTGTCCGCTCGCGCAGGGAGTCACGGGCGTCTCGGCTCTCCGGGCTCGGGAGCTTGCCTCGCGCGCAATTTGCACGCCGCCGTCGACTCTCTCCGTCTCTCCTCCTCTCTCCGCAGCTTATCGCAAGAGGCCCGTGCAGCGGGGCGCCGAGCCATGGCGACGAACATCGCGGCCCAGCGGATCAAGCGAGAATTCAAAGAGGTTATAAAGAGCGAGGAGGTGAGTGTTGCTCTCGCGGGCCCCCGAGGAGCCCGTCCTCGCTCGGCCCCGCGCTAATTGCGTAATGCGCGGAGGCGCGAGTTTACGGCCGACGGGTCACGACGTCGGGATACCGACGCCCGTGCGAGCCGTCGACCTCGACGACGAAAACGCGCCCCCGTCCCCGTCGCCGAGAGCCGCGGCCTCGCGACGCGGATGCTTCATGCTTTCAGATGCGCAGTTCGCCTTTTCGCACGATGCGAACTCTCCTGGCACTGCACCAACTTTCTGATCACCCGCCGAGGTGACTCTTCACTACAATGACTTGCACTTCAGACATTTATTTGCTAGCTGGATCCTCCGCTCATTGTTCACTTTTCTCATAGATTTTGTACTTTGTTATCGAAGCAACTATAGCTTGCGAATACCTCCCAATGCCAGTGGATTCACTGGACATTTTTCTTTTCTTTTCAATCGAATGATGCACTTGAGTTTTAAGATAACTAATTATTTTTAAGTAATTATTTTACATTAGTATCTACAGGTCCCTATATTTTACAATAGAAAATTTTGGATTTATATAATTTATTTTGATTTACTAACGCAAACAAATGCTTACAAAATATTGATCGAAGTTAAAGTTTAAAAAATATTATTTGTTGCAAATTGCTTTCATTCAAATTTGAAGAAATGTCAGAACAATTAACCTATGGTTTTAGAATATAAAATGATAAATTAAGTATAGGTAAAGCTGCTTACACTTTTTCTTCTCCATTTTGCCGGATGATGTCTCCAGTGACTCTTTACTTTGTTTAGACTTTTCAGAATTATTCAAGTTACTCATAGTGTGTGGGCTTCTTCTCCTTTTGAAATACTTTCTTACCAATTACAAAACAGTAGGAGTGTCTGACCATGATGCAAATTATTTTATCAGTTTAAGTTTTTCCACTCTAGTTTTAGACAGCAAATGTCAGGGGTTAACTTCTTATCTGTTTTCATGACGGAGTAATGGTTGTAGTCCAAATTAGGAGTGTGGATTTGATAAATTTTTATCTTATTAATGCTATAGCATTTGATTAATTAACTTGGGAGATCCCATTAGGAATCTTATAAATTTTGTTTATCAGTATTGACATTAATAAAAAACAAGTGATTATCAGTTGAATTTTTTTTATCAATATAAATCTTAACAACTTTAACTAATTTTTTAATTTTCATTATGTTAAACAAAATAATCTTATTTTTGCAATATATTTGATGAAAATTAAATAAAACATTTTCAAAATTTGTTTCAATATTTTTTATTTTTGTTTTGAAACCATTTTATATCATTTAATGCCTTGTAATAGAAGTATATAAACTAATCTCAAAATTATTTATTTTTCAGGTTGCACAATGCTCTATAAAAGTAGAACTAGTCAAAGACAGTTGTGTTGAATTGAAAGGTGAAATTGCTGGTCCTCCAGATACTCCATATGAAGGAGGCAATTTTGTTCTTGAAATAAAAATTCCAGAAACATATCCATTTAATCCTCCAAAAGTAAGTATATTGAAAACTCACAATATGAATGTGTATTCTAAATAATATTTTGTATAACTTTATTTTAGGTACGGTTTATAACAAAAATATGGCATCCAAACATATCTTCGGTAACAGGAGCAATTTGTTTAGATATATTAAAAGATCAATGGCATGTTTTGTCTAGTATTTTTTCATTATGCAATTAATTTTAAATAAACAAACTACTTTATATATTTGCACATTTTTTTAGGGCAGCAGCAATGACGCTGCGAACTGTGTTATTATCATTACAAGCCCTTCTGTCAGCAGCTGAGCCAGATGACCCTCAAGATGCAGTAGTAGCAAAACAATACAAGGAGCAACCAGAAATGTTCCGTCAAACTGCAAAGCACTGGACATCTGTGTATGCAGGAGGTAAATTATTAAAAAAAAAAAAATAAAGACATAGTGGAGAATATTTTTTGAAATTTAACTTAAAATAAAGAAAAAAATTATGATGTGATTACAGGACCATCAAAGATGCCAGAATTAGATGAAAAAATTAGACGCTTAACAGACATGGGCGTAGAAGAACATAATGCGCGAGTTGCGCTTTCCTCGTATAATTGGGATTTGGAACGTGCCACAGAACAGCTCTTCAGTTAGTGATTACTGGACAATAACAGCTCGATATATCATATACATCACCCATTTTGTAACTCAAGATTCTTCTATGAACAAATATTGCATGCGTCATCGTCATTCAATCATCATAGCAAAATTTTCGATCAAAATCTACCATACACTGTGAGACAATATTTCACAAAGAAGTTTTTGGGCGGTTGATTGTCTGTCGGATGATATTTGTTTATTTATTTTGTAACATAGATATGAAAAAAGTAAAAGTAGAGTTACAAGAATTTAGGAGTGGAAGTGTGAAATGAAATGAGTCCAATGAAATTCCAAGTCGGTATCGTACTTTAAGAGCAGTCGATTAAAATATGAGCAAATCATTGACTCCAGTGTTCTTGCTCAAGATTGTATAGAACAAGTTCACAGAAAAATGCTCAAAGGGCAATTTCTCGTAAACTTTATTGTTTTCCTTTTATAATACCATGCAGTGTAATTTTGTATATGTGATATTGATTTAGTTGCCAGACTATCTGGTGGATCTGTTTTGAAGGAAGTATTTATAATAAAACTGCCGTTTGGTTAACAATTTTCTTTTTATCTTTTTTTCATCAAAATTTGGCCTCCCAAAAGCATGTAAAAATAATTTCCTCTATCTTAAATGATAACAAAAATTTATAAAATTGTAATCAACTATATTGCTTATATCGAAAAAACAAACATTCAAATTGTAGATAAGCAACTGCTATTTAAATTAAATTTTTTACTTTTAATGTACTTCATTTTTATATTTGCGAAAATCGTAAACCATTACTCTTTAACAAAATTGTCATTAACATTTTATGTGAATACTTTTCATGTTGAAAATATATGCTCCAATTTTTATGAAAAAGTCTGTTCTTATACCTCATTCGAATGTTAAGAGATTCACGTTTAATTAGATCTGAACTGTACATTATTGTAGCAGAGAATTTATTTAGAAATAGATAACATTTGTAAAAAGGACTATACGCTTTAACGTTATGTAGTTGATATTCGAATTTTGTACATTTTTGGTGTTGGGTTTATAGGTATAGGACGATAGATGAACGAAGCTCGTCTGGTCATTAATGTATACATGAAAAAAAAACACAGAAATCATACTTGCGCGCAAAGACACTTACCTATAAAATCTAAACAAAAATGAAGAAAAGTACACCTTCGTGAAAGTGAGTGCTTACATTCCATGTCCAGGGACGACGTTGCATTTACCTGTTATCACCGATAATTTAAAATTTCTTCTAGTATTTCGACAGATTTGTACAAACTACATAGGTGTCCAAGTAATCTAAAGCAAATTTCAAATAATGATATTAAAAGATTGTATAAATTGGTAATTAGTTGTGAGTAGTATATTTAATATCAAATTATTTAATTTTTTTTAAGATCTTAAACCTTTGTATTTTTCATCCAAATTCTATAAATAATTTCATAATATTCACAATTAAAGAAGCATTAATTACATACAAAATGAATATTTCACAATACTTCTATGATTTGAAATCTTTTTTTGGATTAATTTAATTTGTCAAATTTATTACAAATTTAATATTTTGTATCTGAATAATCAGCTTTAATAAGTGGAATTAACATTAGGAATTTCCAAGTTATTACGGGGTATGTCGTGATGCGCTGCTTTCCTTAAATTAAATCGAAAAAATCTGTAAGCTTATACAAAATTTACTCAATGTAAATTATTTAAAATAAAATGATTTTTTTCAAAAATGTTCTTTTATTTATCAAACTTTAATCTATCATAAGTTTCTAAGTATAAAATTAAATTTTATTTAAGACAAGTAAATGTAAATAATTTGTACATAACTAGGTTTACAGTCTTTCATATTTCCTTAAAATATGGTATCACTAAATTGTAAAAAAGCACTCCGAAATTTTTTAGAAAACTATAGACAGTCTGATGACTTTAATAAAGAAATAAATCATGTTTACAAATAATGAACAAAAATTTTTCATATACAAAAATTCTGTACGGGCATATTTACACATATTCAGTCACAAAGTTAACTACAGTTTTTAAGGCTCAGCCATTTATAAATCAGTGTAGTTTTATCAGGTATTTTCTTAATCACAAAACTACATATTCACATCTTTGTGTTGATAAAGATGAAGTTGACTGGAGGTAAGTATAGCTTGATACACAGAATCACATTCAAAAGAACATACGTCGACCACAGGCTCAGAAACTGGTAATTTGTAAAGTTCTTGTCCATTAGATATACTCCAGGCAACAATGCTATTCAGACTTTCATTGTTGGCTACCACCACTGTGTCATTTTGAAGATTCATATAACACGGTCTTGAAAGTAATTTTTGAGAACTTCCAGCATTAAATGTATGTACCGTATTAAATTTTATTTGGTCATCGCTTTTTTCAATAGAGCACACAAGGTGTCTTACTGATGGATTTTTTGCGTTTGCACGACATGAAAGTAAAACATGATTGTCTTGATCGTTGTATCGCAATGATGTAAAAGGCCCTTCAAGTTCAATTCGATTGCCTACATAATTTCCTTCCTTATAACCAAACGCTGAGCAAGAGTTTAACTGACATGCTAAGTAGCCACCAGCTCTGAGAGCTGGACTACTCGTTGAAACTGAAGCAAGAGATACCACAGGAGACCTAGAAAATACAAACTCTATTTACTTTTTCTGCTAAAGAAAAATATTAATTATATATATGAAAATTTACCTGTCTTCTGTATTTTCTCTCTTTGAAACCCCTGACTGCAAATATCTTATGTCATATTCTGTAACATCTCCCCTTGCTCCTCCAACAAAAAATGTTTGAGTGCTATGACTTGACCAACAACAACTCCACAAATTTGATACTTCTTGATAACTGTGTGTTAAAATATTGCTTCTGATATCAGTTAAAGAAACTTTTTTATCAAAAGAGACACTTAACAGAATATTTGGATGATGCTTTTGAAAAGCTAAATCTCTAATACTTCCACTATGGATACCGCAATTTAAAGAAGCAGAAAGTGTATCAACAAAAATTCTGTTTATGGCATTACCAGAAGAAATTACTAAAATTTTATTCCATGGATTATAAGCCATAACTCTACAAGAATTTTTCTTACAAATGTCAAAAACTTTATTTTTTCTTAAAAGTATATTTTCACTTTGAGGACAAAAGTCTTTTCTTTCACTTAATTTTTGCAGTTCTGAAATCTTTTGCTTTAAAAAACTTATTTCTTGTTTATAAAATACTTCCTTTGTCCGATAATTGTGAAGTTCTTTTTCAGCAATTTCTTTCTTTGATGATACCTCTTTTAGTTGCTCTTTTAATTTCTCTATTTCAACTGTATCTATACACTTAAGACCTTTAGCATATAATATTCTGATATCTTTTCTTGATGCTTTTGCATTACACTCAGGACATTTTCTTGCTGTTGCATTTTGTGCAACATTGAACCATTGTGTAATACATTTTAATCCAAATAAATGCCCACATCGAAGAGAACAAAGTCTGTGCTCCCCTGCATTACTCCACGTTTCTAGACAAATTGGACACTTTTGATCTTCATCAAGGGATTCATTGGCAATATTTTCAACTGGTACCTCCTTAGGTTCATCCAATTTTATTTTTTTTTGTTCTGAAACAAAATTTAATTTTAAAGAAACATGAACATCTTAAGCATAACAGTTAATTTTTAACATAATAATTAACAAAGTATCTATTTGGGGGATATGTCATAAAATCTACAAAAATCAATGTATATTCACGTAAACCTTAAATTCATATATATCCACGTAAATAAAAGTGCGGCTACAGGGATACTTGGGTTTTTGGGTTATTGGTTAAATCCACATATTTTACGTGAATTTTGTGTGAATAGACCCACCAGATAATTAATTTTTAAAATAATTGTCATTAATAATTACTTTGTATAATCTCTTCTTCAACTACTACTTCGTGTTCTGGTTCAATTTCTGTATCAGTCCCAGACTGACTCGGTTGTTCCTGACCTTCATTTAATTCAGGCGTGCTGACCTGGCTTAAAGCCTCATCTTCTTCTCCCGACATCTCGTCCTCTGCATCTAAGCTACTTCCCACTTCTAAGTCGTCGTCTTCTACATCAAAGTCATTGTAGCCTTGGAAATCGGTGTCAAAGTCCTCATCCTCGTCAGCATCATACACTAAATACGATAAATCATCACTGTCATTATCGCTAATATCGCTGTCATTATTCATAGTCAAATCCAGAGGTAAAGATAATCTTCGATATACATCAGTTATATAATTATTATGAAAATCTTCGCTGTAATTACTATCGCTGTAATCTGAAAGAAACGGAAGATAAAATTAAAAATTACCTTTCGAATTTGATTTAAAGGTTATGGTCATTCAGCTGATGTAAACAAACGTTCTCGCGTTGTGATAGGCTTTAAAATAGTTTGAACCTTAATTTGCCGCGCGATGTAGAATACACGAAAATGTAAATATACGTATATAAGAATCAAACTCACCGCCATCATCATCCATAATTAAATATAAACAAAAACATCAGCAAGAAAAAAGGGGATGACGATGAAGCTGCATGTGGACAGTGCAGGCAGACAGTGGAAGCGTCAACTGCACTTTTCTTTGGCGCAGTTATTCTACACATATCTCAAGCCGCGCGCACAAGCAGCGATCATCAGTTTTCAACTGTACCATACACCATATTTACTTTACCTACCCTACCGACAGTACCGACCCTACGTCCCTACCAATATGTTATATGTATTAAATATATACAAAAGTAACATATTATAATGTAATTAATTGGTTTTTTTATTACGTATAACGTGAATTCAATTTTGGTAAGCAAAGTTTGTAATTTAATTACATAATAGATTAGACTATCCTAATCTAGTTAAAATACATATGCATGTATGTACAGTAAATATACAAAAAAGATTTCTATCTGTTTGACTGTTTAAATGATTGCAGTAGTGTATGACTTTTTATAATACGATATACTCGCAGCAAATTGCCGTTATGTAAGTAATATAACTGTTTTTAAATCTAAATTCATTTAATACCGATACCATATAATTGTTTTAAAACACCCCCCGTTCCTGAGGCCAAAATACCACACTACGTATACTGCACATTATTCAACACTCCTTTATGAGCGAGTTCAGTATATATGTGTATGTATAAAATTTTCACTGCGGATATCCGATTATATATTATATATAGGCGCTCACCAGGCGGCAATGCGGCATCCATGATCCACAATTCTTATTATTATATCGTTAACGTACAAAGCTTATAATAAACTTTGTAAGATCATGATCGATGATTCTAAATAAAATTAATTTCGAAAAGTGATATATATCTTTAATAGAAGTATACAATTTATGTAAAAACATAATTTTTATACTTTTAAGTAAATTTTGCAATAATTAATTGACAAAAAATTGGCTTTCATATACGCATAGATATATATGTATATATACTATATGCGTCAGGATTTTACCGATTTTCCTCACACTTTTATAATTATAGAACAGAAGCGGAAGTTATATTGTAATTCGGTGTCTAAATAATGGTTATAAAAAACTCAACATTCACTTCAAAATAATCGTCAAAGCACGAATATTTTTAGATCATTGTATTAATAAAACTTGTTGGTCATGCGTATTTGTAGAACTACTAAACACTATAATACTTATATAGCAATTTAGACGGTATATAGCAAATGAAATAATTCTGTCGAGAAGAATAAATAAATATATATGTTCATATTATTTAAAAAAATGCAGCAGCTGCATCAGTAACTGTATAAATAAAATAAATACTAATAAACACTGCGGGGGCACTTTGAATTTTAAAAAGAAAAGTTGATAACGTATGTATATATAATTGTCTGTTGCTGTAGAAATGCGCTGACAATTAACTTTTCGAAATGTCAAAATGTGACTTCTTCGAGTTCTATAATTCACAGTTTGAGTTCTATACTTCTATTTTAAACGGCAGGTCTGTCGTCACTTTAGCCAGTGTCGATTTTTAGGGAAAAAAAGAGTAATTTTTTTTAATTATAATTATGGATATCCGCTTTTCTATAAATATTAATTAATACAGTTTTTTAGCTAATTAGAAACACAAAATTAGTTAATTTCTATTAATGCTGTAATTAATAAAGCTAATAACAATAGTAAAGATTCTAAAATTTAACTCCCAATTATTAAATTTTAAACATTCTTCGTAATCATAATCGTGTTCGAAAGATAAGGTTGTAGCGACGGTCAATCTGAACTTTACCTTTACAGTTTACTATACTGAGCACTGACCTAAGTGGCTATAAGCAATCCATCTACATAATAACCTATAAAAAAGTGTATATTAAAACAAGACGGCGATCAGGTAGCAAGCTGCAAGGTGCTGAGAAGGGGGAAGTGATAGCTATAGCTATAGTGGTAGTGTCGAAACTCTAAAGCTAGCGCCCTGGCGGCTGGGGCTCGTGAGATTGGCATCACTGTTTCAAAAAAGAGCGCTGTTCGTGGAGAAAAAAGGGGAGCAATAAATATGGCGTAGAGCGATTGTTACACATGTGTCAGTGCTCTTCGGTAAAGTCATTTTCGGCAAATAAACTGTGTGGTCTCCGCCTTTGCACGCGCGACGAGTCGCGTGTCTGCAAGATTCTCGACGCTTTAGTATCCGCGGTGGCCGGCGATAATATGTGACATATTAGCTAAGTGCTGTTGTTTAATCAACGTCGCCGTCGTCGTCGTCGTCGTCGTCGTTGCTCCAGTCTTCATCGTCGCCGTGAGTTCACCTATAAAGATTCAGGCGAAATTGCGCCAATGTATTAAAAGAGGGAGAGAGACACAATGCGCGATTCGCGAACCGAGTCGAAATATGCGATAACTGCGAGCGTGCAGTTACTCGGCTCCGAGATTTTACGAGCGCGTCGCCGTGATTTCTGCGAAGCACTCGTATCTCCTTTTTGGCCAGCCCCTATGCGTTAACATCTTGAGCCACGGAGACGGCTTCCGGGCGCGGGCGCACCTCCTAGAGTGCACGTTGGACCCCTTCGCCCGCTGCATTCGAGACTTTTTCTCCTTTATCGCTGCCATCGCTGCCATCGCTGCCTACCTAACTGCATCGACACTGTTACGATACTTCCGATTTTTCAGCCTAAACAAAAAATATTTTAACATCCAACATTCTATTCTAGCCAGCTAAAGGATAAAAAACTCACTTCGTATCCCAATTATAAAGCTACAGTCCCTTCATTATTTATCGATATTATTTATATTAGTATTAGTAATTTAAATTCATTAAATTTATCTAAATTTTCACATGAATTTTGATAAATTAAAGAAAAGGGTCTGTCATTATTGTTCATCAATATGGAAGACCATTTCATTTATTTAAATAAATTAGAAATATATAAAATTTTAACTTCTTTTTTTTTTTTTTAAATAGATTTAAGAGAGGATTAGAATTTGAGATAACTATAGATTGTTGAGCAAGTTGCATTTGTACAAATATAAGAAAACTTTTTTTAATAGGTGATACTTTTGATAAAAATATTTAAATTATGGAAGACTGGCCTATTAAAATGATATATATTTTAAACAAATGTGTACAAACAATTTATAAAAGAAATATATATTAAAAATCACAAAATTAAATAAATAGCATCAAAAATTAAAAAAAATATTAGAAATGATTTTATAGCTTAAAGTTTTGGAAAGAAGAAGGGGTGATCATGGCTCAGAGAGCCACTTTCCAAGTCTTGGTTTAGACTGTCTAAATATAGACACAGGTTCCACAGGCTTTCCGTGTAGTATCATGCCATGCTGAACAGCATCCTGTTCTATTGCGTATATTTCTCGTTTTCTTCCTTTAGTTTGGCAGACAGTCAAGTTTTATTTATAAATTTACCAATAATTTATTAAAATTTTAATATTATTACTACTATATCAAACATTTCAAGAATTTATTGTTTTATTTGTACAATTTTAAAAATAGTTCTATCCTTTGAAAAATTGTAAGTTTTAAAGTTTAAATTAGAAGTAAAAGTTACTTTTATTCTTTTATAAGCTATACCATTAAAGAATTATTAAAATTGTACATTTTATCAATTGTATAATACACTAATGATATTTTATTTAATTTGAACTAATTTTTCAGAAGATGGTACAAAAAGATCCTGAGGTTAAAGTGGTATTTCAGTATAGATGCCCGTACGATGAAGATTTAACAACCATAACCTATAAAAAACCAAAAAATGTAGATTCTATAATAAAATGTTTGGTAGACGAGGTATCTGAAGAACTCGATAAACTGAGAATTCAGAAAAATATTTCGTCTTCATTAAAAGTGGGATGGTTAAAATATAAAAATGTTGATGTCGTGGTGAGTACAGTAGTATATACATTATTAAAAAAACTATAATTACTAAAGTAAGTTAATTTTATGAATTTTGTTCTTATAGCAAACTGAAATAGTGGACTGTATCACTGATACAGATGAATTAAAGGAAGTACTTGAACCAATAATAGAAAGTTTTGATGCGGATCATGAACTATGTATTTTTATCGATGATACTCCAGGTGCAATTGATAAAAAGAAACGTCACTATCGTCACTATCGTCGTAATAGAAGCTGTGTAAGCGATTCTATGTCAAGTATCATAAAGTATCGAGATGAACATAGAAAATCTGTTGGAACAAGTACAAAAAATGTATGTAATGATGAAGATATAAAAGAACGTAAGTTAATAATGTTAAAAAAATATTTAGTAATTCTATAAAAATTCAATACCAGTAAGTTAATGTGAAATATAAAATCCTGTCTTTGTGGCTTATTTCAGACTATGTGGGTCTTGTAAATCAAGCAATGACATGTTATCTTAATAGTTTACTTCAAGCATTATATATGACACCTGAATTTAGAAATGCCTTATACAACTGGGAATACAAACAACTTTCTTCCGAAAGGGATGAAAATCCAAAAAGTATTCCATTTGAATTACAAAAATTATTTCTTAATTTACAGGTATGCTACTGTATAATTATACTTCATTAATTGAAGTAATTCTTTTCAGTAGAGTAAACATTTTAAATTGTAAAAAACATACTTTTTTTAACAGACATCACAAAAACCATCTGTAGAAACAACTTCACTAACTCGAAGCTTTGGATGGGATTCTTCTGAAGCGTGGCAACAACATGATATTCAAGAACTATGTCGAGTAATGTTTGATGCTTTAGAGAAAAAGTTTAAAAATACAGAACAAGCTGATCTTATTAATAAACTTTATGAAGGTGAATTAATGTGCTGAATATTTGAGGTTTGCAATTAGATTTTTGTTAAGTCAATGTTTTTGCTGTTTTATAGGAAAAATAAATGATTATGTAAAGTGCCTGAATTGTAATACAGTGAAATCTAGAGAAGATACTTTCCTTGATATTCCTTTACCAGTAAGACCTTTTGATGCTAATGAAGCATACGGTAGTGTGGTAAGTTTTAATTTTAAACTGTATAAATTTTGTGTTCCAAATAATTATCTCATTCTATAATTTTATTTATAATTTTTAGGAAGAAGCATTAGCTGCATTTGTGAAATATGAAACTTTAGAAGGAAATAATCAATATTTTTGTGAAAAATGTGACAAAAAGACCAATGCTCATAAGGGATTAAAATTTACGAAATTTCCATATATTCTTACACTTCAATTAAAACGATTTGACTTTGATCAAAATTCGTATCACAGAATTAAATTGAATGATAAGTATGTTCATTTACTTTTAATTTTGTAATGTTAATAAAAGAGAAAAACATTAGGTATTTGGTTCTTGAACTATCTAACATTAATTATAACGAATTCTTAATTTTAGAGTAACTTTCCCCGACGTTTTAAACTTGAATTCTTTCATTGAGTCTGCATCTAATCCAGAATCTCCTAGTCCAGAAGAAGATGCTGGCTTGAGTGTCAAGTGTGATGATAATTGCACTACAGACAGTAGTACAAACGATGAGGAATGCGCACTAAGTAATGCAACATCTTCAAATAGTAACCATTTGATTAATCACGATCAACTAGATGATGAAGGTAATTTTAAAAAATTTAACTGAAATTTAAAATTTATTTAATTATTTCTAAATTCTGCAGGAATTGTCATGAGTAATGGCATGTCTCCATCATCATGTAGCTCTCTCAACCAGAATCATGTATCTGAAAAATCTGCATCAATGGAAGGGCCATTTATTTATGAACTTTTTTCTATTATGATTCATAGTGGTAGTGCTAGTGGTGGACATTATTATGTCTACATAAAAGACTTCAGAACTGATAAATGGCTGTGTTTCAATGATCAGAACGTTACCTCTGTGAGTATTATTAATTGAAATTTTTTTGTTGATTTAAATATTTAAAAATTTTTAATATTTGTGATTCTGCATTAATTTTTAGATAAGTAGCGAAGATATTCAGAAAACATATGGAGGAGGTAATAAATCAGCTTATTGTACTGCAGCATATCGAAGTAGTACAAATGCATACATGCTTATGTACAGACAAATAGACCCAGAGCGAAATCTTTTACCAATGAAAGCAGAAGATTTTCCACCTCATATCAAGGTACAATGAAGATTTTGAATTATTATTTTTTTTATTTGCTTTGATAATTTTTCAGTTTATAATTCTGTAACTTCAATTTGAATACTTATATGTATTTTAAATTTTTTCTTAACAAAATTTACATTGCACCAAGGTTTTAAAATAGTTTTTATTAATTATACAAAAAATTGCAGAATTTGGTTGAGAAGATGAAAAATGAAGATAATACTATGCATACCCATCACCGAAATTTTAGAAAGATAATTTATTATCGAAATCCATCGAATGGGTTAATAAAAACAGTGCACATTAATATCAATATGAACGACAAGTTTGCAGATATTGCTGCAGGGGCTCTTAGAAGGAGTGGACTTGAAGACTTGATTGAACTAAACCAGTGTAGAATAGTTACCTACATTGAAAAATATGATCTAGTGGGGCGTGTCTATGATGAAAATAATACTCTTGATGATGTTTATGATGATGAGTCAAAACTACCCTCTTTCTTGCTAGATATTCGTGATAAAAAAACACAATTTGAGCCTTACAAATTTGAACCCGTAATCACTAAGGTTTTTATCAATTAATATCTTTTATAGACTTTTACTGTTTTGGTATTGAAAATAAACTTGTCTATTATTTTATAGGTATATGTAATTGATGCTGTAGAGAAGGATTTAATAGATGGCCCAAAGTATATAAGAGCTTTTAATAAAATGAATATTGAAGAATACAAAAAAGAACTCCTGAAACACTTTCCTACTCTTGATTCTACAAAGATGATACTGTTATGTAAACAATTGCTTTCAGATAGATTGCTAGAAGGCGAAGAAGCATTTGATAGGATTGACGATGATTTAGTTTACATAGTTAGTGTTTGTGACTCTTACTCTGATGATACAATCCATAATGTTACAGAATCGGTATTTTTTAAAATGAGCGAATACTTAGAAGATATTGTTTCTTTTTATATTGATATAAGTGAGATAACAGAAGGTAAGAAATATTATTTATTAATTAAATTTATTTCTTGATTAAATGAATTATTGAAATTTCAGAAAATATGGTGAACATCCCATCTTATAACGAATTTTATAAAGAAGAAAAGTCTCGTGGAGGAAACTTCATTATAAATCATTATTACAACTATTCAGTAGACAAAGAGGTTGAACTAAATGTACATCATACAACTGACAGGATATTTACAGAATTAAAACATGAAACAATGGAAACAAAAAGTAAACTAAACAAAAATAAATGGAAACCTTCATTAGAATCAGGAAATGATTCTGTGTTTAAATGTAAAAGTTCGGAGTGTACTTCAAAAGAAGAGTGGAACATCCAAGAAACAAGTAACAGTGAAGACAGCAGTTTAAGTGATAGTGATCGAACGTTAGTTGGTGATATACCCGAAGAATCGTCACTTGATCATAATATGATTGATTTTTATCCTTCTTTAACACGACGTGATATTGCACAAAATTATTATACTGAAGGATATGAAAAGGACAGAAGTGAAAATGAAGAATGTGAAAAATATTTTAAATGCGTTCCTCAAAAAGGAAAAAAGTGTAAGTAAAACTTTAAAAAATGTGTTAGTACAAATGGGAAAAAAAATAATTTTGTTTGAATGTTGTAATGACAAAAAGTTGTAAAGACAAAAAAATCACTAAAAAATAAATTAATATTTCAATATATCAATCTAATTTAATATCTTTTATATTTCAGTGCTAAAAATAATTATGGATCAAAGTACTACAAGAGAGGAGTTGAAAGAAAAATTGGAAAAACATTTAGATATTCCTAAAAATTATTTTCGAATTTGTCCGATGAATGAGGTTGATTCATATATGTCATCTTCTAAATTTAAAGAAGATCAAACTTATTCGCTTACTTTAGGGCGGGTAACTTATCCAGATGAAATGGAAGTGATAGTTTACATTTTGAGAATGGAATGTTCAGAGGTAAGTTGACACGTGTTTCTTTGTTATTTATTTTTTAATAAAAGCAATATATTTGAAGTAAAAAAACATTATTAGTAAAAGCATTATCCTAAAATTAACAAATTGCTAATTGGAATTATTTGTTTTAAAAAATTTACTAATATTATTAAAAATTTGCTTAGCCTTTAGAAAAATTATGTACCACAATCGTGAAAAAGGATTGGAGGATATCAGATTTGATAAGTAAAATAGAACCAAAAATACGTGAAGAAATTTGGGAAGATGTTCCTGATAAATGGCAGTTTCTAGAATTCAATGATGGTGAAGTAGGTGATGTAATAGATGTAACAGAGCCACTTGATAAATATTCACAGTGTGAGGCAATTTGCATTATGAAATTAGATAAGAAAACATTTACTTCTGAATATGAAACTTACATCAGGAAATGGGATCGCTCAGAATTAGAGCTTGGAGACCCTGAATATATCAGTGTCAGTAATAAGTGTAATAATGAGTTGAGAGAAAAGGTATTCAGTAATTAAATTTTTAATTATGATTCAGCAATATATTTCTTAAACAATAAAAATATATTTATTGGAAATGTTAATTTAAAAATTTATTTTAATTTCTAGATATCAGAAATTTCGAAGATTCCCTTAGAGAATCTAGAATTGACCACAATAACTGCACAAGTATTGATAAAATGCAAAAAAATAGAAGATCTTGAATGGCAACAAAATATCAATCTAGACACTGTAAATTTGCAGACGTATATTTTGTACAGGTGAGTTGACCTTTTTCGCAATTTATGTACAACTAACATTTACAAGCAAATCCGAACTTAAGTAAAAGAGTATAAATAAAAAATTTACAGAGATTCTAGCGAGTCGCCAAAATCAATTGATAAAGATAAAAAAAGAAGAGCGCACTGCAAGAGTACCTTCTATAGTGCGTATACCCCACATAGCACACCCACTACGAACCAGTGGCGTTCAAGAAAAGAAAAACCGCTGGTAATACACTTGGACACCTCCACATGATTCGCGCAGGGACGCGTTTATGCTGAGGAATGTTCTCAGTATTAACTTAGTTAATTAATGCTTCTTAAAGAAAGAAGAAAAAGAAAAAGATTAGGTATTGTTTTACATGCAGCCAAAAATGAAAAGAATTAAGGTCGATGCGTGCAAAGCACCTCGCGTCACAGTAATTGTCCGACAAACAACCGCCATGATTTTAACATTAAATTCATCGAATATGAAAAAAAAAACGATACAAAATAAAAGGAAAAACTCTTTTAATGCCATGTAGAGATACCGTTGTGCAATCGACCAACAAAGATAGTTGTGAAAATGAAGAACGGTTTCGTAAAAAAAGAGTCGAGGAAATAGCTTTTGGCATATATTCCCTGATTTTGTTCTTTCTTGTTAGATTTTAATCTTTTTCACATTTATTTTTTCTATGTTATACGTAGAAATTGTTCTTCTAAAAAGCGTCTATCTTTGCTGAATCGTTACAGTTGCATACTGCTCGGTTGATTTTTTTTCTCTTGAAAAATCTGTTTCGAGTGGCTTCCAATCCTTAACAAGCGTGTCCAGTATATTAATTTACCATAATTTTATAAAAATTCTTCAGCTTTGTTAAGAAAGTTTTATTCGCCTATCTCCACCGATTTAATTGTGGAAGTATTTGTTGCTCGTAAAAATAAGGAATCTGTGTGTAAATATATATACATTGAAAGAGACACTTTATATATTCGCACAATTGTAAATGGATCATTGAATTTTAATAATAAGAGCTTCTAAAGTAAGCTACCTAAAAAGTGAGCGTGAATCGAGTGTTCCTTTTATGTCTCTAAAGATGCCACCTAAATTCATCATTGTAAAAGGAGAAAAAATTAATTTTCTCGTATGAAATACAGAATATAGTTATGATTTGTTTGCATTTACCCAAAGTTTTGCGTGGCATTTCTTTCTTATTCCAAGTAATGGAAAGTAACAATTGATTTGATATTGAAAGGGTTTTTGCAAACATCTTTTTTCATTTTTTTTGTATCTATCACAAAAATTTTTTACAATGTGATTTGCAAAACCCTCTAACGTTATCATAGCATTAATTTATATTTATTGCTTTGTTATTTTTATTAGCAAGCAGCTGAGTTCAGAAATACTTAAAATGATTAAAAGAGTAATTTATAATAAATAAAACGTTGTTGCATGATTTTCTTTTACGTACTCTGTTGTTTTTTTACAAACAATTCATAATTAACTTTTTTACAACTCACCAGGAGAGTGTTTCACCTCTGGAACACCATGCAAAGTTTCAAATAGATTGGTTTTCCGGAGGTGAAACACTCTCCTGGTCAGTTTTCTAAACTTCTGAACTCGGTTTAATAAGATTGTTCAATTAACACTAAATAGCAACAAGTATTTTAAAATTGATTCTTTTTTATGTTCAAAAATACATATGTAATTATGAAAGCGATGAAAAGAAGAATGTGCTGAATTGTTTTTCAATTAATTAATTATGATTAACTATTACAGTTCAAACCATAAAATGCTTAACTAATGTTAAACAAAACTGTAATAATACTGGTCTCCTTTGATTATTGATGATCAAATTCTGTCTGTATCATACACTGTAGTTATGGAACAAATTATATTTATAAATATTAACACTAAAAATTTATCACTGTGTCTGCTTTTTGTATGGTGTATGCATGCATGTCGTACCTTATACCATCTATTGCAACAATAATTTTACTTATTCATTTTGTCAATTCTGTTCTTTTTTTTCAACATTTTTACGTTTCTTTTAATACATCTTGCGTAAGAATCACAAATTATTTAATGGTATTACTACCTCTATTAGTCCTGGATAAAGCATAATAATCTACAGGATATTTAAGTTTATTGCATGTAAACTATGAATCATATTTAAAAAATTGTTAATTAAAAATAGTAATATGTAAAACAATCGGAATGAATTCAACAAAGTGCCTGTTTTATTTTAGATTCTTATATGTATACATTTTACATAAAATCTTAATATGAAGTTACTCTTCTTACGTGGTAATATATTGCTGAATATATTCACTTTGTACCTGAGCTTTTTTGTATAAAAAGTTACTAGATATGCGAGATGTGTAACTTCATAAAATTAAACATAATCAAATATTTTCTCTAACAATATAACGTAGGATTTAGTTATAGGATACACCTTTGCAGATAAATAAAAATGCTGTCATCAATATATAGTTAATGTCAGATATTTTTTCAATAAAAGTTCATAAAAAAGTTTATTTAATACAAAATCCTTAAAAAATATAATTTTATTTTATCAAGTAATATATTTTACATGTACAGTTTTTTTACATTTATAATTAGTTTACTTTTCAACGATTTCCAAAAATGAAAAATAAATTAGTGCATTAAAGTACAAAAATATAAAAGGTATTTAACGATAAATTAATTAATACATACATATGGTCGAGAATTGTATACATAAAGTCGGTTTATCATTATAAATATGCTTGCCATCCTACAAAAAGTCGACTTAAATTTGTGGGATCGCGGGCTTGTTGAATAAGCCTCTCCACTTGACCTGCAATACTGGAGGCTACACCTTCTTCAATACCTTGCAATTTTTGCTGCACGCGTAATAAAGCTCTTTCTGCCAGTTTATTTGTTTCAATAGCTCCTACTACAGTAAAAATTAAATTTGAATAAAATTTTTGTTTAACGCTGTATTCATTAAAATTAATTCTGTTCCTTAATAATCTAATATTACCTGGACTATTGCTTTCTTTATTTTCACTAGATCGTGAAGAATGTTCACTTTGATACGTGGCTGCTTTAGCTGGAGTTATGGCCCAAGAATAAAGAGGATCATATAAAAGAACTCTCAATAAAGTTACAATTATTTCCTTTTGTTCGCGTAGAACTGCCATTGTTTCTTCGCAGCAACGCCTCATTGTTCCTTCTACACCTGAAACTCCCATTGCGGCTTCCATATCTCTAGTCAGTCGAAATGGAACCGTTTCCGGAGTTGGCAGTAATTTACCTTGCTCAAAGGCTATTCCTATAAAATCAATAAATAATAAAAAGGAAAAACTGGTACAAATAACTTATTGTATTTAGTAACTACTTACCAAAATCAATATGTATTACTTCGGCAGTTGATTTGTCTAATAAAATATTTGAAACGTGCCTATCTCCCAAACCCAAAATGTATCCAATAATAGATGTCGTTGCAACGCTAAAAATTGAATGATGTTCTTTTTATATTAATAAGTTCATTAATCTAAATGCACACGTCGTAAAATTCTTATTGTTAGTATTATATCTTACAATAATTACCTTCGTGTGTATGCTAAGCGCCTTTCAAACCACGTTTCGGGCGATAAATAATTTTCAGTGAAAAAATGATGAAAGGCTGGTCGTAAGTTTTTGCAACAATCCATAAATCCGTTATATCTTTGTTGTGCATTTTTAATTGTCTAAGTTTTTTTTACATCAAACAAAATTGTAATTAAAAGTTGTAAAAAATTTGGTGATTATCTTACTCTTCCTAAAAAAGGTAATTAATTACCTGCAATCTTCTTCGGCAATCGTTAGGCGCATAATCATGTGGATAATATTTTCTATGGAGGCCTGGATTTCGACTGGTCCCGTCACCAGTAAGTATCATGCTTAGGGGCAGCGTATTTTCGCACCATTGTAATACTCCAGATCGCTGCGTGAGCGGTACGACTTTATACGTGCGCACATGCAGTTTTCTCTGTTTTGCATCTTTGTTAGTCTTCAACAAAGAGTTCATTACTGTGAAAACTTGCTGCATCACTGCGTCTTGGCGTAAATCGTCTTTTCCCTGTTCAACATTTGGTTGTAAACCTTTTTTTATTTAAAGAATAAAAGAGTCATTTATATATTTTATATTTATTGCTTACTTTGACTAATTGCGGTCTCTGGATGCCATCGGATCCAGTACATATTACTTTTTTCGGAGCATTTATTCCACCAACGTTACTGTAACTGGTGTCATATTTTAGAACGCTAACTATGTCGGTATAACGTCCGTTTCTTTTAATATCTATAGCTAGTGTCGGCACGATAGAATGTTTAAAATTTTTTATTTGGTGCAAAGGTGCGTTCCTAGGTATAGAACATTTAGACGTGTTTCCTAAAAATGTCATGGTTAAGAAACAAAAAGGTAAAAAGAAAAATAAGTCAAAGAGTAGAGCACAAACCTTGCTTTTTATCCGAATCAAGATAAGCCAACATTACGAGTGCGTCGGAAAGCAGATCCATTTCTTGTATAATGGGTCTAATATTGTTGGATTGGAGCTTTTGTATCAGTTGCTGTGCTCCAACAACACGAGGCTCGACTTTGGTAATCTTCTTGTTGCAGTACTTGGCGTCATTGTACAGATTTTTTAGAGCCAATATAACTGGAAGAGTGTGATGAGGGTGTTCTCCGGCGCAGCGCTCAAGAACTTGACTTATTTTTTTTGAGAACACATCACCAGCGCTACTCAAATGAGGCGCCAATTGGGGGATTAGCGCTATAAATTTGTACGATGGTATCTTCTTGAGATCTTTTTCAAGAAATTTATTCACCTGCAGATCGTACATGTTATCCATCCAAAGTGATACCAAACGAAAAATTAGAAAATCATGCTTGTTGCTGTCTTGCAAGGTCAACAAGTAGTTTCTAAAAAAAATTGCATTTGTTTTTTTATAGGTTCTCATTAATTAGCGAAATTTAATAAAATGTATACCAAGGACGTATATTTACGTACTTAATTACTATACTTACTTCACTGCTAGTGCTAAATATGTATCTTTATCTTTCTGAATATTTTCCAGTTCAAGACAATCTATATTGCTTTGTCTAGTATTAATGGAAACTGCTTTTTTTACGTCTTCGTCAATCATAGAAACGTTTTTCGGTACTGCATTTCGTGAATAATCTATGCATTCTTTTAGACTCTCAAATTGCGGAGACTTCATGTAATCCGTAACCACGAGGTATTGTTCATGTGCAAATTGTGCCAAAGCTGCGCGCGCCTTACTCCCGTCGCTCACGTCGTCCGGACTAAGTTCGGGCATTGATAAATAAGTCTCTATCGCCTTTTCATAATATTTACTAATGATGGCCTGCAAATAAGAATATTATTCAAAGTTTTTTAATTTACAATTTCACACTTATTATCAGCTTTCAATAGCTACTACCACTTGCTAGTAGTAATTTATTGATATTTTTACCTGTGGATTTTCCGATTTATTCTCGGCTATCCAGTTGCCATAAACACGTAAAGCTCGAGCAAGAAGACTTGGATTTACAGACTGTTTCTTTATAATATTGCGCAGATTAAAACGAGCCATGTCTTCGTCTTTTCTCATCCACGCAAGCCGTGCTTCATGGTAAAGAAGTCGATTTTCCGCTTCTTCATCAAGGTTTGTTTCTTTTGATAATGTTTCTAAAATATAAATATATAATTATTATCTTTATTCCCTACATGTGGAGCCAATTAATTTAAAAAATGTCGTAGTTTGATCTACCTAAAGCACGAGCAGCAACATTTAAATGTCCTTGTTCTCGAGCGAGCCTGGCCGTATCCAAATGAACGTCTATCAAAGCATTTTTAATACACGAAGTGCTTTTTATTGGATCCCGAATTTTAAACATTGTTACTCTTTGAGAAAGAATTGGTTCAATGTACTGAAAGTTATTGTTCAAAATATACTTCTGTCCTTCCCAATTAGAAAGTAATACTTTATAATCTTCTGGATCAGTTGAACTGAGCTCCTCAATTTCTCGAAGCATTTGCAATTGAGAAAGTTTTGGATAAACAGCCTTACAGCTTTCTAAAGTAAAAACAAATTTGTATTTATTCATTACATTACTAAACTAAAATCTCAAAAATTTATCCTTGAGTATTTTAGTAATTAATTTACATACCTAAACTCATATTACAAAGATCTTTCATGACGCAAAAATATGCTTGTTCTATGCTGTCTTTCAGTGAACTATTATCATGTTCATGAAGATTCTTTAAAGCTTCATAATGACAAGTTGAAAAATCGTTAGCTTTTTTGGAAGTTTGCGAAGCTTTTAAACTTGTAATTTGACTCCAATCACTTAATCTCCACAAAGAGTCGTAACATAGGTCTTCCATTGGATCTACTTGACCTGACAATAAACTATTACTACTTAGTAAACATTTCACAGAGTAATGAAGGCTAGATTCTCTAAGAGCTGTTATTAATCCTATAATATAAATTTAAGATATTAAATTATTTTATTTTACTAAAGCACTAATATATATCAAAATTGATGTTACCTCTGGCAGAAACATTTCCTTTGCTAAGTTCTACATCATGAGACAATATAAGTTTATCTAATTTTTGAAAATTAGTGTAGTAAGCTACTCTTGAGCACCGGTTTTGTAAATGTGACGATCCACAACCGTAAATCGAATCAGAATCACCGATTTTTACATAAGCTTCCTTTAATATGTCCTGTGCTATTTTGCCTTTTTTATCATCTTGTTCGTATATTTGATCTATCATGGGTATGCTATCGAAATCTCTAGGAGCAGTAAGATTTGATAAACACCATAATTCGGCATACAAAACTGAGGAAAAGTAGGCGGAACAAAATTGCGCGGCCATGGCTATGGGTAGATAGTCAAACGGTAAATTTATTTCTTCTCTTGATTGTATACGTAAATGATTGACAACTTCCAGCATACATTTTATAGCATCACGCGCTGTGCAATTCTGAATATACTGAGTAAAGGTAATTTATTTTAGAATATTTGATGTGATTACTTAAATTTGATTGTTGAATATTACAAACATGAAAGGTAAAATTAAATTTTTCAAAAACTTTAGAAAAGCTTACCTGAGGCTGCGTACTCGAAGTAGTCAGTTCATCGCTCCAGAAGTGGTACTCAAAGAAGCGGTTGATGCACTGGCACACTCTGGCAGCCTGACTGGACTTGACGTCGATGAGAAGGGCAACGAGTCGTGGTAATGTAATCTCGCAAAATTGTACATTTAGTTTAAAGATCGGTAACAAACTCTTGCTATAAAAGCCGGTGAAACAATCAGCAACTGCGGATGTAATATTGGATAACCATTGTTGGTAAGATCCATTCGATTCCTGACTCCATAGAGGATTGTCCGAGTCGAAGACGCGTTTCAGTTCAGTTTCATTCACTTGAAAGTTCGTCTTAGCACTGAAAAAGTATTACATTTTTTACACTTTTTATTTATAATAGTTATTTACAATATTTAAAAAATACGAATAAATACTAAAGAGAATAAAATCAAACCTAGATGTCGATGACTTGTTTCCTCTAAAGGGATACAAAAAATTACTAAGAAAAGTATCAGTAACACCATAATCGCTACTGTTAAGGTCGATACGAGCTCCCCAGGGTGACTCAAATAGAAGGTAAAGTACTTCACTACTGGCTCGGCGAAGTTCGATATCGCTGCTGACAAGAAGATCGGCGAGTAGCCGACAGATCCGATAGGTAAGTAAATCCGCCTTCTCGAGTGATTCGCGCATCTGCGTTTCTTGCGGGTGGAGGATCATGGTGGCAAGGTCAGCCGGCCCAAGGACGCCGAGACACTTGGCCGCTTCGAGACCAATCCGAATGTCTCGTGACTCCGTTAAACGTATCAGCCGGTAGATCAGTCGATGTAGAAGACTCGCCGCGCACTCCTCGGCAAAGCCCTGGATAGACTGCAGTTCGTCGTAAAGCTCCTCCAATTGACAGCGGCGCGAAGTCAGTTGACGGCGCAAAGCCATCAAGCTATCAACGCTACAGCTTTCGTCGTCGCTCGCATTCAAGAAGTGTTCAAGATTCTCTTTTAAAATCTATTAAGTTAAAACAATTTTTTTTAATTCTTTCGTTTACAATAACTTAAATATTTCAACAAATTATAATGTGACACCCTTTATTACCTGGGATTCAGTCTCTTGATTCGTTTTCGTCTTAATGAAGCTCGGTAAGCTGCCCAATGTTTCCATTGCATCAGAAAGACAGTGCTTTTGATCTTTTAGTAAAAACAAAAGAACAGCCTTTGGCGCGGAATTCTCATTTTGATTGCGCACCAGAGGAGTAAGAGTTTTCACACACAAACTCAAAAAACTTCCTACTTCAGTGCTTCTTTCGGGCAGTAAATTTTGAAAAAACGTAAGAAGATATTTGCATGCTAATTTCGCGATAAAATTATCGCTGTCTTTCGTAAGATGTAGCAGAGTACAGCCAATGTCCTTGACAAAATACTGCGAGACAGAGTTACAGTGCTTCTGCTTTAATTCTTCTACGATTTTTGAACAAAAGTATACGTATTGGTGTAACGCTTTAGCTTTGTACTCGCTTATCCTGCAGGCGTATATGTTGCATGTTAAATTTAACAAAATTTTTTGGAATGTACTTGGTTTTCGTGTGATTATTAAATAGAATATAGAATGCTTAGTGTCGTTCGATATTATTCTTAACAAACTATCCAAGCACTGATTGACAGTGTCATATTTAAAGTGTGGAGGATCAGACGCAGGAAGACTGATGGTAGCATCAAAAGTGGAGTAAAAGTTATTCAGATCATGAAGTCGTTGAACTAACAAAAAGAATTACTTTTGTTTCATGAAAGAAGAAAATTATAAATAATATTTTTTTACTCCTACTTACTAATTTGTTGAATGGCTTCCTGAAGATTTGCTTTAATTAAAGAAGTGTAGGAACCAATACCCTGAAAATCGCCGGTATTGTCCATCAGTTGTTTGAGAGTTTCCGCGAACTCCTCCGACAGTGTCCAAGGCACGATGTTCGAACAGCAGGCCTTAAAGACATCCACGAAGGACGCGCCAATTTTATCACAGAAATTTCGGGCTTCAAGTATTTTGTGCTCACGCATCAATACCGGAAAGATTATTTGAACATAATGATCGTAAAAGTGCACTTCATTCTCGCAATCTAAAAGAAAATAAGGGAAGTTCTCTAAAGTGCCTACACCACACCACGAGGTTAGCAGATAGTTCAGATTCTCTTCAATTATATTTTTTGATGATCCAATACTTTTATTTATTAATGCTATAGTATCTTTTACCATGTCTCTGTCAAAATCTAAAAAAAAAGAAATTATTAAAAATTTTAATTTTCATAGTTACTGGTTATTGAATGAAAGAATTTGAATAATAAATAGTTGTTATTACCTTTGTCAACAGTAATTTTCAAAAGGGCAAATAGAGCTGCACTCTGGAAAATACTTCTGCTACATATAACAGTTGCTAATACTTGCATGACACTGATGCTCCTCAAATATCGTTCCTCTTGTATTTCGCTATCGCTCATTTGGCGTTTTATGAGAAATATTTTGTTAATGGCTTCTTGCAGTCTATCATAAAAATCGCTTTTCCATGCGTGATCGAGCTTACTCAATGAGAATACTGAATGAATACACTTTAGACTTTCTAAACGAACGAGATAATATGGACTATTTACAAAAGTTATAAAGACTTCCTGATTCAAGACATCTATTTCAGTATTGCTGAGTATGTTATGTTGAATGACTTTATTAAGACATTGGACTAAAGTTTGATGAGTTAACTGACCAAAACTACCTTTGGCAAATTGATCGTGAAAAATCTTACAAATAAGAAGGAGATTATGCACATTATCTATATCTTTCATATAAGTGACTTTATCCAAAATTTTGGGTAACAACTGTAAAAGATAGCGACTAATTTTATCATCCTTTTGCCATTCTTGAAACATCTCTGGTACAAAATCCATTAGTAATTCAATGCTTGCTTCTGTAATTAAAGGCTTTGGCATGTAGGAAAATATTTCTAAAATATTAGTAACACATATTACATCGGTTGTATCCGATAACTTGTACTTTTCAAGTTTCAAAAGGGTGCTCATTATTTTAAGCTGAAGTTCAGATATTTCTTCACCAGCATTTATACAACAGTATAGTGCCATTACTATTATCGCATTTATTTTGCATTGAGATATTTTTGAATCCTCATCTCTCTTAATTTTAGTAATGTCATAAATTTTTTTCACTATTTGAAAATCTGTTGATGTTAAAATTACTTCATTCACAAGTACATCATATTTGGTTTGATAAAGTACAATCAGAGCTTTTGTAATTTCTAAAGTGTATCTATTTTTTGACCAATTTAAATTTTTTATCATATCAAAAATATTCACCAAGCAGGTTTTTAATTCTTTTACAAGGCAAAATTCATCGAAACTGCTTTTAATCATTTTCATTGATTTTAAGTTTGATATTACTTTGGCAATCAATGAAGATTTAATAATCAATCCACATAAATCAGCCTCTGAAATCTGTACTGTTTGAATTAAACCATTGATAAGAAAATCTAAATCTTCAGCAATATATGGGTTATCCACAATTTTCTCATCTAATACTTTTTCATCTGCTTCAATATTTTCATTTAGAGATAAATTAGATTTTATATTAAATGTGAGATAGCATCTTTCAATATCTTGCATAGTTATTGTATCCATTTCACTATGAAAAATATCTATGTATTTAATGGCATTAGTAGCTTGAAACATATCCTGCGATTTGTACCAAGATTTAAGAGTGAAACCAATCAATAATTTACTGAATTCATCCACTGATGAAGGAGTAGTTAAGCGATTTGATTTACCTAATGTCCATCTAAGTAATTGAAGTTTTATGGAATTATTTGTTAATTGTGTAGAATTCATGTCACAACCTTCAATCTCATTTGGTAAAACAATATTTTCACAAAAAACTTTCAAAGTTTCAATGCTATATTTTGACCCTTGAATTGATTGTGTCAGGTACAGTTTCAAAAGAGACTTTGGATCAGATACTTTTTGATGAGATATTAGATCTTGTACTAATATCCAAGCTTTTTGTACAATTTCACGGTGAGTAATACTTAAATATCTAAAATATGTAACAAATTAATTTTAAAATATAGTTTTAATTTAAAATAATAACAATACCTTAATACTGCATCCCATATTTTATCCCAATAGGACTTTAAATCATCTGTTTCATATCTACTCTCTATGCGAACTAAAATACTGGTAAGCTCAAAAAGGCTTTCCATAATAGAAAAATTTTTACAAGCTTGACTCAATAGTTTAATTATAACGTCTAAAAATTCAATGTATTCTTCAATTTTTAAACATTCGGGATATTTACTGTATAGAGCTATAGCAAGTTGAATAACTGGCCAAGCTCTTTCAGGATCTCTATCATTAACAAGTTCAACTAGTTTTTCTTGCTCATCGGAAACTCGTCGTTTCTTTCTTGGTTGGATATAAACACTGTCATGTAGGTTCATTGACTGTGATAAATCTGGTAACTTTGTAAGAATTCTTTGCCGAAGTACTACAATAATGGATTTATTAACAGGTTGTTATTTATTTAAGTATTTAACTAATAAAATAACTTACCTTCACAAGATAAAGCAGTAAAACTCTTTGACAAGCTGACAGATTTTAGATCATTTAATATCATTTTATACAGTAAATTGAGTATAGCTTTCCATTTATCTTCATCATAAGCATAACAAATATTATCACCTAAAATGGCACCATTTGGATGGTGAACTTGTACAAATAGAAGATATAATTTATACTTTTCTTCTGGTCCTTTAACATCAATCATTGATAATGGAATGGTTTCTGAAAATCTACACAGAATGAATCTGCTATCAGTAGCAATTTGTTGACATACTGTGAAGGATAACTTGAATAGTATATCAGTTGATCTAATTCTGTAAGATTCATAATTTTCAAATAGTTTACCTGCAAAAAACTTAGTTTAAATATTTTATACACAAAATTACATATTTATTTGTCAAATGCTTACCAATAACTGGTAAAAGTTTTCTTGATTCAAATAATAAATTAGATAAAGAACATCCATAACGAACAATAAGCTCAACTATTTCAAGAAGTTTTACATAATCCACACCATTAATATTATTTTCTAATTTAGAAATACAAACATCCAATAATTCTTGCCAATGATCAGGATTAACTAATATCCTCTGGGCTCTCTCTTGAAGAACATATTTCCTCAAGATACTCAAGTACATTTCATAAAATTCAGAAAATGTATTAACATTTTTATTTTGCAATACTTGCAAGATTGAAATAACAACATCTTTGGGCTTTAAATAAAAGTTTGCTTTATCAGAAGTTATATACACAAGTTTTGTTATCCTTTCTTTATCAAGCTTTCCTGAATTCCCAGTAAGCTTACTGATTCTATCTAATTCCTTTATAAAATAATTATGATAAAAATGCATTAATTGGAATTATACATTATAAAGTCAATAGAAAATTAATACTTACGGTGACAAACAGCTCATGAACAACAAGAAAAACTTCATTCCAAGAATACGCAATAGATCTATTGTTTGTACTAGGATTCTTTGAGTACTCTGTTATACGATTAATGGCTATTTCTGAATTATCATCCCAAAATTCTAATAAAGATTTAATTGCTTTCTGAAATGATAAAAAAGGAAGAATAATATTGTAAATTTTTATAATTTGATATACATAGTGAGTATAACACAATAAATATGCAAACCTTGTAGTCAGTAACTTTAGTACTCTTTGCTAAAGAGACAATTGATGCTAGTCGATCCATACAAGTTGACATTTTTAAGTAAAACAAAATAATGTGTACAGAAATTGTTAATTAACCTTGACAATTTGTTCAACACACTCGTTTAAGAGACATTTTTTATAAGGACAACACAAATAACTTAACACTTAAATTCCACTTCACATTTTAATCGTATAAGGAAGACCATTCATCACACTGAAAGTGACATTTTGATTTCTTTATGCATTTGGATGCTTCCTTTTACCGGTATAAAGCAGCCTCCACCTTCATCGTTTATTTTTCTTGAAATTCGAAGCAATGTTGCCATTGTTGACGGGGCATGCTCATGCGCCTTTTTTAAAGCGGGAAACAACTGATTAAAATAGTTCATTCATCAATGAAAGAGCAACCTAATGTTAAATTTAGTGTTTAAATTCATGTTTAAATTTAGTGTTAAATTTAAAGGAATTCATTTCAACTTTTTTTATGTTGAATTTGCAAGATAAATTTCAATATTTGTGAAACAATCACTTTTTAATTTTCGTTACCAACATTTATTTTAAAAATTTACTTAGGAATTGCCAACATCAAAACAAAAATTTGCGAGATATATCTGTATATATATAGAATATCTTTGCCTTAATACTATATGCAGCTGCAGTGCAGAAGTGCGCGCTATTTTGCCGCGATTCAAGAAATCATAACCTTCTGCAAGTGTCGCAAGAATAACATTGGCGTTGTAAACAATAATAAATAAAAATGTCTCCTGATGTTGCTAAAGCTGCACCCAATTTGCCATGGTAAGGAATAGTTTATACAAAAAGTGATCTTTGAAAAAAGTTCGAGATTATTAATTATTTTTAATTAAATTTAGGGTTGAAAAGTACCGGCCAAACAAATTGGATGATCTTATTTCTCATGAAGAAATTATAAAAACAAGTAACTTTAAATTTTAAATAACCATTTTTTTACTTGCAATTGAGTATTTACTTATTTTAGATTTTTAATACATTACAGTAAATAAATTCATTGATGAAAATCAGTTACCACATTTGTTACTATATGGTCCTCCAGGTACTGGTAAAACCAGTACAATACTTGCATGTGCTAAGAAGCTGTATACAAAGCAACAGTTTAATTCTATGGTAATTTAAATAACTCTTAATAAATTTTTACAAATGACTAATATAAATAATTGAAAGAAACGATATTCTATTTCAAAACAGGTTTTAGAATTAAATGCTTCAGATGACAGAGGTATTGGTATAGTCAGAGGTCAGATATTGAGTTTTGCTAGTACAGGAACCATGTACAGATCAGGTTTTAAATTAATTATTTTGGATGAGGCTGATGCTATGACAAATGATGCTCAAAATGCCTTGAGAAGAAGTAAGTATTTCAGTTCATGAATTTGTTTTTTTATATCTAAAACTTATTAATTCTTTTTTTTAGTTATTGAAAAGTATACTGATAATGTCAGATTTTGTATTATATGCAATTATTTAAGTAAGATTATTCCTGCACTACAGTCTCGATGTACAAAATTTAGATTTGGGCCACTTGCTTCTGAGCAAATTTTGCCTCGATTAGAACATGTTATAAAAGAAGAAAAGTAAGTTTAAACTAAATTATCTTTATAGTGCCTTGTTTTATTTTTGCAATGATTTTTTATTAAAATTTATATGTTTCATTATTCTAGTGTCACTGTTACAGAAGACGGTAAAAATGCATTGATGACTTTAAGTGGAGGTGATATGAGAAGAGTAATTAATGTTTTGCAAAGTACTTGGCTTGCGTTTGGTTGTGTGAATGAGGACAATGTCTATTCTTGTGTTGGACACCCACTTCCAGTAGATATTAAAAATATCATTAATTGGTTACTGAATGAAAATTATGAATCTGCTTATAAAAGTATCCTTTTTTCTGTATATTTTGCTAACTTATTCATTAATTTCAAAGTTTGACGCATGTAATTAAAATTTTAATTTTTTCTTAACAACTAATTAGAAATTCAAGATTTGAAAACTAAAAAGGGACTGGCATTGCAAGATATTTTAACAGAACTTCAAGTCTTTGTTAATAAAAGTAAGTTATTGTTATTTCATTGACAGTTTTTATTGAAACATGATTATTATTACTGATATCAACAATATTATATATTTTCGTATTGTTTTGTAGTTGAGTTTCCTGATGAAATATTAATTAGTCTTGTAATAAGAATGGCAGAAATTGAAAAGCGAGTTATTAGCGGATGTAATGAAGCTGTGCAACTAAATGCTCTTGTTTCAGCTTTCCAAAAACCTCGGGAAATAGAGATATCTTAAAAGATCAAAATTTTGTAAATTTATCTATTTATTACAGTTTTTGTTTAATAAAAAAATTATGTACATTTTATACTTAAAAATATATGTATTTATTTGCTATAGTAATTTATAGCATGGAACATGTTTTACCAGTTCTAAAAAAGTATTTAGTTTCTTTTTCATAAATTAAGTATTATACACCTATTTAGATGGTATGGAATGCCTAAGTACAGTATTATCCCAGGAACAGGTAATTAAATCATTTTTATACCAAGCAACTCCTCTGACAAAGTCTTTGTGTGAATTATTTTCAAAAATACTTTCACATTCTTTGGATGTATCAAAAACTTTAACTTCTGTAGAATTACAACAGGCAGCCAGTTGAGCAGGTTGATTAGGATTAAATAGTAATTTGTGCACTTCCCGAGGAAAAGATTTTGTTATATGAAGAGGAGTATCACAGATATTTCGTACATCGAGAATAGATATACTTCCATCAATTGCTCCAATCGCAACAAGATTGTTATCTTTGGGTTTCCAGTTTGAAGCAGTTAATCCACAATTTTTTTTAAATAACCCTAAAGAAAATATTAAATTTAAAATATTTTATTTGATTGAAATACATTTCTTTCTAGAAATGAATCTAAAAAATATATTTACCTAGAGCAGGTCTTGATTTTCTTGTATCCCAAAGTAAAGCCTCACAATCCATTGAAGTGGATACAAATACTGCATTGCTCTCAGGTTGTACTGTGACACTAGTAACTACATCAGTTTGTGCTTGATTAAATGATTTTTCAGCTATCATTGATGTTATATCCCATACTTTAATACTGAAATTTGAAAATTAAGAAATTATATTTATATATTTACAAAGCAAAAAGAAAAAAAGAAAAAATATTTACCATGCATCCATTCCTGCTGTAACAATGTGAACATTGTCATTCAACGTTGCCATTGATGTTAAGCTATCATCATGCTGACAAGAGTAACCCATGCATTGCAATTCTTCTAGCTGAGATTCAGGGTTTAAAATAAGTTCAAAAATTTGTACTTGGCCACTGTCTTCTCCAATGACGAATTTGTCATGTTTTTCTAAGTAAGAAGCTACTCGAACACCACTTTCACTTCTGATTGCTGCAGTATACTGATTACGATCGAATTTATTTACATCACTAAAATACCAAATTGTTCCATTCCAATAGCGATCTACCATATTACTGGCACAAAGTACCAGACTATCATCTAGAAAAATAAAAATTTATGAATAAAATAAAAATACAATAAAAATTTATGAATGATCTATTCAATTTTAAACTCACCCTTATGAGCAATTATAACCTCCAATTGTTTATCTTGAACAGGAGGAAGATCTGCAGCAGTAAGATTTCTATATGCGTCCGCATTCAAATTCGGATCAATCTGTTCTTGCTGCTCCATTTTAATCTAATTGTTTATAATGACAACTACTTAAATAACTTATAATTAATATTTGAAACTTTACAGTCTTTATGAGTTCGTAGCTTACAAGCCGGTTCTTATTAAGGCTTTCTACAGTTTATGCACTCACGCCTCACACGCGGTCAGACAAAATTGAAGCACTGACTGTGCAATATGATACGAATACGAATATATATACGATCGTGAATGTGAAAATTTGCTGATAATTTTATATTTTTATTATTAATTACATATACATTCACATTCGTTTTTCGTTGTAAAACTCGTGCAAAGAACACGAACCATCAGCAGTCAGTCTATACTCTGCACCTGCAGCGTTCGATACTTTTGAATCAGACTAAGAAATAAAATATAAGATTACGTGTGGCATGTTTGCTGTAAATATATGGAATTGACGATTATAGACGAGCTAAATGTCGGTCCGAGCTGTACATATCATGCACCTTTTATTTTGTTTTATTTAAAAATGTTTTTGCGTTTATAGAAGTTATATATAAGGTAAGCCTAGTAGAGTTTCAATGCATATTGTATTATATTGTGGAACAGGATTTGATCTACTCTCATAAAACTACAAAAGCCACGCTTATAATTCTTTTATGGTATTTTGTAACAAATACTTAACACCTGCAAAAAGAATCTCTGCACAAGCAGTGTATGTAGTTATATGCGTGCTTTTTGGGTGAAATAAATATATACGTGTTTTTTTTTTTTTGAGTTTTTAAATTTCAAGTTTCCCCCTCTTTTGCTGGGAAAATTTGAGTTATGCCCTTATTCCTGTGAACTTGGAGTTAAGTCCTTTTCCAAGTAGCTAACATTTTTTTGTTAATATTTTGGTCGTTTTCGCTAGTGCCAAATGAAGAAGGACCCAATGGTTATCTGAATTATTTCAAAAGGTGCAGTCCGGCGGGGTCGTGGAAGAAGTGAGCTACTTGTAATGTCATAACTCCCCCCACTCCAAGGCCGATCCCTGGCCTGACAGTCGGACGACACGGACTTGCTGAGTTGTCCGTGCTCCTACAATAGATCTCTTTTCATGTGCAACGCACAGAAAACAATTGACAGTCTGTCCAGGGCCATGCCGTGTTTTCTGAGTTCGACTGCGTTCGACGAAGTCGAAAATTTAGTGTTTTAAGTTAATTTTGTTATGTAATAATATGCTGTGACCAGCACAGTTTCAATGATATTTTAGCTGTTTGTACTGCCTAAAACCTTACGACTTCTCACTACGTCAAGCACAACTGTCCACAACCGTCCGGTCCTCGGCGGCGCTTATGTATGTGGCCCTGGCCTCTACTCTCTAGTGCCTCTACTCGGCTTGCGGCCGTGCAGCGTTGCCAACAGCGCCGCACGAGGACGAGGGAGTCGTATGCTTGTGGCAGCGCTGGCTTGTGGTGTGCGCCTGAACGGTCAGCGGACAGCGCGCAGTAGAAGCGACCGTCGCAGCAAAGCGAGTCGAAAGAAAGTTCTCGGGGGGCTCTCCTTGTGTCGGACACTGCGCTAACGGCCGCCGCGGGCTTTCGGCGAAACGGCTGCAGTCGCTCGCTCGAGTTTTTCTTTTTTGCGCGCGCGCCGCCCGTGCACGCACACAGTCGCCTATATCTGTCAGGCCGCAGCTGAAGTGCTCCGTCGTCACTCGTCAGCGGAGCGGATCGAGCGAGGCGCCGTCCAAGCGAAGGAAGCGAGAGCGCTATAGCCTCTGCGTGCGTGCGTATCCTGGCGGGCACGGCCACGACGACGAGCAGCACGGCGACGTCTCGGCGCGACAGCGGAGTCAGCACTCGGCGGTGTCAGCACTGTCAGCGGCGCGGCGCCGCTAATCTATCGGCGGGTTAAAGGCAGTGCAGTGCGCGCCTCACGCCTCGCTCCTCTCAGTCGTCCGCGCTCGCTCCCTCCCTCTGCACCGAGTGTTTTTTTTCGAGGGCGCGCGCGCCGCTGCCACTGCTGCTGTGCTACGCTGCTGCTGCAGCCCCGTAGACGGGAGAGCCGCTGTTAGTGTTCGTCCAGCCGAGCCCGGGCGCCAGGATGTCGAACAAGCCGGAGCAGATCTTGATCATCGAGCCGCAGAATGAGCTGCGATTTCGAGGTGAGTACGTTGTACCGCGAGAGCAGCGCGTGAGCAGACGTGCGGGGGAGCGCGCGGCCTCACCTCCGACGATCGGCCAGCGAGCTCATCTCCGACCCGACGCTTTTTTCGCCTTTTCTGCCTGCCCACGCATTGGCGCGTGCATGTGGCACGGCGCGCGTGTGTTGGCCGCGCCACGACATGGCGCTGCTCCTCGGACCCGATGAACGTCCCCGGTGACGAGGCACCTGAGCGCCTCGACTCTGTCTCGTCTTCGAGAGAGACGAATGCCGTGACCCATTGGCCATGACTGGCCACGAACTCGCTAGCGCCCGATCCACCTAGCGGATTGACCCCCGTTGCCTCCGCTGCTACGCGGTTTGTCCTTGTTGCTGCTCTAAGCACGCCACTAGGGTTATTGCTCAGCGGCAGATTGCGCCGCCTCGAGGGTTTTTAAACTCTTCTTATCAACATACGGATTTGCATCTTTTCCAATTAATCCATTGATCGGTTAGATTGTTGCTGGCAATGAAAGTAAGAAAGTTAACAGCTTCTCCGCTGGATTTGCTCTGCAGTCCTGTCTTTCCTTATCTGACGAGTCATCGCAAGCCAATGGAAAACCATTAAGTTGAATTAAAACGTGTAATTTTAGAGTTGAATCATTTTTCTTTGGACGATGCATACATTGATCGCTGTGTTTCATTTTTGTCTCTCTCTTTATTCCATGTTTCCAAACGGAGACAGTCTGTTATGACTTGGCAGTTCCTTTTCATCTTTTCTGTTAAACCTTATATCTAGTAACATTTTGTAAGTAATGGTCTTTTTGCATTTTGTCGAATTAACTTTGCTACTTTTTCCATTTACTTTTTATGTACTATTCTTAATATTGATAAGTATATGTAATTAGAATATTTAATCTTAGTGGATTAATTACAATGTAGAAAAGTAACTTAAAACACTAAAAAAATTATATTTCTTTTTAAATCATCATGTTTTAAATCCATATTAAAATATGTTTGCATTGATATAAATCTAAATTAATTAAAATAAATTTTAGGGATTTGAAGTTGTACAGATTTTATTTAAGTATTTTGTTATTGCAGGACCTTTTACAGGAGCTCCAATTTCATCATACTTGAAGCTCACAAATCCAACAAGTGATCAAAAAGTATATTTTAAAATAAAAACTACTGCTCCAAAGAGATATTGTGTTAGACCAAATTCTGGTATTATTTCTCCAAAAGAAATATGTGAAATAGCAGGTATGTATAATATATATTTCTCATTCAAACTTTAACTATAACTTGATTGACATTATATTTGTTTTTCAGTTATTTTACAGCCATATGAATTTGATCCAAATGAAAAGTCTAAACACAAATTTATGGTCCAAACAATTGTTGCTCCAGATGATGATTTAAATGAAGATGTGCAAGAGATTGTAAGTATATCAAAATTGTTTATTTAAAATACTTATTTTCATAAATAAAAGAAAATAAGAAAATAAACTTATACAAATATAAGTTGATAATCAATATTGACTTTGTTGGTAAAATTCGTACAATACCAAAGTGTACCTTGAAAGTTTGAAATACCAAAAATATATGCTTGTGGTCAAGTGATTTGGGCAATTATCCAATGTGTTTCTAAAATTATTTCTACGTTTGCTTTAGGAATAATCTTTTACTGAGCATTGGCAAACAATTCTGAAGAATTTTACTACATGATAAATTTTCAACATATACAAATTTATGAAGAAAGACTAATATTTCATTTATAATTTTAGTGGAGAGATGTTAATCCGGATCAGTTGATGGACACAAAACTGAAGTGTATTTTTGAGAATCCAATTAGTAGTACCACTACAACCAAACCTAAGTCCACAACTGCAACAAGTAAACCAGAATCAAATTCCAATGATGGTAAAAATAAAGCTATTGGCGACACGCTTAAGTCATCTCCAAAGGTAATTGAAATTCATTCAAGTAATAATACTTTTATTTAAATGATAATTTTTAGTAAAATATAAATTGCTTTTGTTTAGCCTGTTGGTGAAACTGATGAGAAATTGTTGAAGGTTGCACAAGAAGTCAATCAACTCAGGGTAGAAGAGAGCAAACTTAGGCAGGAAAATCTGCTTTTGAAGGTATTTATTAAAATACATTTATGTTTTAATTTAGTATTTATGAGTTGCTTAATTATTTCGTATATATAATTTATTTTAATTAAATTTAAATTATTAATTTTTAATTTTATTTTTAACTCATCCAAATTTTGTCCATGCAGGAAGAAATTTTGAAATGGAAAAAAGCAGCAATGGGTAAAGACACAAATTTGACTTCAGTGTCGGGTCTGACTTCATATTCACATCCCAGCAGCCAGCTGCCTATGTCAACCACCAGTATAATCATCGCCGTCGCTATGGTCGTGGTCGGTTATCTTATGGGAAAATTGATTTAAGGAGCCTTCGCCTTATCGTAACCACCTTTGGCACACCACCCTTTCCCCTCCCCATTTTTCTTAGCCTACCTTTCCTGCCATTGATACGCTATCGACAGTATTACCACGAAACGCGAAGAGAGAGAGAGAGAGAGAAAGACAGAGAGAAAGAGCGAGAGAAAGAGAGTAAAACGATTTACCAATTCAACCAGGGATTCATTCAACTGTTTATAATAAATAATTATTATCAACTTCTATTATAGTATGGTCTACATAAAGTAATTAGAGTCATTTGCTAGGCCAGTGTGCTTAATGCAATAAAGGCAAGCGGGAGTGAAATCCTTTTCTAAGAATCTTCAAGCATTAACTTTACAGTAAGTCTTCTCTGTTCTTTTTGTTTCGTTTCTTTTCTTTTTCCCAATTCATCGGAGTTAAATCTCAAGGAAAAGTCTGGTGCTAAGGAAAAAGGAATGAGGCGAATGAATCCACGGTCGTACTTCCCTTCTATGTTTTTTCTCCAAAAATTTTATAGTATTCTTTTTATCCCTTGTATTGTCAGTTTCTATTTCTTAAAAAAGGATTTTCGAGTTGTGCCGTGCGTCAGTGTCTTTAATAGAAAAAAGATTTTAAAAATGCTAAAAAAAGTAATACTAAAAAAAATCATGTCACCATTACTCTATTAGGCTTACTGAAATGATGTTTGCAAACATTTAAAACGTATCACTTTTAAATGATGTTGATTCGTATTGTCGTTTTATGTAATATAAATTGGGGAATTGACGGAAATGAAGAAAAATAAAAATAAAGTACTAGTACATCGGCAATTTAGGGTTACATATACTGAATAAACATGCAGAGCAAAGGTGCGTTAATCAATGCAACCAAACGCGCGTGACTTTTTGGAAGTAGGTCTTGAGTTATACCCCGTCCATCGATATCGTAGACTCGCAACTTGTCTGATTTTGACTCAGAACTTGTTTCCGTCTATCGCGTGGGCGAGTGCAAGGTTTATCTGAAAAAAAATGTCCTTGCTTTTATCATAATATTAAAGATGTTAATTTTCATTACTGTGCTTTGTTATTGCGATGGACCACCTGTATAATCTTGAATGAAAAGTAAGCGCTGCTTGCGCGATTTCATCTTTTTGCAACGAAAACATTTCGTCTGTTGAAAATTTCACGTGTAAATGGAGAGAATCGAGAGATGGAAAAGCTGTTTTCTTTCACCGGTGAAACTCTCGAGGATAAAAAAATCCGGGTCTAACAAAGACAAAGAGCGAATTGTAAGCGGAGTTGGTGCACGTGCACTCGGGGTACGTGCCGTCAGGAACTGCCGGCGTGTGTGGAAGAAAAACTTCTTTGTAGAGCGGCCCGCAGATCGAAGCGATGAGACGAACAATCGGCTCCCGAGAGATTCGTGTCTGATAGCACACTGACACACATACCGGGTCTTGCTGGTGTTCGTCGAGCATTTTCGCCCTTGCAGAGAACTCTTATGTCTATCTTGTGCGAATGCTAGAACGCGGTATTCAAAGGGCGCGATTGATCCTCGAGAGCAAGCAAATCAGAAATTCGCGAATTTCTTGTCTCTTTTTTTTTCTTTCTTCTGGATTATTTTTTTCTGTCGACGCATCTTTTTCTTTTCCGTCATAAAACCTTGTCGCAAATCTGTGCACGAAGACCTTTTCCGAGACGAGAGGTTACTTTCGCTTATTGGGTTACGATTTTGAAAGTCTAAGCGAGATAAAACGAGAGCAGGAATATAAGTGAAAATACGAGGAAAAGAGTAAGGGAGGCAGTAGAATTGTGATTATGTTATTAAAAAAAGGGGAAAGGGGATGCATAGGTATGGGTTTGTGGGTGGGCGGGAGGAGGGTTCACTTAAATTGTAGTAGCGATCAATCGATGATCAGCGGATTAATATCTCCAACTGTTTCACGAGAAAACGGCGCACTATTCCATTGGGGTTGACGCAGTGACTTTACCAGCCAGCGCTTTTTAGTGTACTTTTTAATTTATTTATGTTCATCTTCTATAAAAAACAGTTAATTGAAAATATAAAATGAAGAAACTATTTAAAAAATAATGAGTAATCATAAAGTGTCTCGAACGACGAATTTAGCGAGCTTTGTATATGTACTATTATTACTATTTATTACCTTTGTTCAGTGACGAGAAATTGATTTTGTATATCTGTTCAACCAAACGATAATCACAATATTCATTAATAAAAAAATTATCAAGTTGGTAGTTACATTGATCGTTATAAAAATGGTGAACAGCATACAGAGGTGTCCTATACATACTTTTTTGTGTAGCATAAATCTTTGAAAGGAGACATAAGTGACTGGAATTTAAATTGTAAAAAACATCATAAATAGCGATGAAAGTTTCCTATCCGTACATATTGGTCAACCATCAAGATAAATCATTTTATAATTGGAGTAAGAGCATTTATGTATTGTTAATAATGTAATTGTAAAGGATTATTGACTATATTTAAATAATTATTGGTTTAAAATTTATTTTGCAAATTTCGTTGGCGTTTGTACTAAGCTCGGATTTCTCATTTTAGTGACATTTTTTTTCTCTTTGACATAAGATCTTTTCCATTAGGCTTGAAGGCATGAAAAAATAACATTTTAGCATTAAATAAAAAAAAGTATATTAACTGAAATTTTGAAAGCAGTAAAACGCGATATTCATTATGCATAACGTACTATTAAGATGATGCATTTTTGTGCTTTTGAAAAAATGTGAATAAATATTTATAATTTCAAAATTTCAGTGGCATCATTATTTATTAAATTTTATTTCATCTTGAAATACCTGTTAATTATTGTTTTTTTTTTTAACTTTTATTTTTATTTAGAGTTACAGATAGATTTAAGTTCCTCTTTTTGTTTAATTTTTAAACATTTCTTGAAAATGACAAATCATTTTAATTGTGGGTATATAAGTATGTATATATTTTAATACACTATCACGGAGAAATAAAAAATGCTTTCATTGAAGTTCAAATATTTTTATTAACGTCTAGTAAAAAATATTTATTTAAGGTTTAGATATAACGAATTATTTTTGTTATTTATGATACTGAGCATTAATATTTTGTAAATTAAAAAAAAGTAATAGTCTACTAATAGCCTCTAGTATTACAACTCTGCAAGTATACATGGTATAGAGAAGATAATTATCGTATTCTAAAAATCTATGGTACTTAGGTAAGTATTTTCTAAATTAATAAACAAACTTTTAAAATAATTCTGAGCATATTTAATATATGGTACGATAGTAGAATCGTAAAAAGCGTACAGAAAAATTGAATGCAGTTTAACTGAATATATTGTAGGTGTAGCTAGTCGTATTAGAGAAGAACATCATGTTAAAACTTTATTATAGTTTATTGATATATTTTTGAAAAATTACTTTTAAATTTTTATTTATAAAAACTCTTCTGAATAAGTAGAATAATAATAATTAGTACAGTTGTTGATTGCAAATATTATAATTTATTTAATTATTTACAAAATTCAGCTCTTATTTTGAATTGGACAACTGATTATATAATTGGATAACTGATTATATAATGTTATTATATAGCAGTGGTAGTTGGAAGACTCCTTATTTTGGTGATTAATATAGAGAAAAGTCATGTCAAAATAAATTATTAACATTCGCTTTCTAAATCAACTCGCACAAATAGCGAAATAGAAGATCGCAAAAAAAAAAGAGTTCCAATGAATCCTCGCGGTCGTTATCTTGGACAGATTCAGGTCTCGCGTTGCAAATCTTGTCCATAAAAATGTAAAATTAACGATAGCAAAAAGTCGGAGAGAGACAAGATAGAGCACGAGAGAGCAGAGGGCAGAGCTAATGGCACTCCCGGCGTGATCGCCCGAGCCTTTTACCCCGTTTGATCTTTTATGTGATCCGCAATGCGAACTTTGCTGTTGTACGCGAAATTATAAATTTAACATTATGGCAAGCAAAAAACAGCGCTGAACTATTTGCAATTTTATGATGTAATTACTTTAGTGTTAATTATAATCAAGTTATTAATTATAATCCAAGCTTTCATTTACTTTAGAATATCTTTTCTATAATCTTAACGAAAAATTTCAGGTGAGATCTTAAATGACGATTTCCTCTCAAATCTCAAACCAAAATCTCGTATAACTTTCGAAGAAAAGTTTCTTATACATAATAATATTTTTAGTTTCAGAAAAATATAATCCTTTTCGAATTTCGAGTGTGCATTTAGTCGTATCGTCATCAAAAGATTTAGAGTAAATTTTTTTATTTCGTAATTTTTTCCAAAAATGAAAAAATTCAGAAAGTTACTTTAAACGACTTTGTGTAAATCTATTATATATTATAGTTTCCGACAATAAAAATTTGTTAAGGCTTATTTTTATGGAATTGGAGTAAGTATGTAGGAAATTTTTTCTTGTTACCTCACCTGAAATTTTTCAATAATGAAAATTACCGATTTTTTACATATATAGTAGAACGCATAACGTAAAAACAAATATTGAGACAAGATCGTTATCGCGTAATGAAAACGCAGAAAAAAAGCATCGCAGTGTATATAAATTAATGAGAAAGCGGCCTTTGAAACTAGCGTAGTTGCATATAGGCATGGAGGCGGCGAAAGAAAAGGTCGAAGTGTTCGCGTGTGCACCGCGAGCGAGCGAGCGAGCTCAGCGTCGCTATTCTGGGTCGGCGCTCGGTTTTTGCGCGCGCGGCGGCGGCGGCCTGGTCCCGCGGTGGCGGCGGCGGCTAATTGCCGAAGATGAGGGTCGCGCGGCGCCGCAGCGCTGCCCCGGCCCGTCGAATTATCGAGCGATTACGGCCGGTGCGCCTTTTTTTCCCTTATCCGGCGCTTTGATTTCTGGCTTCCGGCCGCAGCGCCGAGCGCGACCTTCGTCCCTACCCCGAGATCGAGCCCACGATACACGCTCCTTTTCTTTCAGCCTTTTCTTCTCGGCTACCCGCCTTATACGCCCCGAGGTGGGCGCGATCGACCACATCCCAGCGCGCCGCCGAGATATGCACACGTGTGTGCGATGTACACCGTTAAGATTCCTCTGATCGCTCCTTTGATAACGACGGTCAAACAAATCTTTACGTTTTTTTATTCGATGGCATCTATAGTCGATTTTCATATCGTTCTAATTGTTTGTTATAAAGAGTTAAAACTATTTTATTACTATTTTTTTTCGTATATCATTTATTTTTTTAATAAATTTCATTGAACGTGTGTACTACTCTCGATTATTGAAGAACTACAACAGGACGTTATTTATTCATCAGCTAATAAGAAAAAGCTAGTAATTGGAAGATTTTCAATAATGGAAGAAATGGAATCTCCGTCGGTACGAGACCAAACGGGCTGGGCAAGCGCGCCGACGACTTCGCTGGTCGCGCGCTGTGTGGCGCCAACGATTCGCCTCGACGGAAGCACGGCGCGTGCGGATAAGCCCTTGGGACCACTGGCCAATTCGTATGGGATGCGTCTCGCGACTGGCGCTGCTGGCGAAGTGCGGGCCACCTGCCCATCTTCGAGGCTCCGCGTCGACCACCACAGGAGGCTCGTACTCACGACGAAGATAGGCGAGAGAAACCGCAGCTTCTGAGAAAATGATCCCGCGGTGGGACTGAAAGGAAACTGAAAAAAAGTACGCGAAAAAGGGGGGGAAGGGGTAGAAAAATGCACGAGAAGGAGGGCGAAACGAGACGGAGCTGTTTCTTAGCCGCGGAAGTGGAGGGGCAGCGGGCGGGCGGCAGTAGTAGCGGCGTGTGCTATTGATTTCAAGGGCTTCCTTAGCGGTCCCCCACCCCGACGACGGCGTACCGCCGCCGCCGCCGCCGCTGCCTTACCGCACAAGGCAGCAGCCGACGGCTCCAGGTCACCCTGATGCCTCCGCGGAGCCCCCGCGATCGCACCCTCACCCGCGCGCCCGTTTTTTTCCGCGCCACCGCGGAAATGCAGTCGACATTTATTTCGCGCGAATTCATTTTTTATCTCGCCTTCGATCGAACGCAGCGCGGGTACACGATCCCTTTTTTCCGATCTCCCGTGCCCTTCTTTTTTTTTTAAGAGAACTGCAAATCCGCCGGACGCGCGCGGCTCTTACGTAAATCCGTCTGACCGTGCGCGACTCGTTCTACTTGCGCGCGGCGTAGGCTGCCGACGCGAGGCTTTAAACTGTAAGCCCGCTAGCAAGGCGGCGGGTCAAAGCGCCGGACTCCTAGAGGCGACACACGGGGACGAGGGTAAAAAAGTCGGGAAAGCAAATGCGAAAGAAAAGGGGCGAGCCGCTTCAGGCCCCCGGCTCTCGCCTTCGTCGCTACGTAGGCGCGTACATATTTTTTTCCTGCTGTTCTTAACGATGCTTCATTTTGCTGCTCGATATACATTTTCTGCTGGGATGGAAATACTTTAAAGAGAATAATAAAAATACTCTATTAATAATATTATTAATGTAAAGATCTTTGAATAATTGATAAAAGTTCAATTTTTTAAATATGCAATTGCAGTAATTAAGTGATGGTGGTCAAGGTGTGGAATACCGACTCATTTGTACTGCACAATCTCGAATCAGCCAATCGTCGAAATTTAGCGAGCGGCATATTTTCCAAGCACGCGAGTTTTTCGGCGCATCCCCGATGGCAGCAACGAAATTAGGGAGAGCAGGCGGGGCGAGGTGTGCGTAATTAGCCGGATGTGCGAGAGTTTGAAATCCGCATCCCCAATCGCGGAGGGCTAGGCTCCTTCGGAGCCTCGGCTCGCTCGGGTCCGCGGGGGCGGCCGGGGGGAGGAAACGAAACGGCGCGGGGAAAGTCGAGGGGGGCTGTGTGTGTGCGGCGACGGCACTGGGGCGGCTCGCGCTCACGCACACAGGCTCGCGCCTTTGGGGCGTCTCCTGGCGGGGGCTGGGGGCGCTCGGCGCGCAGACTCGGGCGCCGCCGCCGTCGTCTCGCTCGCTCCCTGGCCGCGCGGGGAGGCCTCGCCGCTCTAGTAGAACGAGGACGGGCAGCGGCGGGCAGCGACGGACGACGACGGGCCAGCAGCAGCAGCCAGCAGGCAGGCAGGCAGTTCGCGCACGCGCGACGGAGCGAGAGCGAGGAGCACCGCCTTGGGAGCTGCTGGCCGACGGGCACGACGTCGACACGGCCCTCCGTGTGCCCTGTGCGCGACCGCCTCTCGCCGTCCCTTCGCCCTTCGACGCGCGCGGGAGAGAGCCGAGCGAGCCTCCCGGGGGGCCCCCCGTGTGCCAGTGCGAGCGCCGCCGGCGGCGACAGCAGCGACGGCAGCGCGCCCGGGAACGCGCGATGGGCCGCCGACCACTGCCCGAGCACGCACCGCCAAGCCGACGCCGCTGAGCCCGCTGACCGCCGCCCGGAGCCGAGCGGTAAGTGCTGCACAGTCTTCGCTCGTCGAGCGCCTCCGCGGGAGCGTGCGTCCTTGGGGGTGGCGCGGGTGGCGCGGGTGGCGCGAGCCACCCGGGGGATCCGGCCTGCTGCCGAGGTCCCCTTCCGCTTTTTACGACGGGAGCTCGCTCGAGCTTTCCTCCGTGGGGAGTGTCTCGTCCAAATTTATTCTTCTTTTTCGCACTCATAATTTTAGTGCTTCTCTCCGGAGAACTGTACTCTCCTTTCTCAACAGCTTTAAGCTGCAGTCACATTTCTGTCTCGGACAAGATTTTTACTTTCAAGCTTCATTTTAATTTTATTGTTGTTTCAATCGTCAGAACTATTGTTTAATCTAACACACTTTTATTTTAAAAATAGTTTAAAAAATAGTTTTATGTTGATATCTGTAAAAGTGCCACTCAATTTATCATTGGAAAAAAATGAAATAACAGATTCATAAGAATTGCATGAACGGATTTTGTGATGTAAAGAAGAGCAGAGTCATTTCCTTTGTCGGTGAAATAGATAAGCCAGCTATTGTTTATGTAGACCAATCGAACGACAAATATAAATAAATGTCAATGTCGTCGACTAAGTTAGTTAAAATATATGAATTCGCGAGGCACATACCGCGATACCACGAGAAAGCCCAAGCGGCTGGCAAGATTTACGGCAGCGCTGTCTGTCAGCGCTGCAGTCCGAGCGAGGCTGCGAGAGCGCGCCGCTATTGACCGTGCACTTGCGAAAATTGATTAGAGAACTCGCCGTCGCTCTATAGCCCTGAATAAAAGAGCGCGCGGATTCGTCCCATTTTTCCTCGGCTCGCGGGCTTACCGCGACGACGAGCGCGGCGGCCGGGGGGAGGGGGGTGGTATATAGGCGCGGAAGCGCGAAACTTCCGGGGGGCGCGCTAGCGCGCGCGCGTTAAAATCTTTATCGGCGCCGATGCAACTTCCGCGGCCGGCCGCTTATTCGAAATTTTATCGGGCAACTTTTGCGCGCAAAAAGCGCGGAAATTGCCTTAATTTATCTCGTCGGCGGCCGCGGGCGAAATTGCCGGCCGAAAGTTTCGCGCTCGCCGATCGAATATTGAAATTTGCCCGCGAGGAGAATTTTCGCGCGTATATACGTCGGGGTGTTGTCGAAAAATTGCAACCGCGCCGGGTGTATACTCGCGAACGCGCGAACCGAGGCGGAGACGCGCGCGAAATATTTAAAAGTCCGGATGCAAATCGACAAAGAGAGGCGGCGGCATGCAAAGCCGGCGGAGCTCCATTCATCGCAGCCGGCAGTCGCTAACTGTCCCCGCTGCGCGCGCTAAGTGCACCGGGAGCTGCGGGTGGGTCGCGCACCGGCGCGATCTAGGGCCTCGATCGCGAGGAGCGCCGCAAAGGGGTTGATCGGGCCCCGCCGAGTGCAGCCTCGGTGCGGCGCGCACTTTAAATAGGTCAGCGCGCGGTGCATCGGATTCGGAGTGGCGCGCGCGCGGCCGGGGGAGGTGGGAGGCCTTGCGTTTTTGCGCGTGCAGGGGAGATCGGAAGTGGGCGTTGTGTGCGAGCGTGTACGCGGCTGACGTCACTGCGGTCGTTCAACGGTCCGAAATGGCGGGAGCGGGGGTGGAGGCGCGCGGGGCGGGGGCGCCACGGGGAAGAGAGGAGCTGCGCTCTCGACGCGCGCGCGACGCCGAGTCCTAGTTCCCGAGGCGCGCCGGGCCGCCGAGCGAGCTGCGAGCACCTCGGGGAGGCCATGAAAACTCTCTAGGTCATATATGCGCCAGACTGGGTTAGGCCTGCGCTGCCACCGTGTAGTCCGGAGTCGCGCCTCGCGCGATCTATATAGCGATTACTTCGAACCTTACAGGCGGCTCTACTCGCCCCCTCCGCTGCACCCCCCGTTTCCTTCCTACCCCCTGCACGAGCGGCCGAACGATGCGCCTCCCCGATGCTTCCGCGCGGAGGAATTGCCCTCGCGAACCGCAAGGGCTCTCTAGGATTTTATTACTTTCCGTTTTTTATTAAATCTCCTCTTGCTTTTTAAAACACTCTTATATTTTTTAAACTTTTTATTACCTCGCGAATTTTAACTATTTTTACCGTATCTTGGTACAGGCTTTTCTTCGTTATTTATTTTTTCTAACGTATTATTTTTAATGTTAGAAAATAAATCTGATAATTCAGGTACGTTAATTTTATCGAGCCATGATAAAATTCTAATTTAATTAGGATTGCACTTCGCAGAACAAGAAAAGTTTAAGACATAGAAATGGGATTTGTTATTGAAATTATAGTGAAAAGGTTTGAAACTCTAGATTATTTAAGAAAGTATAAGAGATTTATTTTGCAAAGTTAGAATACTTTGGACTGCATTATGTTCATTATATACTCCGGTTTACCTTTGAGGCTCTCTTGTAAGTAGATGCAGCAAAAGTAACGGTTCGTTGCTTCAAATTTTATTTAGACTTGCACTGAAGCTGTTTTTACTGTAGAAGATATTGGGTAGTAAGCAAAGATAAAATGAAAGCCTTTAAAGCTTGAAGGTTTAATTCATTATAATTTTAGTAATATTTGATTACAATTAATGTTTAGATGAATTCAAGCGATTATTTATGATTCTTTATAATCAATGATAACCAGTTAAATTATTGTGGAGCAACAACAAACCTCTCCAAATGCCTAATCATGCATTCGGATCTTAAAACGGCACTTATATTATGCATCTGAGGCAACGGATTCGTTACCAGAAAAGATATCAATAAATCCCTCTATCGGTAAATGAACCAAATATAATACACGGTATCTAATTTTAGTAATAATATTTTATTTCAGAATGATTTTACAACTTGAAGTGATTAAGTTTGAAAAAGTCGCTACAATTACAATTATTAAATTATGAGTTTGATTAAAAAACAATTACAAAGTCGGTTATTATAAAAGTGATTTGTGATTACACAAAATGAATAACCGCCGGTTTATTGTACATTCAATTTTGTATTTTTTCATAAATAATATGAGTGAAATTTCTATAAAAGCGCTGAAAAATCAGTGAAATTTTTTTAACATTCTTCAAAATTAAACATTCTTTACGCGTGCAGCACTTACGCATGCAACTTACATTGAAAGAAAGCCTAAGTAACCGTAAAAAGTAATAAGGTGAAGCGTGAAATTTCCGCGCGTTAAGTTCAAGTGCCCCGAGTCATAAAAACGTAAGAGTTTTATGCGAACGCATTTCGCGAAAGATGTATTAAGGGGCGGACGTGAAAAAAACCGCGCGTCGCGAGTGCGCAATTGGTGCATTACCGCATAAAAGGTTGGCTGCATCAAAAGTTACGGGAAGAAGAGTCTTGAAAAATTAAAAAAAACCTTGCATTATTAATTAATGAGTGTGAAATATGTAACAAGCTTATACCCGGAAATTTGATGAATAATGCTAGCTAAATAGTTTGATGAAAATTGCAATAAATATTATGCATTCTATACCTACATACTAATTTGAATTTACATTTAACTACGTCAAAGGATATTAAGCAAAAATAACGAATTATTTCAAGATAAATAAAGCAATCCCATTGTTGTACGTAAAATAAAATTTAAACTAATATATATCTCAGTACCGTAACTTTCAATCGGCCCTTCAAATAAAAACGTTAACGTACCCGGGAAATTCCTATCGATATAACGCCGAGAGCGCGCGAAAATAAATAAAACGAAGAAGGGATAAGGTCGCGAATTTAAATTTCCAAAATACAAAAGGAGCGGCACCCCCGGCACATCGCAATCTCGAAAAACAAAAATCCCGGGCTGCGCTCGTCTCGGGGTGTCGCGCGGATAACCGAGCTCCGGAGGGCGCATAAATAAGCGCGGAGGAGCCCCGCCGGGACAACGCGGGGCGCAGGGCCGGAGATATCGAGCGCACGCAGACACTCTCCGCTCCCTTCCTCGTTTTTTTCTCTCTCTTCTTCTCCTTCTTCGTTTTTTTTTTCACCGTAAAAAGGGGCCCGCGCAATAAGCGCGCTACTCCGCGAGCGTGTACGCGATGAAAAATCATGGCTGCCTCTTTGGTGCGGCAACGGCGGGCCGTGACGTCAGCCCGCGGGAGAAAATAGAGCGACTGCCAGGTGACTGGCACGTATACACCCCCGCGCGCGCGCGCTCGCCTTAGCGCGCGCTTTTATGATCCAGCGAGCCGCGCGCGCACCCGCGCAGTTTGCGGGCTAACGCGGCCGTCCAATTGGACCGGCTATGCGCGCTCGAGAGGTTTGACGGTGCAATTCTACCCAGCGCCGCGTAAGACGGTGATGCAGCAAAATGGCTTGGATTTTATCAACGTGTTTGAAGCTTTTTTTTGTAAACGACAAGCAGTCTGTTTTTAGAAATACACTTCTTTGCACTGATGGGAGCGAGTGATGATATAGAGATTTTTGAGATTTTTAATTATACAATTAATTATAAATTTTTAGTTTTTAATGTATTTGATAAAGCAAATTGAGGTCGAAAAGTTTAATTAAAAATATATTGTCAATGGATGTACAAGTCATTTTCTCAATGTTAAAAACATAATAACGTGTTCTCTATTCCCAGCTTGGTGTTTTCAGGTCATGTTCATTCATACGTCTTTTGCTGTCTGATGGCTGACAATTTCAATAGTTATCACGTATTTACATCAATTATTCTATTACCTCATAAACTTTTTTAACCTATAATGCACCTGCAACGTTATACTAATTTATGTCATCATTATTTTTCTGTTTATTTTAGCAAAAAAATAATAAAACATATTTTAGCATAAAATGCAGTCAACATGCAACATCATGCATTTTGTGTATAAAATGAATATGAATAATTATTAAGAAATTTAGCATAAAATTTAAAATTATCTGTCATGTCGATAATAATTTTAGAGTTTAATTTATCTTTTGCAGTCGAATTGATTATCACTCGTTTACGTATGATAAATAAATTTCCAAATTACGTAAAAAATGCTCTGTCTATTGTTGCAACGCAAAACTATTCATCATTTAAATTTATATAAAAAAAAGTCTCTCCCATCTAGCAAGTTGTATAGCTGTTCGCCGGGTGCAATTATCACGGGTCAAGTCGAAAATGGGAAAGGACAAGCCCGCCGTGCAAAATCTAATAAGACCTCCGCAATATTCCTGCTGCAAAACGCAAATTCCCCGCTCGCATCTGTTCCGTGAATGCCTCCGCGCCTTTTCCCCCCGCTAACGAAATGTCGCACTCGTATAATAAAGTCGATAAAGCGCTTCTCTCCACCGAAAGCAGAGAGAGAGGAGAGGGGGATTCCCCCTCCCCCGCAGTGGTATTCGTCGCTCTTTTTATTTTCGGCGCCCGGCATGATAGAGCCTTTTTAAATTTTAGATTTTACTACGCCGATGGAATTCGGCCGTGTCGCCCGGATGTTTGTACTCGCGCGCGAATTACAGGGGAATTTCGCGTGCCCGGCGCTCCGCCGCGTAAAATACGTCCCTCGTTGTTGCAGCGGCCCCGAATCGATTTTCCCGCAAAGGACCGAAAAATCAATCGCGCGGGCGCGCATTCGCTCGCTTTAAATTATTGCCCGCGTGATTCTTTTCGTCGACGTCGAACTTGGCGTGCCGGGGAAATATTGTTGGCGGCTACTAATTACCGGGAGCTTTCAAAAGCTCGCTTTTTTCGCTATAAATGCTGTCCATTTTTTTAGCGGTGCATACAAAATGCGTAGGTGTTTATCTAAAAATGAAATCTTTAAATGCTGAATACAGATGGGTATTAATAATTTTTTTAACTCACTTTTTCAATTTTATTATTTACACATCAATATATTACATAAAAACTGTTAATATTTAAATGTATAAAAAAAAATTGTTTAAATTTTCGTATTTTCTTATTAAAATGTATTTTCTTAATAATCATCATTATTATTATTTTTATAACACTTTTAATGTACATTTTTAATTTTTTCTGTTTTCAGATTGAAAATAAAGTAAAATAACATAGGAGAATAATTTGTATTATAAAATAATTGTTTTTCTTTTTTACGATTGTTTTTACGATTCATCTGACATGATTAATTTAAAAATAAAAAATTTCTGAAAAGAATGTTGCACATTGCTAATGGATATTCAACAGCAGTACTCAAAAGCGCTATACCTTCGATGAAAGTAAATTGGCAACGGGAATCTCGATCGCGAAAAGTTTGGTCGCTCGCGGACAGGCGCGGACAAGTAGCCGCGGGCGGACGGAAGGAAGGGAGTCGAGATGGATATCATTTTCGTACGTAGAAAATCTACACGCGCGTAGGTATATAAGGTATGAAAAATTTATGGGCGGGGCCGCGGGAGCGCGCGAGCCGTTCGCCTCCGCGATATTTCACAATTTTTCCCTCTCAATTCCCCATTCGTTTCCATTTCCCGCGGAATGAATTCCTCGCGGAACTTTCTTTACGCACGATCGAAGCGATCTTCATTGTGCGAGCCGCCGCCGCCGCCGCGCGAGAATTTTATTTCGCTCCTTGTTTCCACCGCTCGCTCGCGCGCCGCTATCTTCGCCCACCGGGCGTAATTCCGTATATTGGCCGCCCATTCGGGCTTTTCAGACCGCGACTTTTTCCTCGGGCTTCGTAATTTACAGCGCACGAATCGAAATTTCTATATCGCGCACCGGCGTTCTCGTTAAAAGCACCGACGTTCGGCCGCTCGCCTTTAAAGCGAACAATGCGTCGCGGGGTACGGGAACAGTTTGCGCATTTGTTAAGGCTGTTGGAAAACATTTGAGGCTATTGTAATTAGCGTGTGTTGTTTTAAAATACTTTAATTAGTTTTTGCAAACCTTTAGATTAACCTAGAGACCGGAGTATAGTTGCCCGAAGAAGTTAAGAAATGCGGCAATGCACTTCCGTGTATTTCAGTGGTTACTGCCAAGACTGGTCAGACACTACGGTAACTCTTGTTTTAGTATATACTTATTATACAGAGTTTGTATACTTTTTAAGTACTTATCCAAGCAATGTAAATCGCAATGTGTAAATATATTGTTGTTTAATTAAAAACTTTTTGGCCATGGATTTTGGCAAAATTTTCACTGGGATTAAATTGCATAGTAGTAGTTTTATAAGTTTATACCTGGTATCAACGAAATCTCATTAATTAAATGTTGATAAGGTGTTTATAAATTTTGTAGGTACTTAAAAGTAAATAAGAGTATTTTATTTAATCGGTAATTCGCTTTAAAAGGAGTAAATTAACTTTTATCTGGATTTTTCCTGTTTAGATTCAATTAAAGAAGTTGTATGTTAATTATAGACTCTAAGCTATATTTTTCAAGTGCGATATCGATTGCGTGGCACTTTATTACCCGATCGATGTAGCCTAAAACAATAATTTATGCGCTTATATGTACTTCGTCTCCTTGAAACAGAAAACAATGTAATTAAAATGCATTGTCGCAATAAAGCTATTTTAAAAATAACATCATTACAAGACTGCACTACTTTATAATTTTCAGTTATAGAAATCCTTTATAAAAATAGTATGGCCACTTATTTTATGTGAATTTTATTTTTTATTTTTTCATTGCGTGTTTGACAGTGACCAGCAACAATAGTCAGACTTACTCATTGAGTGAAACAAACACTGTCGCACAGCGTGAAATGCACTTTCCAGCGCTCAACGACGAGTTAATAAAAATTCCGGGGCATTCCTGTAAAACGCTCGAGCGTTCGGTCAGCGAATTGAAAAGCTCGTACGGGTGCCAGCGCTCCTACGGTCGTTTGGCCGAAAGTCAGGGATAGAGGGAAAATTCGGGGCAAATTGACCGGACCCGGGAGCCGCTCGACGGGCGTTCATTCGTACTGATTAAAGTAAATCCGCCATTGAGCATAATTCGCCGGGCCGAGCCCCCGGGGCTCGCGGGGCATTAGCCTCATTAACGGCCGCGCATTCAATCGACTCCTCGCTTCTCCCCGCCCCGGCGGCTCTCTTTTCCCCACCGTCGAACGATCGCGGCGCGTGCCGAGAATTTCGACGCGTCTCTCGCTTTTTGTTTAAATTATTGCGCCTCGGTGGTCGCGCGCGACGTGACACTTGTGGAGCAGCTGCTGATTTTCAGACGGAAGTTAGCCGGGTCGCCGGAGTCGATGCCGTAATGGGATTTGCCGATAATTAGGTTTAAGTGGTAGTGCTGGTCTTTTCTTCTGTTGATTTTTATCCAACTTTCTTTTCATTTATTTTTTAGCGAAAATAAATTTTGTTCAAATATCGGTAGATTAAACAACCTAGCGAACTTTTTAAAAGATTAGCTGTGTGCCGACGCTATAACTTTTTGATCTTATCAATTTATTTATTTTTTTTTTTGCAATTACATTCTAGTGGTGAAGTAAAATCTTTAACACTGTAACTATAATAACTATCACTATGCGTAGGTAGTTCTCTGAAGAAAGTGCAATATTTTTCGTTTAAATTCGTTAAAACTAATTTTTTTATAAATATAAAACTTAATTTATTTTAGAATAGGAATACAATGTACTTCTTGATTTCAGTTTAAAATTCTTTATGAATTCGACGCACGCAACATTTTATTTTGCGGATGAGAATATCCAAAAGGGTGCGGGTAGCGTCGAGAGGGCACTCGCGATTTTTCCGCAAAACAAAGGAGGCAGGGCACACAGACGAAATAATTTGATACACAATTACAAAGTTCGTACAATGCGTTCGTTGGCGCGCTCGCAAGACAAAAAGCCGCGATGAATTATTCCCGCGGCGACGCGGCCCGAACGCGGCCGCCCATTCAGCTGCTTTTAGCTTTTCGCGCTGGCAAACATTTTCCGCGAGCATTCACCGCCCCGCTCGTCTTATCAAATCTCGCGCCCCGCCGACAATTACGTCGGAGTCTTCTGCGCTCGTCGGCGCTAATTCCCGTTCAGCCGAGGGGGCACGGGGATCGCGATAATCCCGAGAGTGGCCGTGAGTGAGTCGTTCCGCGACTTTCGAAATTTCACCCCTGACGTCTTATTGTTTTTCATTTAGGCTTTGTTGTTGTGTCTAAGGTAAAATTAATGCGTGTCGCAAGATTCCCGCGAAAAAGCACATTTTGTAAGATTCTTGAGAAAAGCTCATTTCACGAGATTCATTCGAAAAAAGCACATTTCGAAAGATTTCTGCAAAAAAGCACATTTTGTAAGATTCTCGCAGAAAAGCTCATTTCATGAGATTCATTCGAAAAAAAGTACATTTTGAGAGATTTCTGCAAAAAAAGCAGATTTTATGAGGTAAACTCACTTTTTTTTCGCAAGCAAATTTTCAAATGTGCTTTTTTGTATAAAAAATTTTAATGGTTACTTTTGTTTTAAAAAACTGAAATGTGCTTTTTCATTATGATCGATGATATGAAACGATACCTTAAAAATAGTTTTCGATGTCGTTCATCTCGCTTGCTAAAATTAATGAGTGAATTATACAGATTCTCTGTAATTTGATAAAATAGGAAAAAGTTTTAAAGTAAGCCAATTTATACGAATTCGAAAGATTAGGACTGTAACTCATCGAGGGACTTCGACTGCGTTGATCAATAAATCGCGCGAGTACATTTATGCAGTCGATTCACAGCTATCCTCTCCGCTTCTGTACGCATGTATAATTGAAGTAGGCAGCTGCGAACACCTTCCCCGCGCCGTCGCGATGAAGGACACTCGACGGACGAATTTTAACGGCGCCGGCAAATGGTCCGCGATGAATGCGCGATCGCGCGCACTCGTGGATGTCGCTGGAGAGCCCGCTCCTCCCGGCAATCTCGTCTCAATCTACCCTTTAGCGCGCTCGATCAAACGCCCGCCCTGGCGCGCCCTCCTTTCCGCTACGAGCTTCCGGCATATCTCGACCCCGGCTAATTCCTCCTTACCGGTAAACCGATACACCGAGTAAACGAGAACTTTTGTATCGACCGTGGGCTCCTTATGTTCTGCCAATTTCTTTTTAATGTCCCAATTTATTTCGTAGATCAGACAATTTAATGGACTCAAATTTTTCGTTGACACTGCAGCGCGGAATATTGAAAATAGATGTTTAGAAATTTTGCGATACTTTGAAGACAAAAACTATTTAAGTTGCATACGCGCGATTAGCCCCGTCGATGTTAATGTGAACCGCCGAGGAGGTCTTTGTAATTTTGTAGGATCCCGTCTAGTCTTCGGCGAGGATGATAAATTATTGCCAGTTTTTTATCGCCGCAAAGACCAAAGCCTTTTTATGAGCGGCTCCTTCGTCAGGAGAGGATTTAAAGCCTTATGCGTCGCGTTCAATCGATGACTCCCATTTTTCTCGACGTGTCATGAATTTTGTCGAACTTTAATTATCATTGAGGTTTATATAAAGAAATCATTGTAAATCGTGATTTTCATTTTTACTGACAACAGTTTAAGTAATTTGTTTATTTTAACTAAATTTGGACAATGTCGTAAGGAATGAAGATGTATAATTCTACAATGTTTAAACAGAATATAGTTAGAGTTAAAAGATCAATATTGAAATTTTATTGTTGAAGTGCCAGAAAGTTATATATAGAAATACATTCCCGCATTGCGATGTTATAAGAAATATTATAATCTCGACTATGCAGTTAGAGCAGAATTGCCACTTTAAAAATAAAACGAAACTTTTATTATAAACAACTTCAAGGGCAATTTATATTTGACCTAATAATCGCTTTCATTTATACCTACTTTGAAAATAATATTTTATTATTAAGTTCAGTATTCTTTATTTAAAGCGGTATTTCCGACCCGAATAAAAATTTATTATTTAAAAGAAAGATGTAAAAAAGTTCAAGGATGCGACCTTTTATCACCGATCAAAATAAGACGTTGGCGATTTGTTATTAATAACTTTTATTGTTTATTATAGAAAGTGCAGACGAGCTGTCGGATCAATATTCATTTATGCAGACTGCTTTTAATAATTCTACTTCATTATTTCCTACATGCACTATTGAACTGGCGGGTTAAAATTTAAAAGTCGCTTTTAATAAATAACGCTTTATTTATAATAGTTGCTCTCTCTAAATGTGAATATGTGAAATTCGTGTATTGATTATTCATTATTCACACTTTATATATGTGAAAATCAAATTAGTGTACGGCATTTCACGCGTATAAAATATGAATAATAAATATTTTACGTGAATTTCACTTATTGATTTTTGTCGAGAGTGCAAATAACTTATTGTTCACTATTAAAATAAACTAGCGTAAAAAATAAAGTTTTCTAAATATTAAAATTTTATTAATAATTATGAAAATAACTAAACTTTGAACTATTGGTAATAAATAGACCTCTAATTATACCCTAAAAGTTTAAAAAATGTAAATTTAGTTGTCGACTTTGTCGAGTCATTAATAACTATTGAATCAGTCAGAAATTAACGTCGAACTTTGAGGCGAGGCTAACGGGATACTTTTGTCTTTTTGCCCATATAGTTAGCTAGGAAGATTAAAAATCATGGCCCGATTGAGTCAAAGTCGTCCCCGACTACTTGGTTCCGAGTCAAAGGGACGCAAGCGGATTATCATCGCAGCGAGACTGCAGCTGCTTTCGTTCTCTCCATCGATAGCCCCAAATCGCCCGCTTCCTTTGATCTTCTTTTACGGACGTAGTCGAGTTCATTAGCACTAATTGTCGCAGCATTTACTGCCAGTTCGAGTTTAAGCTCCGTGGGCAAAAATTTTTTTTCTTGTTTGCCCTCTCTTTGAGGGGCATCGGATTTTGCTACGCATGATAGTCTGTCGGCTACTTTTTTTTTTAATAGGATCACATTTTTCCAGGGAACGGCGATTGATATTTTTAGATACGTCAAGAATTTCTTATAAAAATGAAAAAAATATAGGTACAATTTTAATGAAAAAGAAGTTTCAATTTATTTCACTTGTTTCCAACAAAAAAGCACTACATATAGTGTTTTTTTAAAAAAACTCATTTCGCAAAATTCCCACCAAAATGCAAATTTCGTAAAAACGAACTTTTTTCTACTTTTTGCACTTGCATATATTCTGCTTATCAGGACTACTGTAGATTTATTTTTTTATACAAAAGACAATCGAATTGTTTGCAATCGAAGCTTCCACCCGAGCGTCCAGCCGAAAGCCGAAGAAAGCCGGGAGCGAATCTGCCTGAGGAAGGATCAGCCGAGGGATGGGTCACGGGATCCGGTCTACCTGGCAGCCCTGGCACGTGAAAAAGCGCCGATTGATTCGCGGTCGAGCATGAATTTTCCATGAGGCCGTCCTGGAGCGCATCGGGCCTGCGGCGCGTGTTATATCGGCCGCGCGCGCGCGAAATCGATGCCGCACGTTCGGTCGCTTGCGCGCGCGCGCGCGCCGGGTTATTCTCAGACGGACAATCCCCGGAGGAACAATCGATTTCGCGTAAATAACCATTACTTTCTCCTCGGCGCGGCGGCCGAGCGGATATCGCCGGCCACTCGACGTCGGGATTCCTCCGAGTGAAAATTAAATCCGCCCGGGCGATTTTTTAATCTGCCGACCTGCCGGCGATCGATACATCGTTAGGCCGCTCGCTCGGAATAAAAAGGGGAAGTAGGGGAATCGATGCTTGAAGACGCTTTTCGAAATTTCCATTTATGCACTAATTAGTCTTGCGCGGAGTGGGCGGTATATCGAGTTTTGCTATTCAGTTCAGCGGCAACCGATCGGTCGGTTAGAGGTACAGAAATGCCGGAGGGGAAAATTCATTTTCGCGGAGTAATTTTAATTCGCTTAAACAGTAAAGCTGCAGAAATACGAGGCTCGGCACTGAAGTTCGGTAGTTAGTTATATTGCGTGCCACGTACACAGAGCGTGAAAGTTTTGATTACAATCGGGAACATGTCGACGAATAAGAATGTTACAGGAACAGGAATATCGCTCGGCCGCCGCGTGAAACTGTCAGTCAAACGTTCTGTAAATGCACTGCAAATCATTCTGGACTTTAGCCTTTTGTACCTGTCGCCTGCTCCGCTCTTAAAATAACATAGTTCATTAATTCATTATACTAAAAGTGGGCTTATAATTACTTGAGCTGAATAATTTATCAGTTTGGAAACTACTGCAATTATCAATCAATGTCAAATACAATAACAGTTACAACTTATTTTAAAAAAAATGTTACCTTATATATTCTATTTGGGCTAAAAACGGGTTTTTATCAAATCTTGAAAGGATGAAGTTTGTTCTCAAAAATCGTGATTGATGGTACCACTTTTCAATCACGGAAAAACGATTGTCCAAACGATTTATTAAAATAACATTTAAAAGCAAAACTTTATGGTCCAAAACTTAATATTTTCAAAGCAAATATTGCTTTTAATTATTTTCTCTTACATAAGTTTCGCTAATCCTTTTAAGGAGTTTCAATTTAATTTAATTTAATTTCTCCGTTGGGCACTACTCGTTGGCATAAATTAATATGAACTGCGCGTTAGATTAGCACTTTGGTATTGATAGCGGAAGTATAGGACTGGAGTTTAGTGTAGTGAATCTATGTAATCCTTGCGTTAGTTTCTATTAGCAACACAGTTGCTAATGACTTCTCTGATTCATCCTCACCCAGTATGTAAAATTGGCTCTTCTTGATTAAGATTGAGATTTCACTGAGTGCAAAGTTTAAGAATAATAAATCGTTTCATTTAATACAATTTTCCGGAAAAACAGAGTTTAACGAGGACAAACACCCGGCTGGCTTTGCACTCGAATTTTGGCGGATTGGTCGCGGAAAATTTATACGTACAATTTTGCGTGTACCGGTGCAGCTAAGAAAAATGCGGCTGGTTAATTTTGCAGCAGGTCCGGCGCACGTTTGAGCTAACTCTGCGAATCCCTGTTGCTACTCCGCGCTTCTCGATCAAAGCCTTGCTCCTTTGACGCGTTTGCCGCGCTTCTACTGCTTCCGCCGCTTTTGCCGCAGGCTCGCCAAAAGGACGCCGAATTATGTCTCGCTTTTTGACGATTAATTGATTAATTAGCCTCGCGTTGCACGCTGATTGTTAATTTTCTTTTTCAGCCGTAACAAATAGCATCCACTGGATTGCCGCTTTACGTTTAATTCGCCGCAAATGCCCTTTTCGGGCAATTAATCCGAGCTTTATTGCAATCGCGTCGAAATAACGGCCATTCGTCAGAAAGATAAAGGCAAAAATGTTAATTTTAATTAACGAGGCCCGGAATATTATAATTCATTATACAACGAGTCGAGATCTTGAACATCGGGACAAGTTGTCATTACCTTAGCTCGTAATGAGGTTAATGGTTCTCGGTGTGCAACTGCGGCGTTGTGCCAGGTGAATATTGAAATTCGCAGTACTTAGGCCTCACGTGACTCGAGTCACTAATGCCCCCGACTCCGATTGCGAATTGTGTAATTAATTGCGTGTAAGCAGCGATTAAATAAGCGAATAAGCAGGCGCCCATATCGGATGCCCATAAACAAAAAGTAATTGGCCCGATAAAACCGCGTTCGAATCGCTCCTATCCGTTAAGCAGCGAAAGAAAGTCGCCGAGCGGAGCAATTTTTCTCTCCCTCCCCCGCGCAATCTGGAAGACGGCCGATTCCGCGGGCAGGTTTGACCGGAGGCTCCGGCGCCGAGCGCTCCATCATCGCGCGGGGGCAATTTCCAGTGCATTAGTGCCCGCGGCGCTCTCGTTTTTCGGAGGCGAGCCCGGGGAAATTCAGCGCGATAATTCTTCCCGCGCGCGGACTAATGCGGGGGCGCGGGCGCGCGAATCGACTCGGGGGCGGCAATTTGCCGCGGCCAGGCGCGATTACACGCGAGGGAAGAGCGCGGCACGCCACGGCCTCGAATCGGCCCGTTATTCATCGGCCGGCGCGGCCGAGCGACGCGACGCGCGAATTATTAATCAGCCGCGACTTTTAACGAACGCTTGTCCGTAATGGCTGATCGTTTCTTTCGCTGTGTACGCACTGTAGAAATCGGGAATTCAGATTTTTTATGAGCTCACGTTTTGATCGTTCAATTCGGATCCCGCAGATAAGACTCTGCAGAAATATATGCAAAAATGTCAACTTTTCGGTTCCAAAATCTGTAGAAATTTTTGCAGAATTTTATTGCATTTGTTTTTGCAGTCGCATATGCAGAAAAAAACTGCAACAATATAAAAGGACAAAATTAATTTCTCGAAAACGACAAAAATGCAGTTATATTTCTTTCCGAAAGCCAATTAATTAATTCAATAATTACGATTCTATAGGTTGTAAATTAAAATTTTATGAATGCTTATCTTTTATTAAGTTTCTCCTCTTTAAAATAGATAATTTTAAAGTGGATTTTAAGAAGATAAAATATTTGTTGAAATTAAGATTAGATAACGTATGCTATGCATGCTCACATGATATGCATCAGGTCAATAAAAAGTATTTGATACTTACAACTGTAATGAAAATTATAACAATTTTTTGTTCTCCTCTAAAAAAGCAACGGAGTAAAAGAAACAAAAGTATGAGAGTGCCCGCAAAAAAGGCAGGCGGTCCCCCCGAAAAGTTGAAGCGGAGAGACAGTTGGCAAGCGACACAATCGCGGCGATTAGCTCATTAAGCGAGACTCCGGCACGGCGAAAGTTGCATGTAAAATTTAGCGTCGCGTCGCGTCGCAACTTCATATCTCTCTCTCTCTCGAGCCGGGCTAATTATACGGGGGGTGAGCTTGCGCGCGACAGAAGCTCGGGGATCCGGTTTGATTGTGCCTTAATGGCTAGCCCGGGTGCAAGCCCAATCCGCCGGGCCTGCACGGGTACGCGTGCGGTTACGATGCATTTCCGCGCGCCTCCTTCGTTTTCGCGGCTCAAATTGCTTTTTGATTGTCGGCCGGGCAACTCGCGCGCCTCCCCCCGCACCCTGTCCTTAATCGAGAGACGCTTCGCGATTTAGTCGAGTTCGCCGGGGCTGCCTTTTCAATTATTTCCTACTACCAGCGTTACGTGCTGGCATATTTCATTAATGTGTAATTGATGGGTAGGTTAAAATTTATTCTTCCTTCGCTGAGGAAACTTGTTTTTTCTAGCGCTTGAATACGGTAATTAATAAAACATGTGCGAGTACAATAAGCGAATGCATAAATTTTTATCTCTATTTTTATCTGATAATTGTTATATCAGAATACGCAAATTTACGTACGCTGATTCTTGATAATAATTGTTTGCGCATATAAGGTATAAAGTTAGTCGATAGTATTAAATATATATTTTGTGGTATTCGAGCCGCTTACGATAAACTGGTATTGTCAGTCAAGGACGCCATTCCCCATCGTATCCTTAGGAATGTGCGAATGAAAATAAAATTCTTTTTGTTCGAAGCTCAATACCTTAATAGCTCACAGCTTTTTTAAAATGTTGTTTGCTGTTACGGTATATTTATAAGTAGCAAAAATGCAGAAATAAAAGTAACAAGTAAATTGGTAGTTGCTAAATTGCGAAAATAAAATTGACGCGCTCTTGAAAAAGAAAAAAAAATATAGAAAAGAACAATTTTATAAAAGTGTTGGAGGATGCGAACTAGTACCATTTACTATCGGCGAAAAGGCAAAAGACATCGAGTGCCATACAGGTTCTAGAATACATCAGCGGCGGGGAGTATACTTCAGCGGGAGGCGCGCGGAGAGCCGCGGAAAAATCGCGGCACTCACCGGACGAGCGAGCGAGCGAGCGAACGACAGCCGAGACGTAAGTAGAAACGCGCATGCAGGCGTGAGTGAAAGAGTCGGCGGTCGAGGAGAAGCGGGTGGGGGCCGTCGCCGATGATCTCGCGGAGCGCGTAGTAGTCATCGCCGGCTCGAGGCGCTAGTCGCTCTCCGGTGCGCCGCCCGGTAGCCTCGACGACTCGCTGTCCGGCCGGTTTCTCGCGTGTGTCTGTGCGCGCGCGTCTGTGTTGTTCCTACGAGCCGTGGATTCGCGAGTCGCGTGACTGCGGGGGCCACTGCCAGTCTTTTATACAGCGCATAGGTAAGGCTCGACGCGAGAGCGTGTTTCGCGCAGGTGCGTCGAATAAATTGCGTTCGGAGACGACGATGTGCGGGAAGGAAAAAGTTTCGTATGAAAATTTGTCGGTGCGCACTGGCGAGGAGGGGAAATGGGACGCGCTGCCCTCGGTTTTAGAAAGCAAGTAAATAGCGCTGGGGGGACCTCGTCTAAACAGCTGCTTGACACTTGCCTGCTCTTACTGCCTCTATTTAGACGGTGGAATTCCCGCTGTGCAGTTGCTCATTGTCAGGGGTTTTGTTTTTATCAAAATGGAAATGAGTAATATTTAAAGAACGATATGAAGAATGTTTATGAAAAACACGTTTACGTGTAACAATTTGAATCGGTGTAACACTAATCGCGCGGCCAGTTATCGCATATTTTAGTAGTGTTCATTTTTATATTTCTGTACGTCAAATTTTTTTTTAAATCTTATCAGCTTGAAGTGCCGGTATAAATTTTACGAGTCTTTCAAAGACCATTTATTTCAAATTATTTAATTTTTAGTACTTCGTATAATTTAAAAGCGAAATTCCTGAAGAATTGGTATAAAGACAGTATAATTGCGTTTTTTTACTACGTTTACAATCAGTCCGTAACACACTGTTTGCGAAAAAAAGAAGTGTATAATCAAATACGCCGGTCGAGATGTCGCAGCTGTAACAGCATTAAAAGTCCGCGTAACTCGGTACTCTTAAAATATTCAACCGTCGAAACTTTAAAAATTAAAATTATTCTTGTAGAATTAATTTATGCTTAATTTATGTATGAACTTTTCCGCACGAAATTGCAGAAAGAATAAGAAGCCCGGGAAAAAGGGCGAGTTTTCTTTTCCTCGCGCGGGCGCGAGCGCAGCCGGGTACCCGATAGATAGAATTTCCCAGCGGCCGCTATAGGTTTCACCTCTAGAAAAAGCTCTTTCAACACCGACTCCGTATCGAATTTTCACCTCCCGGCAATTTCAGTTAGCAGTTCTTTCCGCGCCGGCTCGTGCCGCCGATTAATTGGTCGCTTTACAATGACCCATTTAAAAGTAATTAGAAAGTCTCGCGCAGCCTCGGCGCGCGCGCTAATGGATTTACATTTTCGCGTAATTTTTCGCGCGTGCAACGTCGACTCGACGAGTTCGATTGTCGGGTCCCTTTTTTTCTCCCTCGATCCCGGGTGCGCGCACGCGTGTCGAATCGCAATGTTTTTCTCCCGGTGCAGTAACTTTTCCTCGCTTTCGTCAGCACAGCGCGTGATTTAGCGTAGGTGAGCAATTAATGTAGCTGCGACAAGCATCGTTATTTATACCAATTATTAATTTGAAAAATCCGCGAAAAATCGAGCTTGCAGGAAACGCGCAGTAATTAATGAGCCGCTGTATCCCCGACGCTGTACAATAATTTAAACAGCTCGGTCGGGTGTTGTTTTGAATTCGGGCGGCGTGACACTGCGCGAGTACCTAAACAGTACCGTAACGAGGATTTCGCAACGATAAGCAGCCGAACGCATTTATTTCCCGACCTTATCGAGAAATTGAGGATAAAGCGAATAAAAGGCACCTGCCGCGTTCACCTGAACACGATTTACGGCGCGGCGCAGCCAAGCCCTTGTTCTGCCCACTTACGTAGCTCCGCGCCTTTGTATATGGCGAATGCGCTAACGAAATGTACCGGCGGGCCTGCGCTGGCTGGAAAATGGAGATCCGATTAGAACCGGAAACACCGGGACTACGGGTAATGCGCGCATACCGACACAAATCGCCTGCGGCTGTCCGCGTTTATTTTATCCAATACAACGCGAGTGCGTTGATGTATATGTACTTTTCGATTTGTCAGCCAAGTACCCTGCACGTGAGTCTTTCAGACGACAAGTCATCCTCGAGTCACTTTTCGTCGAGTTTAATTGCCCTCGTGTTTAACGTGGTGAGAGCGCCGCAATCTCAAAACCTTTGAGTGGAATATTTAGATATTTGTGTACGTGTGATTAGTAATGTTGATAGCATTCCATCCACTTGAATACTTAGTTTTTTAATATTTTCACTATAAACGTCTAAACTTGTGTGCAGTTTTTCAAATTAGCGTTCAGTCAGATTTTCAAGATTTACTGCAGCTGTAGACAAGTTGCATTTTTACATTAGTGTAAAAATTATCAGTGAGAAATCTTTATCAAAAATTTTTCTGTGCATACGTGTACTCAGTTGTAATAAAGGTTAATTAAACAATTGTTTATGATTTATTATCATTAAAAAAATATCCGATTTCCGAAAAGTATATACAATTACGTTGGCCGAGGCAATGTCAGTCATGTAACCGGTTTCGAAGCACGTGCACATTCCATTACGTAAGTCAATAATGCGTCGAGATTAAAACCGAATAATGAATGAGGAGAACAAACTCTGTATTGGGATAAGGTTTTCGTATATCTAGAATCTTATAATTGATGTCTCGTCAAGCTTACGAAATTTCTGCGATGTATGCGTACTACACTCGCACGAATGATAAAGATAAGTGTTTCAATTTATTTTTCCGTGTTGGATCTATTTCAAACCACTTAAAAGTGTTATGATGTATAATTACTAAGTCACTCCAGCTCTAAAAATTTTTTTTTTTATTCGCGATCTGTTTGACACGTATATTGCATTAAAAGTTTTGTCGTGTCTAATTAGTTGTAAGATTAAGAAAATGTTAGCAGTTAAATTGGTCAATTTCATTTTAGTTGGAATTAATTTAGATGTTGCACTGTGAACTCGGGTAATTCCGTCGAACTTTAGTCATTTTAACGTGCGTAGCAATCTCACTTAAATACATAAATTATATACTTAACTATAATGTCGTGCATGAATGTGAACATATAACCATAGAATTTATTAAAAATCATTTTAAGTTAGAAACATCTTTTAGAATATTGGGGCTATATTGGAACAGTATTGAGACAATAATATTGGTTCAATACTGGAATAATATTGGTTCAATTTTGAAACATAATTGGATAAATCGTGGGATAATATTGGAATAGTATTGGGACAATAATATTAGCTAGGTCAATAGTACTGGAAGAAGATCGGATTAATATTCGAACAATATTGAATCAATAGTGCAATATCCTTTATCGAATTTGTATCTTTTTTTAAACTATTTTAATTTTATCTAGTTACGTATAATTTAACACCTAACAATTTTCAATTTTATAATACAAGCAATAAACTGAGTTCTTAAACTTTTAGATATTAAAAATTCTGGGAGATTTAAAAAAAATGTTTGGAATTCGTGTAAAAATTGAAATATAACTCGCTTTCTGCTAAAATATTTACATTTTACAAGTTTTTAAAGTTACAGCACGAAAGTGACATTTTTCTCACAGCTTGCATTAAACCTTATTTCTCTGTTTTTCAATTAAAATTTCTTCCACCTGCTGCAGTGGATGCATCGCTCTTGACGTCCGCCGCGCTACGGACTTTCCATTGGGAATAAAAAATTCAAAGGAGCAATGCTGTTTTTATTAAACTTGTTTAATTTAGCCGTTCATTTCAGTTGACGCTGCTCTTTTTTTTAATAAGTGTTTGTTACGCACATATTTTTTTCAATAAAAAAACTAATATTTCCGATTTCTATAAAAAATGTTCGCACCAGAAAAACAAATACTAATAGTCAAATAAAAATGTTATGCTAGGCAACTAGTGAGCGTGAATTTGTTTGAAAAATATTCAACAACAAGAAAAAACTGCAAAAATATTCATTTTTACGGAGAAATTTCACCTCAAACGCCCCAACAACGCGTGCAGTATCCGCGCAGTAAACCATTGCGACCCAAGTTCGTGGCAGAGTTACGCAGGGAACTTGGAGCTCGCGGTATTAATCGGCTTTAGGGCCCGGTGGGCCTCGAACTTATATCCTCGTAACAGGTAAACTCGGTGTGAAACAATCGTACGGGCCGTTATACGGTCGGGCGAGCGGCAGAGGAGCCGCTCGGTCGGGCGAGCGGGGCGCGCGCGTGTGCGCGGGTCCTGCGCGATCGATCTCGGGGGCAGCTTGCGCCCGGCCACGGGGCGTTTCCGCGGCCGCGTGAAAGAAATTTCGCAGGCGCAATTTCGCATTCACAAGTGTCTCTTTTCACGCGGGGCGTCGCCGCCGCCGGGGGGAAGGTCCGCGCGCGCCGCCGCCCAGCTAATTGTCCGCGCGCCGTCGGCCCCAAAGAGCGGAGGGGGTGAGGGGGCAGATTCCCCCCTCGCTCCCTCCCCTCCCCCGCGCGTATCGATTCGCGCCGGCGAGATTGTGCGATACTTAATGCAGCGCGCGCGCGCGCGCGCACACACAGCCACCGGACACGCTCACACCTACAGGCGGCTGAGCCCCGCCTGGATGCGACTTTTACGCTTCTCCGCGGCGAACTCATCTTCTCTCTTCTTCTCGACACCGGGCTCGATTCTGCAAGGCGCGTTTAAACGGAATTGTAAATTTTCCATCTGATGTATACAATACAGCTGTATATTGTAAAAAATCGTAGCGCTTATTATACATTAGTAGGTATTATTATTATTCAATATTTTGAATCAGATATTACTACACAATTATTCTCGCAGAAATATATAAAATAATTACGAATATAATTATAATAAATTATATACACAAATTGTACAAATGTTTAAAGTTATTTTCAATTAATTTTTAATTCGAATTACTCGACTTCTATTATCCGCGCAACTAGAAACAATATTCAAGAAAATTTACAAACATCAGTACGACAGCTCACTTTAAAGAAGGAAATACCTATGAGTAATGGCTCATATTGCACTCAATCTTTACACAATATTATGACAATATTGTTTTGCAAGATTTACTAGAACGTTTAAATTTGTAGAGGGAGTTAATTTTGTAGAGGAAATCTTGACTAAAGCTGTAGACAAACTTAATAGTTGGTTACAGATCCATATAAAATAAATTTATTAAGAAACACAGCCAAATTAAATAATTAAAAATTAACTTCCAAAATGAGGTGACCACATTCATAATTATTTAATTTGAGTTATATTATAAACTAGTAAGAAATGTACTATGTACAGCTTCAGTCAAGATTTACAATCGTACAATATTAACCGTTTCAACGAATCTTATAAATGTCTTATTGTGTAAAGATCGAGTGCCGTATGGCACTGAGCAATAGACACTTGTATTACGAGTGCGGGGTAGTAAAATAGCCGCTCGAAAAGGCAGTCGAGCGCATTTATTAGTGGAACTCGCGCAAAACGAGAGTAGCGTATGGGTAATTCCGGAGCCCTCTCTTGTTTATGGAAATTTTCGAAAGGTCGACATTGCGCGCGAAGAAGGAGGACTAATACCTCGTTCGAGGAAGAGCTACGGTCGAGGAGATTTAATAGCCCGAGTTACGTGCGCCAAAGGCTCGCGCGGCGGCTTCGGCCCGGACCGCGCGCTTAATTGCCTTTATATGGATGGTTGAGATGGAGGAAGCTGCGCAGCAGCCAGATATAGCGAGCGAACGATCCGCGTATACTGCATCCGTATCCCAGTACTTCTTCTTTAGATGTTGGGGATAGCTTCACGGTTTCAATTGTCGAGCGCATTTTCAATTAAAATAGTGCAATTATATAATCCGCACGGGTTACAACAATATAGTGTTAATTTTATTTTTAATTTATGCACCGTCTAAATTGAATAAAGCATTAAGTTTAATAAACGTGAACTTGACAGCCTATTAATGTGAAATTTAGCGATGAATATATTATTTATTTTTTAAAATAATGTAAAGATAAAAATAAAACACTTTTAGTACGTCGTAATTCTAAAAGAAGAACAAAAATCAAGCGCGCAAGCTTATCAAGCTAGTTTGCAGTAAAGTAGTTTCCGTCAATTTTCAGGAAACCTGCAAATTCGCAAAATGAGTTTGCTTACTGATATTAATAAAGCGGTAATATGTAAAGTCGATAAAATTACTTCACTGTTTACGCATGCGTTTGATTAAGAAAGTTACATACTTTCTAACAGTGCGCACTTCCTAAGAATACTTAAATAAAGCCCAAAGTTTGGCCACTGAACGTTTCGCTACAAACTTTCATGTGTGACTTTAATTACAAGTTCAAGAAAAGAAAAAGGTTTATGTCTGCACAAAGTTTTTGAATTTTTTTACGGCCATTTTAAACATGCACTCTTGTTGCGCAAACCATTTTATTAAGGGAATCAAAACTTTTTTGATTAAGTTAAAAAAAAGTCATACCTTTTCGTAAAAAAGGTAACATTCTTGTGATTTGCTTTTTGTTACTCTGGTTACGATCTTAAATTGTAGAATCAGGATTGCATTTGAAAAAAAAAATTATAATCAATTTGGTTTATTCCTGATAAGGTGAAGTCGGCGATGAATATTTATTAGGAACGCAAGAATATGTAACAGTGAGAACCACGTTTTAAATATAATTAAGGAAAAGGATTCACCACATAATTAAAACTTCTTGGAAAAACCTCAGATTACATAAAGCAAAGTATTATCCATTTAAAAGCAATGGAACGATACTTTGAAGAAATCACCGTAGCTCGTGGTAATCTTCTCGGAATGCATTGCGATCATTAATTATATCCTTTGTTTCTTCAGTTACATTCGAAACTGATATTTTTCATTTGAACACTTAAACTACTTTATAAAAAACAGTAATAGATGCGCGTAATATCTGTCAAGTGCTTTGTTTTTTATACATCCTTAAAGAGGAAGACGTGCTGCTATTACGATGAAAAAATACACATTTGTCCTTGAAGATGATGTAAAATAATAAATTAAATTAAAATAAACATTTTCAGTAGTTGATGACTTACACGTAAAATTTTTCAAATGTAAAAAGTATAGACTCTTAAAGATTGTACAAAAGACATTATGTAATTAATGAATCAGTTGTACGTGCTATGCCATATCAAAATGAATATGAATATCTGATAATCAATACAAAAAAAACAATAAAAAATATTGAAAAGAATTTATATACCTTTCATTTTTTCATATGCGTAATTAACATGTAAAAAAATTATTTTTTTGCACGAAGCAAATTCTATCCTGTTCCCAGACTCAGAAGTGATTTTTACTTTTTCAGCGGTAGGAGGTGGCTCTCCGGCTTAGCGAGATAGAGAGGGCGGAAGCGAGGGCAGAAAAAAGGAAGTCCGGATGCAACGGAGAAGCAGCAGCCTCTTCGAGCGTCGGAAATTGCGCTGATCCTCGAGGAGCTCGCCGTATGAACAGCTTGATCCACTTCTCCGTTTTGCCTTAATTTTTTTATACATAATCGAGGAGAGAAGTGAAAGAGGATAAACACGAAGACCCGTACTGGGGGGAAGTCTCGTTATCGTCGGACACAATGGATTTTAGAAGCTGCTTTGGCCAGTTTAAGGTAACAAACTTCTACGCGTTAATGACTCATAAATGTTTTAGTATTTTTAACGAAGTGAACATTTTTTTCACGATCAAATATCGTAACTGTGCATGACGGTCGAAGTAGTAAGTGTGAACGTTCGCGAGGGTGTACAGATTTTATTTTTGAACGTATTTTCAAATTTATTTTTATTTGATGATGTACTCCTGGCGTATGGCTTTCTTTATATAAAAATAGAGAGATATACGCGACCTCGTTAAGATTATCATTCGTTGGAAATGCGGTCAAAGTTCAGGAAGTTACGCAGCCGTATCCGTATATCTTGACTACAACGAACCAACTACACTCGTCCGTCATTTCTTTCGAATAATAATTTAAAAAAAGTTTCGAAGTTCCTTCGAATTTTTATTTTTATAAATGATACCCTCGACGAAAAGAGAAGGCTCGGCCACAAAAGGCAAGGTTCACGGCCCACCCCATCGCCCGTAGAGCCTCCCCCAATGGTCGGAGGAGGAAAAAAATAAATTAGCCTCATAAACTGCAGGCATTTTCATCCGCAGAAATGTAGTCCGCGCGCGGCAGGAAGTTCGCGCGCCTAATCCATATTTAAGAATTCTCGTTTGGCCTGGGCCGCCGCGGCCGGACAGTAAGCGGGCGCAGGAGGAAAGAGTGGCAGACACTCACGCGAAACGCCCCCCCGCCACCCCACCCCCCGAGTCGCATTAGCATTTGCAGCGGCGAAGTCGGCCATTCCTCCTGCTTCTCTCGGCCCTTGCTCGCTCACTTTTTCTCCCCCGCGCGCGATCGTTAGCTTTCTTTTTCTCGTCGTTTCCCGCGTCGTTAGAGGGCACGGCTGTTCCCGATCGTCGCCGACTGCTTTATTTGCCGAGCAAACGACGAGTTTGCATGAATCGCTTGCGGTGTTCTTGTTTTTCCTCTCCCGCTTTCCCCGCGCCCCTTTTTTTCCGGGGTATACAGTGTGTACAACCGTCGAATTCCGAGGAGCGCACCCGCATAGCCGCCGGCAAACCCGATTCCGGGCTCGCCACTGTGCCCGATCGTGCATTAAGTGCCGATGATTTTTGATCGGCCCTCAGGATTTACTCCGGATTGGCTTGAACTGGGTAAACTTTTCACGGTTAGCCTTGGGGGTATTGGACGAATTTTTCTTCTTTCCTTCTTGTGAGATTTTTTATAAGTAAAGACGATTGAAAAAGTTGAAACGTATAAATTACAGAGATAAAAATGACGGGAAATTTGTATTGGATCAATATTTTATTAACAGAATAATTTAGTTGAAATATGATCTAATTATAAATACCCATCTATTTTAGCGATCAGTGGAACAAAATTAACGCGTTACATAAACAGCTGACGCAGTGTTAGCTCTTGTAGCAACTGCAATTGGATATTATAACATGATGCGAGAATTATTATTGTTAAAAATAATTAGAGGCCATAATAAATTTAAAATTCATCCAATCAATTTTGACGCGTGCAGTTGGATTTATCGAGCAGAAATTTATATCTTATAAATTAAACCATCATGCTTTAAAGAATTAAGAATTAACGATGATTATAATTATCCGATTACGATTCAAAAATATCTTTAAAAAATTAATTTTCAACCGTCTAAGACAAAATCGCCTTTTCCGTCTAAAACGCCCCGAAGACGTCAATACTCTAAAGGAAATGAGACTATTTGCATGCACCTGAAAAAATAACTGGAATCGGGAAAGGGTGCCTTGGCCGAGTAACCCTTCGGCGCGTGTCGGGCGTCTAGCCGTCCCATACGTTATTCACGAAAGCGAGATGCAGCGATACGTGGAAAAAGAGAGCTGCAGGGGGGGAGGCCAAGGCGGATATTGCACACTTATCGATTACACAATTCAAAGAAGCACGCGGGGCAACGCCTGATTTTACGGCGTATCGGCCCCCGTGCCGAGAGAGAAAGAGCCCGGCATACATGGCGCGCAGGCTCGCCTCGCATGATGGGCCGAACGTCACTCTCATCTAGTTTGCCGCGCCGGCTGCGCGCGGTCGATCGATCCCCCCGCGCCAAATTCACCTTGCCTGGCCGCGCGCGCTTTTAAACCTGCGCTGTCGGAGGGGCATCCCCGCCGGCGGCTCGAAATTCTCAAATTTTCGCGAAATTGTTGATCGATGGAAACATTTTTATTTCTTCGAGCGATTTTTCTGTATAAAAAACAAATAAATTGCGGCAATTCAGATTTTTTTAAAATAATTATTGTATATTTATATAATTCGTTCAATTATAATAATAGTATTGATAAAATAATAGTAGTGATAAAACATTTAGTATGGTACAAATTTCGATAATTCTTATCTTTATTTCCTCTTAAACGATGACAGGATGTGAAGCATTTAAAGAAGTAATTTCATTAATTATGCATTATATTTACGCGAGGTATAAATATCCGGTTAAATGGCGCTATACAAAATACAAAACCTATTCAGATAATATAAATTTAATATTTAAATTTGAAACATCAAAGAATTATTTTTTTTATTAAATAGATTAATGAAATAATCATAGTTTTTAATTTTTCTAACTATTCTGAAGTGTGTAACCAATAATGTTTTTAGAAAATAAATTCTGTACTAATTGATTTTCTATAAAAATTACAAATGTTTGCAAAGAAAATATAAAAAAAAGTATCGTTACGAAGTGGAAACTTATGGCTTTATCTAAATTTTAATAATTATGGATTTTGCCAGTGTGGAAAAAACTTATTAGTCCGTTTAACGAATAAATAAAAAAGACGAATAAAAAAATCCTATTTCCATTAAATGTACATCTTTAATAAATCCTCCGTGGAGTTTTGAGAGGGTTCGTTTAATGCAGCGTATAAAGTGTACGCCCGGCTAAAATAAAAGGGAAAAATAAACTGAGTCGCGGGGTTAAAGCGGAAAATAAAATCCCGTAAAAAGCGTAACACCGAGGAGCCGGACCTCGTTTGCCCGTCGGAGGCTTAAGAAATTGCCGGGAATCGTCGGCGCTGCCCCGAAATCGAGGTTAACAGCCCCCTCGTTTCGCTCTCGACTCACCCCCTCCTACCCCTCACCTCTGTCGCTTTCGCCTCCTCGCCCGTGTGTTCCGCGCGGCCCGCACTGTAAAACACCGGCGCGCACGGTGCCCCTTTTTTTTGTTTCTCGTCGATTTTTTTCGGCAGCCGCGATTGCGCGTCGATCGAACTCTCATTTCGCCGCTCGCCCCCCTCCCCCCGCTCAACAAGAAAAATAGCTTGGAGAGTCAAAAAAAAGGTTTCGCGACCAATTTCGTAACAAAAGCCAACGAACAGCCGTTATTTTTGTCCCTCGCCTCTGTGTCGAGATCCTCCGGGCGCGCGTTTGCCGCAAAGCGAGCTCAAAGCGCCGAGGAAAAATTTGCCAAGTCGAAAGCGCCCGGCGCGAATGAGAGACTTTGTTTTTCAGGCGGCGCTTTGATTAATTTTTGAGCTCGCGCGCCTGGAAATCGGCTCGATCGTCCCTTACTTCCTGTTCATTTCGGTCGGACGAGTTATACACCGTTGCTTTCGTTTATCTCTAAATCGTTTATGAGCGCCGCTATAAAATATTCACCGACCCCAGCGTACGCGCGCGTTGCCTACAATTTTGAGCTTCAGTCGTATAACCAGAATTCTGCGTAGCTGTGAAATCGAAACGTTTTTATCGGTTAATGTTTGCCGCAAAATCGAAATCGATAAAAGACTGTTTTTTTTATGGGCTCGTATAAACGTGAGCGCGCGCACCTGAAAAAGTGAAATTAGCTAAGTGTATATAGTGCACGTGCATGTGATCGTTGTTGGTTACTTATACGCGTACCGTAGAAAAGTAAGTATGACACTATAACTCTGCGTTGGACCTCAGCATTGTGGTGAGCTCGAATCCCGCGGCAGCGTCCCAAGCAGCGTCAGTCCCCTCGTCGTCTCCACCCTCGGCTCCTCGTCCTCGTCCCCGTCGCCGCCGGCCCGCCCCCGGCGCTCGGCTCCCCGCAGACTCGGCAGCCAGCGCAGCGTCAACAGCGTCAGTTGGAGGTACCGCGGCGAGGTGCGCGTCGCGACGCCGTCAGGATGTCTGACTCGCGGCACTTCAAGCCAATAAACCAGCTGTGGAGCGGGCCAGCATCGACGGACGCGGACTCCGAGTGCCTGTACGAGGAGATAAGCGGCCCCTCGGCCGAGGACTCGGCCTCATCCGTCTGCGTCCACCCGGCCCAAGCGGCGGCCCAGCAGCGCAGCGTCAGGCGCAGCCGGAAGCTGGAGCAACACGCTAGCCGGCCCAAACGCTCCTCAGCAGAGGCCAGCGCCGACCACTACCATCATTCCCAGTCGCGACATCGCGCACAGAGGTGACCAGACGGATACATTTTTTCATCCACATTTTTGCCCCTCGCGTCGCTCTTGTTCTAATTAATAAAAGGTCTATTTTAATTTTCTCGTTTAGAGTACCAGAGTGAAATCAATTTTTTATAGACAAAAATCCTATTGGACCTGGAAAACTCGTGGTGTGATTGGTATGATACCCTAAGTCTATCACATTTTGAAAGAGTTTATTTTACTCTAGTGCTTTAAAATTGACAAATTAAAATAGGCCTTTCTTGAGTTGTTTTAATCTATGTATTTTAAAAAAAGAACAGTGAAAAATCACTCGATTTGAGTGAAAACTGAGTCAATCAAGTTTCGTGTAGCTCAGTTTTTTCTGAAAAAGAATGACTGTTCACTCGAATAGAGATTATTCTTCTTTATAAAAGGAAAAAGAGAACAGCATATTTTAGTTTTTTGCATCGCAAAATAGTGCAATTCAAATTTATTACATAGAAAAGTATTAGTATTAGAAGAGGCAGAATTGATTAACTTTTTTCACTGGAATCTCGCGAAATGTCCTTTTTTTATTGGAGTCTCGCGAAATATGTTTTCGTCGTAGGAATCCATGAGAAACATTTTTTTATTGCAACGCTATTATCAAGTACTAATTTTTGTCGATAAATTGATCCGTACTTTCTATAGAATTTAAAATGTTGAGAAATATCCCAGTAATGCAAAATTTTTAACAGCACTCGTATTTCCTCGATAAACCAATGAACTAGTCAGAAACTTCCGTCGACCGAGATAGTTCGGATAGTTTCGAAAACCGTTTAAATCTACTCAAGAAAAAAATGACGACTCCCTCGTAGAGAGGCGGTGATCCGTTCGGTGTACGTACTAAGGCGTGGAATCGCGACTTTCGCGGGTGACTGCGTTACAGCCAGCAGCAGCATGCGCTGCGGCCCGGTGGCATCGGGCACCAGCAGTCGGGCGGGATCGGCGGCCTCGAGGCCCGTCAGACCTCGACGTTCAAGCTGACGAGGGGGCGCTCCGCGGCAGCTCGCTACCTGCAGACGACGACGACCACGACGACGACCACGCACTACCAGCAGCCGGCGGCCTTCGGTGGGCAGCCCTCCATCGGCCATCCCCACGTAGCACCGCCGCGCATCCACCGCCACGGCGTCAGGCCCGCCAGCCGCCACCACCTGCCACCCCGCGGATCCTTCAGTAATGAGACGCAGGAAGAGGTACAGGAGGAAGACGAAGCTACTCTCAGGGAGTTGCTCATAAGGTCAGTGCGCGATCCGCGCCTCCTCCTCTTTCACTCTTCTTTCTTTTAGTTTCTTTTTATCTTGGAGTTTAAAGCCGGCTCGTTCGGATTCTTTTTTTATTGCTCTTGCGATTTTTTTAAAGTCGAGCAATCCGAACCGATGGCTCTGCGTAGGCTATAGTTACGGAGGAAAGTACATTTATTTCAGTTCATGGCGCGGTTTTATGAATTGTAACTTGGCTAACGAACCTCAAATTACGTTGCATGTAAATGTACTTTACTACATTTTGATAGATTTGTAAGAATGCATAATGGATCTTTATCGCTGCTGGGATTTGTTTCAGTACTTCAACTTGTAAAAAAAGTCAAATCCGAGCAATATTGACTGTTCACTCAAACGAAATATTTTACATTGCTTGTAATGTTTCTCAATTTTTTTTATTCTGCAGATTTACATCAATAATAGCCTACATAGTTACTTTGATCGCAATTTAATCAAAAGAAAATTTATCACGCTAACGGAGTAACGAACAAATGTACAATAATTTAAATTTTCTCTTGCTGACGATACAACCCTGTTCGACAAAGCGTTTTATAGCATATTGTTTGGAAAAATTAAAAGACGGGGCTTCTCGTATGCAGATTCTATAGCATTATGAAAATGAATTCGTTGCAAACTATTTTGTTCGCTGTATTTTATGTTAAGGAGCTTCGACTTTTAGTTTCAGCAAGTTAGAAAATTCATTTTTAACGCTGACTGGCAATTTCAGTGCATAAGCAAAGCAAAAAAAATAATAATAAAGACAAGCAGAATAGCGTAACACAACAGCAATGTTTTGGTTTTAAAACTGTGCACAAAAGAGTTGATCGTGATGCCGTCACATGTTATTTCAACACAAAGCGACACGTTACTCATTCACGGACATGCATAGCGCAGGCATACATTAACACGCGGTACACGGTACACCTATATATATATGTGGAAGACAATGCTCATTCGCTTCATTCCACACATAACAGCCGCATTAATTTTTAACGAGACGATAGGCAGAAGTGCGATTTGATGCGCCTACACACACAGACACATGGAGCTAATACCTAAAACAGGAATGCAACACACAGGAGGCCAACAGCCCGTTGGCATCCATCATTGACACACAAATTACACACGCGCTCTTCTGTAGTTTACTATGTTCTTGTACATATACATATGCCAATACTGTTTGTCGTTCGACTCTCACTGCCAGGATTTCATGCGCGCGCGCACATACACACATCACACACAGATACACTATGTGTTTTAAATATTAAATATCTTATTAAATATTATATTCATGACGCTGTCACGCCGCTCGCAAGCTCACCGCTGATTGCTCATCCAGTCATGTTCATTAATGCATTTTGAGCCCCGTCGCACAAATAAGTAAAATACCGCGCGGAAGCCGCGCCGACGCTAAAACCACTCGACTTTTATTTACGACTTGCAACGCTAAACTTGATTAATTGCGCGATTTGTAATCACAGTCATTAGTCGGCCCGATCGATCCGAATTGCATTACTCCTATCTCTCTATATATAGTTATTTCTTGAACAATCGACGGAACGTCCTTGTTTTATGAGCGAGAAATTCGGGTGGAGGTTGGCTCGTTGCACATTTAAAGCCGAAACTTCGAGGGAGCCTAATAAAAATTCGGGCGAGGTGAGACAGAGGCCGAATGAAAATCCGTCCCACTGACTTATTTGTGAGCGCGTCCGGCGTTCCATCACTCGTCTGCCAAGGTACGCGAGATATCGCGCTGGCTTTTTGCGCCGGTTATTTTTTTGCCCGTCTCCCGCACTTTCGCGCCGATCGGTCGAAAAAAAAATGATAAATAAATACAAGCTTGCCGGACGCGAGCCGGGCGTATCAGGGGGTGAGCGAGCCGGCGGTGTGTGTCGCACCGCGAATTTTTCTCGCTGTGCAGGTGTGTATATTAGTTCTTTATTTTCCCTTTTTTTTCATTTACGCAAAGATTTATCAAAACAATGGGCGTCAAATGAATGGCGAGAATCTAGCAATAAAAATAAATGTTCAAAGCAAACAAACAAACATACACAGAAAATAAAGACTCTGAAAGATCAATCATCCAGTTGCACGCGTATAGCGTGTTGGTGGAACAATAGAGAGAGAAAAAAAAGTGAAAGAGCAATGAGGAAATTAAAAAGGAAGGAATAAAAAAGTGATTGACAAAAAAAAATCGCAAATATGCGCTCTTGCATATACATGTAAAGGCAGCAAAGACGAAGAAGCGCGCGAGAGGGTCGCGACGTGCCCCTACAGAGCGGGTCCCACGTGTCAGCGAAAGCGCCCGGAAGGAAATAAAGCGAAAAAAGAAAAAGAGAGAAGGGGGTGTTGCACGGGTCCCTCTCGGCGCCTCGACGTTCCATCTCTTGACATTCTGTGACGACTGAACCACGACTGTGTTTCCCAAACTAGGTAAAAGACATATGTGAGACTAGAGGCGAGAGGCGAGGTGTATAAAAAAAGAGAAAAAAAGAGAGCGAAAAAAGCGAGGAAAAGCGTGCGCTCACGTGCGGGGAGTGACTATTGAGAGATAATCCGTCGCACGCGCGTACCGCCTCCTCGGCAGTGATCAGTCAGGCGGGCACATCAGGTGTGCGCGAACGACGAGGCGAAAGTGCACGCGCCCGCAGCCTCCCTCGCGTGCATTGGCCCGGTCCCGCGTTCAATCGCACGGAGCCTCGCACGGACGGAGTCCAGGAGGAGAGGGGAAAAATTGAGAGAGAGGGAGAGAGAGAGGAAGGGAGGAAAAGTGGGGGATAAAGAGAAAAAGCGAGTGCGAGATTGCCGAAGCCCGAGGGCTCGAGAGGCTACTGTAGTTTCGGACACACAGCCATGGTCTCCCTACCTCCCAGGTACATACCGACATCATCGCTGCTTTATACTTTCTTTATTGCCCTTCGTACTTGCGTTCGTTTGTTTATGTTCTTATGCTCTTATGTTATTATCTTGTTACGTTCTTTTATCGTTCTTTTCAGTTTTATTTTTAGAGTGACTTTTGCGATCGTAAGGCTGCGTCGAATTTAGTACACCTCTTTTCTTTACTTTTAACTCTTTTAACGTTCATTCCGAAATTAGTTTATAAAATTTTGCAAAATTTTTCTATTTTATTTAGCAAAATAATTGAATAAGCCAATTGTTTTTCTGTATTTTACTAAATTCGATAAACAGCCGTGTATTCGTCTTTTTATTTTGCCTTTGCCTAGATACGTTTTTCATTTCCATTCAAATTTTGGTTACAATTCATCGCTGGTTGAGTTTATACCGAACCTGTACTTTCGACTGTTATCACTACTCAAATATCAATAATTAAAATTGATCATATTTTTTGTGATATTTTTTATTTTTTTAAGCAAAATGTCGACTTTGTAATTTTTTTTAAATCCTACTTATTTTTATCACCTCTTTTAAAATTTTTTTTGGAGTAAAGTTAAGTGAAAAAAATCAAAGCTTGCGATTTCTAGAATACAACGCAAACTTAGGTGATAAAAGGAAAAAAAATCGGTATGAACTGATCCAACACTTTAATCTTTCTCTTTCGAGCCGGTCCTTTCAAAATCATGCGCTCATTCATTTCTGCTGCATTTCACCGACTATAAAATCACTATCTCATGCAACGCAAATAGAGAGAAAAAAAAAGAGAACTAGTCTTTCACATTTTTCACCTGTCTGTCAGATACATCACCGATTTTTACTTTTGCTGTGCACATCGGTCGGCCATTCTCATGATATTTTATTCCAATGTTTTTAGTTTCACACCCTGATCACAAGCAAAAACTTCTTTAAACGAAGATTTTTCCCATTTGTTAATTTATTATTTTATTAGAACAATCGCTATTATCTTATTTGCATCGTGCCATTTTAGAAATCACTTCATAAATTACCAGATCTTCCATTTTTGATGAAAAGAGAATCAATTTTATTCAGCTGACATCCTACTTTCATGAGTCTTATAAGTGAAAAGTTTTTATAAATGACATAGGTCACTTCGACAAAGTTTCGAAATTATTTTTAATTGCATGCAATTTATTAATTATTAGATTTTTCTTGCGATGAATTAGATTAAACAATACATTTTACTGAAAAATAAATGTTTATTTCAGCATAAAGAGAAACTTTATTAATGAAATATGTTATGTAAAAAGTTATTTTGAATTTTAGGTCGTGTAGAATGAGTTAATTTTATAATTTCAATATTAATACAGAGTCAGTAATAAAAAGTATAGTAACAGAGACATGATTCGACAGAATGTCAATTTTATAGATAAAGCAGATATCATAATATTACATATATTTATTGCAATCAAGTAATAATACAATATTTTTTTTATTACAAAGAAGAGGAAAAAATAATTTTCGACACTTTACCGAAGTTGAAGAAGATACACTTTGAGTGTTGGAACTGTATTTACACGCCACTGCAATGCGTGACTCTGTTCTAATGTGCACAGCTACGAAATCACTTGTAGCGTTTTATATATTTCACCTTACAATCACTATACACACATACTTTAGACATGCTTTTAGTGGCATTTGTATTTTGTCTGTGTTGTTTTTTCTCAATATGGTATTTTAAATGTATATGTTATCCTGATACTACAATTAATATGCCGAGAAAAGCAAACTTTTTTCAAGGCTATACATCGATGATTGTTCGAGTGCTTTTATTTTTCAATAAAAATGAATTTTCTCAACAGGTTCACGTTATATTATTTTTATCAGTTTTTAGCTTCGTTTAGCTACAAAGCTTGAAATTTTCTTGCCAAAAGATTAATTCATCATTATTAAAAATACCTCAAAATTATTATACTCTACTCATAAAAGAGATTTTTAATAAAAATGTTAAGTTGTTTGCTTGGGGGTTTAATTATGCAGTACGTAAATATACAATTATTTTTCGAATATTAATGAAAATTTCAAGTTTAAAATATTTGTTTCGCAGGAAATATATTAATTTAAGGTTGCATTTTCATTTGGTTGCAATATTTTAGCAAATTTGCAGTGTTTTCAATACTATTAAATTAATCGCGATTATGAAAATCAGAGGTGTATAGCCTCAAAATTAGTATGTAACGATGGCTAACAATGAATAATGCATTCCGTAACAACGACACACTCTATTAAACTTTTTTTCTAATCGCGTGAGTTGCAGTAAGTAATGAATGAAGATGAATTAAAGATTCGGCAGTTTTTTTCGGTGCTTAAAAAAAACGATGTTTGACATTAAAAACGATCATCGATAACAGATGAAATAGATAGATAGAGAGAGAGAAAGACTTGTTTAATATTGTACTAGTCCATTTGTGTCAGCGCATTACACTACTGTTTCTAAAAGAAATAACGAAACTTTTGCATTTTGCATCATTAAAATCCGCAATGAGAAATAAAATAATAGAATCGTCGACAGCATTACCATATGCAAAGAGACAAAAATGAAGCATCGCACGTTTTACAAGCAGCAGTGTAAAAATGGGACGGTCCTTTATCCTCCCTCGGAGGAATAAAGTTCCGCCCCCGCCGTAGAGAGTATTGGATGTGTTGTAAACGCGCATAAAGAGAGACGGGAGGGTTTGGATGAAAAAAAAAAAATAGAATCGAGGGGTAGTCGCGAGAGAGACGATGACTAACGTTCGGGCGCTCGTGCGCGCGCGCTCATTGCTTTTCCCTTGGCCGCGGCTCCCCGGCGGACAGTCTGCAGAAGCAGGTGAGCGTGATGAGCACGAACCTCAGCGCGAAGCTGGACGAGCTGCAGCGCGGCGACCGCCAGCTCGAGACGACCGTCGCGCTATGCGAGATCCGCACGCAGCTGCAGGAGCTCACCAAGAGCGTCGAGTCATGTCAGAGCGAGGTCAGCGAGGTCAAGCGGGACATGGTCGTGATCAAGGTGAGCCAGAGGATCTCGCAACTAATTTTCACTGTTGTCTTTTTTTTTTACTTTTAAATTTTATACCCGCAGAAAAAAAGTCTGCAGAATTTAGATGTGTTTGTGGAAAATGTAATTTTCTTCAGATTTCTCTAGTCTTTTTTAAACAGGGTTTTTGCCTGCAGAAAATTTCTATAGATGTTAAATCTGCAGTTCTTTTGCAGACATAATTGCGAAAATTTTTGCTGAGTTTTCTGCAGGCGAAATTTCTGCACAACTTTTTCCTACGGGAGAAAAACGAGACCGGCTAAAATAGATTAATTGGTACCTTTTTTTACTTCGTGTTTTTCGATATCAATGCGCCAGCTTTTTTTCTGTTATAAATGAAATAAAACTTAATAACTGCGAAATAAAAGCTGTTTTACAGCTTCCGTTGCACTGGAAAATCGCATGCCACATACGCTCGATAATACCCAACAGTTCGGAACAATAAAACGTTATTTTCGAATTTCTCGATAAACACACTTGTCGAAAATGATACTTTTTCCGGTAACGCGAAAAGTTCGTCGCGAAAATCTCCAATAAACGGCTTAAGTTTTTATCAATTTAAAGGTTTCGATAAAAGCTTAGTAAAAAGCAACATCGAAAAAATACACGCGTAAAAAAAATACTCGTAGAAAAAAAAGTAAAGCCATTCGAGTGCTGGATCGATCATTCGAGTAGAAATCCACAATATTTGCGCGCGACGAGGTGCTCGTCGATTTAAATTCGATCCTTCGGACGCAGCGAAAGGCGCCTTCAATTTCTTGATGCTCGTCGCGTCGAGAGCGGCTTTTCGCGGAACCGAGAGAATTGAAAAATGAAAAATGAGAATTGCCGGACGGGCGTTGCGTGTCGCAGTCGGAGCGAAATGTCGCGATGCCCGGTCCCCAAGGGCCGACGCGGTACAACGGCCGTGTGTACAGCAAGCCCGGCTCTAATTAGAACGACCCGCGTGACGCAAAAATATATTGGAACGACATTTTCGCTTCAATTTGTTTTTATCAATGCGAAGTTATAAAATTTTTATGCGCGAACGATTTATTTACGCTGCTTTCAATAATGATTCAATCCCTCGCATTTATGCGAATTCAATGAGTAAACGCCAATTGGAAAAATTATTGCTCTATGAAAAATGCAGGTTTAACGATTGCCTGGGGATTAATTAATTTTGATATTTGTTTGATAAATGATTTTATGTACTAAAAACAGAAATAAATGAAAAAATTTCGTTACGCAATATATTTTATTCATAAATAAATGCATTGAAAAATTGCAGTACTATTTTACCGAGAATTATGAGTTCGAATTTATTTTTAAGTACGACTTTCGCGTGTAAAATATTTTTACGAAATATTCAGCAAACGCATAAAACACGAATAACATCGAAAAATCTGCGATAATCTTATTACAAAATAAAAAACTGAAAAGAATGAAAGAATGAGTAGTTAAATTCTAATATTTACTTAAAAAATTTTATGAATGCAGCAAGAGCTAGACACGGTGCAGCAGGTGAAGGAAGAAATAGAAGAGCTGCGGGAATACGTGGATCGACTTGAACAGCATTCACATCGGAGAAAACTTAGGCTTTTAGAACAGGTGAAATTTGCATAATCAATGCAGCATGCATAAATTTATATTTTTTCCGCAGCACAGAATACTTTTAATCATTGTTTGCCTTCTCGATGTTTCAGATTTTATTCTTGTGTCTTGTGTAAGCACGATTTTTATTTATTTTTAGCATCTTTATTTATTTTAGCAATTAACATCATTTTTGTTATAATTTATTTCTTTAATAAAACCTACACCTTTTCCACTCATAATAATTATTTTATAGTTTAAGCAGCGTAGTGTGAAATGTTGTTTATCGCAAAATCACCATCATGATCTGTATTGTAAAATAGAAATTTTTAATTTAATGTTTAATTCTTAAGTTATATTTTTCATATTCATCTGTCTTATATTATTTATTCATTTTTATTATATATCATTGTATTTATTTTTCTATTTGAATAAATCTGAATTATAATCATTTTGTACAATCAATATTATTTTTTGTATTTACCCTTAATGTGTATTTTATTTTCAATTATTATAATGTACTTTTTAATTTTTATCTAATTATAATGAATTTTTATTAATGAAAATCTCTTGAAAAGTATTTTAATAAAATAATTAAAATTTTCCAGGGCTTAACGTTCTTCCTTTCATATGCAATTCTCGCGGCGGTCCTCGGTATGCTGCAGTTCGGCTATAACACAGGAGTTATAAATGCGCCAGAAAAGGTAATCAAAATGCTTCATATTCATTAGAAAGATTTATTAATTTTCAAGGATAATCCATATAAAAATGCATGCCGTCTATATTAAAACCCATTATTATCCTTTCATCAGAACCTTGATTAAATAAATTTGATAAAACTTAAAAAACGTAAACGAAAACAGAAATAATTTGATTAAAACTTTTCGAATTTAAATCTAAACAAAATCATTGTTGAAAAAAATACTAATTAACTGTCGAACATTAAGTTCCTCAACTCTTATCCTTTTCAAGCCAATGCTAATAAGTTCAAGTCCTTAAAAATTTTCCAACCAGACGTCAGCGAATTTTCGGAATTTTCGCTTACAACGTAGTCTCTCCTCGCAGTGTTTTTCCCCACTCGACGCGTAGATATGGTTTTCGAAAAGTAGGTCGTGTTTGCTCCCTTTTTTTCCACCAATTAGATTAAACTGGAGAAGCGCACTCGAGAGCGACCGGCCCTAATTCCTTCAATTCCTCTCTTTTTGTCGCAGAACATAGAAAACTTCATGAAAGATGTGTACAAGGATCGATATGGCGAGGACATTACCGAAGACGCGGTGCAGAGGTTGTACGCCATTGCAGTCAGCATTTTCGCCGTCGGTGGTATGCTCGGCGGCTTCAGCGGAGGGATCATTGCCAATAGATTTGGCAGGTCAGTGCAGAGGCGCGGGCCTACCTTTTTAAAATTTCTCGTGCGACGTGTCCCCTACTTTTTTTCATTAATTATTCTTTCTATAGGTCTAATCTAACTTTTATTGAATTAATAAGTAGATCGTTAAATTCAAATGTCAATTTAAGTGAAGTGTTTTAATTCGATGCGATAGAGATGATTGTTGCGTTTATTACCTTTTATGAATCTGACTTATTATTTAATGCATACGGGATTACAGTTAAAACAATAGTAGTCCAATCAGTGTTCATAAACAATGAACTGGTTAACGAACTGAATAATAAAATGAACATTGATGACCGGTGTATATCGACCCGATCGAAAAGGAAGAGGGGAAATAGAACGGACTGACCCAGTGCACGGAATATTTGTCAAAATTACCTACAACAATTGCTTACAGGAAGGGCGGCCTGCTGCTGAACAACGTGGTGGGCATACTGGGCGCCTGCCTGATGGGCTGCACCAAGATCGCCCACTCGTTCGAGATGCTGTTCGTCGGTCGCTTCGTCATCGGCGTCAACTGCGGCCTGAACACGTCCCTCGTGCCCATGTACATATCGGAGATAGCGCCGCTGAACCTGCGCGGCGGCCTCGGCACGGTGAACCAGCTGGCGGTCACGATCGGCCTACTCGTCTCCCAGGTCCTCGGCATCGAGCAGATCCTCGGCACCAACGACGGCTGGCCCGTGCTCCTCGGCCTCGCCATCTGCCCCGCCATTCTGCAGCTCCTGCTGCTGCCGCTCTGCCCCGAATCGCCCAGGTGAGCTGTTGCCATCCATTTCCTGTCTTCTATATCTGTACCAAGCTATTTTTGTTTTAATCAATGTTATCGAGACGATAGTTGTCGAGTATAAAAAGAATTTTAAGGCAGCTTTTTTTTCGTTTCATTGAATATATTTTGAGATTAACAACAGACTAATTTAGTCTTTAAAGAATATGACTCTGTTTAATAATAGCCATGTTATTAAAAAATTGAATTCATAAAACATAAAATCGTCAGTAAACATGTACAAGGTATAGAAGACAATGCATCCCCTTAACTAATGTTTAATTGTACAGGTGAAACGAATAATTAAAAATCAAAAACGGATGCTGTAAATTATGACGCGAGAGAAAAAAAATGGATTTTACATTTTGCATATTAATAATATTTACAATTTTTTCATGGAGAACCTCTAGCCAATTTTTTAAAAAGTAAAACGATCGCTCATTGAAATAAAATAAAAAATTTTTTTAGTGAATCTTTTGCTTCCTCCTACAGGAAGCTTTTTTTATTTACAACACCAAAGTTTTGATTTCTGATTTTTTTTTAAGTTTATACAATACATCTTTTCAACACATATAATTACTCGCATAATTTGAGTTAGAAAGAATTATCCATTTTTTCTGGAATTAGGTCTATATCTTGGGGAAAAACTAGCTTAAGTGATAATACCCTTGATTGGTCAGACACAAATAGCGCACAATGGGTTTAGAAAGGCGTAACTAGCGAAAATCCTATTAAGAGATAAAGGATCGGTGGAACATGCGAGCATTCCGACGTTCGAGTGTAAATCGGGCGAAGGACACGCGGCCGCTCATGAATAATGGGCTCGTCGTCGAAGGAAGCGGTGCGCGCGGGTAAAAAGGGGGTTAGGCGATGGCCGATCGTGTGCGGGGGCTTCGGTCGAAATCAGCGCGAGGAGAATCGGACTCGAGCGAGGCGATAACGAAGAGGCTCTGTTCCGTCTGTTGGGCTTAGGTATTTGCTCATTACGAAGCAGTGGGAGGAAGAGGCGCGCAAGGCACTGAGGAAATTAAGAGCGAGCAATCAGGTGGAGGAGGACATCGAGGAGATGAGGGCGGAGGAGCGGGCCCAGCAGTCCGAGTCGACCATCTCGATGACGGAGCTGATATGCAGCCCGACCCTCAGGGCGCCCCTCGTTATCGGCGTGGTCATGCAATTGTCGCAACAGCTGTCGGGCATCAACGCCGTGAGTATTCCAGTTACCAGAGGCGCCTTCCCTCTTTGCCCAGCTCATTAGCGGCTTGGCGGCCTCAACAGCCTCTCCCTCTCGATTCTACCGCCCGTCGGGCTTTGACTTTCTCATTCGTGTCCTCCGAATCGTCCTCTGCGTCGCGCATCCTACTTGTGTTTAACTTCGTACTGCAGCTGCCATGTATACTCCGGGGCTGAGTGCTTAAGTGCCTTGATAATTATACAACTACAAAGGAGTTGCGATTTGACTAATTTTAATGCTTATGAAATGAAAGAAATTTTTTCTTTTCTTTTAATTTTTTAAGAATACATGCAGGTTTAATCAATTTTCCAAATTAATAAAAATGAACAAAATAGTACCACAAGTTAGTGAGGAAAATTTTAATGATAAAACCGCAGTTTTTCTTTTAAAATCAGTTCTTACAAGTGAAACTAGGTTTAGTGGCATCAAATGCGATGTGGAAATATTTCAGTTTTTGTGCAATGTGCACTTTAAAAAATTTATAGATTCTAAAAAAGTGCGAAATACACAATAATTTTATCATTTAATTATTTTTTTATTAATAATAAGTAATAGCAAAATAAGAAAAAGTCAAAGCCCGAAGGAACAAGACTCAGATTTTCAAGTTGGAGCAAAAAGAAAGGTCAGAAGCAGGAGAGCAGAGGTACTCCGACATTTTTCAATTTGCACATTGCAAAGCAAACATTTGTTTTCGAGGGGGAGGAGGATGGGGGGTCGCGCGACTGACTCGAGTCCATCAAATTCCGAGCTTTGCTTCCACATATAAGACTTTGTGCCCGCTCGGGGCTTTGACGCTCGCCCCCAGGTTTTCTACTACTCGACCTCGCTGTTCACGACGTCGGGCCTGCCGCCGGAGCGCGCCAAGTTCGCGACAATCGGCATCGGCATCATCATGGTCGGCATGACCCTCGTCTCCATTCCCCTAATGGACCGCACCGGCAGGCGGACCCTGCATCTCTACGGCCTCGGCGGCATGTTTATCTTTTCCATATTCATCACCATTTCCTTCCTTATAAAGGTGAGTAAACGCCATTCGAGTCGGCCACCTCGCGCCCACTCGTCGGGAGATCCTATACTTTCGAGCTAACCCGAGAGACGAGTTATAGGATTTTGCGGAATTTTCGACTCCTCTCTCGAGCGTGGAGGCGCGCATCGAAGGGGCTGCGTCGTCGTTGCGCCTATTTATATACAAGACCTATTTTTTGCCTTCGATGCGTTTGCCCGAAAATTTCAGATGAATCGAAAGATTCGGATGAAAAGAGGATATTTGTGTGATCGGGGATCACATTTATATATATCGCCTTGACTTTTTGCATCTATCTATAGGACCTTTGTGGGCTTATAAAACTAACTGCAAATCGGTCGCTCAAAATATATATTTTTTTATTTTCAAACGTTCAAAAGCTGCTTTTCAAAGTAATAAATTGAATTAAATTCAGTGAATTTAAAGTCCGATATAAATGCAAAGGGTCCTACAAATATAATAAAACATTTTTCATATTTTATGAGAAAAGTTACAAGTGTTTCATAAAAATAGAAATTCAAGTAATCAACTAACGCACTAAAATGAGTTGACTAACGATTCTCACTTACATGGTTTATTCTTAAGGTTGACGTAGCTCGCATAAGTTGCGTGAATAACGAAAGCGCGTATCACGTGCAGCAACACTATGGGCGGTGAAGGGCTGACAAAAAAAAAGAGAAAGATAGACTGCGCTTTGTTGCTATATACATACCATTAATTATTACAGTCACTTTACCGTAACATGCACCTTGGTGTGGGGTGCATTTTAACACTTTGTTCACAGCTGGAGTGCGGCATAAACATATTGCACCGACAGTGTGACAATATTGCGAACACTGCTCGACTGTGTCGATCTTTACTGCATATATTATGTATATTCTCATCGATCATGTCTCATTTTAATTTAATCCCAGCCATTCATTTAGTATGTAAGAACTCCTAAATGCCTGCATGTAAATATCTGCTTTCACATATTCTCCTCATCCCATTAATAAATTATTTTTTCTTTTTTCTTTTAATTAATCGCTGCTCGCCAAAGTATCTTCAGCAATTATATATAATTAACGTTCCTGCAAAAAAAAAAAAAAAAAAATTATAAATTGAGCTGAATTTGCATATTCTGATCAATTTACAGTTTATTTTACAGGGGCACTTCATCTTTACGTATAGAATAAAACGCAATCATTTTCCGCAAATTCGTAACAAAATTTCGATCCGCACACTGTGTGATCAAACGATCGAAATGCGCTCCCCCGTTGAGATGAAGGATTCTCATTTCCTCGGAGGGGCATAAACGACAGCGTCGCGGCGATACGCGAGTCAAAACGAGAGATCCGCAGATACGGCCGGCGAGCAGGCGACGATTTAGTACTCTGGCCCTTTGAGCGCTTCGAATTTTCCATTCCCCCGTCCCCCGTCCCGAGCCCTATCATCGGCCTCTTTCGTGAACTGTCTGGAGGAGATTCTAATCTGCCGTCCGTTGTGTGCATTATCAGCTTATGTTTCAGCTGGCTCAAACCTGTTAGTGCGTTTTCCATTTTCGCGCTAATATTACACCTTCTCGCGTACTGCTGCACCGCTCGGCAATTTATGCAATTGTACATTACGATCGAAAACCGGCCGATTCTAATGGTCCGACGCTCTGTACATTAACGCGAATTGCGGTGCCGTACGCTCGATCGATATTTTTTTTTTTTTTTTGAGGTTTAAAGATGCCACGTAAGCTCGATGTTCCATTCACTGTAACTTGTGCTTTTTTTTATTGCTTCACTTGTTTAACTTACGAATTCGTCAAATTCAATTCATGCTGTGCTTTGTAAAGCGACTTGTCATTGATTTTTAATACTAACGTTAAGTCAACTAATACTAACAATGATTAACACTAACATTAAGTTAATTGTAAATTTGAGTATTTTTTCAAATGATTTGACATTTTCTTTATTGTTACCAACAGTACGTTCTAAGCGCTTTTAATTGCGGGTGAATTTTTTGTATATCACGCGCTTGTACGTAACCATCTTACGCAAGGCAATACATATTTATCTTGCAATTGTCACATAAGTATTTAAGCTATTCACCATGTTCTTTTGACAAAAATGCACTATAAATATATATTCAAGTTAAGGATGTCATTAATTGTAGCACTGACTTATTGTTAGAATGAAGAAGGAAACTCTGATTGTAACAGAGCTCAAATTACACTGTTAATATTGAACGATACTCGATGCTTGCATTATCATGATGGAAAAAGTTACTAGTGCACTGGCTAACGTATACAAGCTCCACTTGTGTAATAACATTTTAAATTACCAAGTTTTAAGCTTCACATACTTATATATATAAAAAAATTACAGCAATTAACGCACTGTAATGTTCATTAAAAATATGTAGGTTTAGTTAAATTAACGTGACGTTTTCTCTAACGAGTTCTCACACGGTAATTGGTACACGGTTAAAAATTGTAAATATAAAATTAAAGACAAATACACAGGATTGAGCTGCATGCAGCATGTCACATTTGATTTTCTTTTAATTAATTTTTTTTCGCATTTTTATTTAATACGTTTTTATTTGAGTTCCGAACGAACAAAGTGACCTGAGGCTCCTCCAGCTGCTCAGGAAAGGTGAACTTGATTCTACTGCCCTGATAGGAGTTTTTTGGTTACGTGCAGGAAATGATAGACTGGATGTCGTACCTGTCGGTCGTCTCGATACTGAGCTTCGTCGTGTTCTTCGCGGTGGGTCCGGGCTCGATACCCTGGATGATCACGGCCGAGCTATTCTCCCAGGGACCGAGGCCCGCCGCCATGTCCATCGCGGTCCTCGTCAATTGGATGGCCAACTTCGTCGTCGGAATTTGCTTCCCGAGTATGAAGGTGAGAACGGAAATGTCATGTACATTTGTAATACCTACTTTGTACTGTCCAAACATTAACTTGTAATAAGATATCCTTAGCTGACTTGCAACTGTTCATTCAAATCTCCGCTAATAAATACGCGTATTAATTACGACGTTTGTAAAAATTTTGTAAAAATTTATCTCAGTGATTAGTCATTTTTACAAAAAGTTTAGTAAATTGTATTAGATCTGGTCACATGCTGACATTCAGAGTCTTTTTTATATACTTTTTATATACTAATGATTAAAATATGTTATAAAATATTACTTAGTAATCTACTAAACAGTATGGTAAAAGCTTCACAAACATACAATCTGTGACCAAAGTACCACGCTGCCTAGTAAAATTTCCTGAACTTTTAAAAATTACTAAAACATTTCTTTATAGTTTGCTGATTATATATTTGAAAATCACTCTCCCGTAAAGTTTCAAATTTCAGTGAATGGTGTATATAAAAATAAAGCACTTAACATACGAAAGGAAGTGAAAAAAGTCGAAGAAGTGCGAAAATCAGCCGATATCTAAAAATCGAAAATTTATGACGCCTCCTGCGGAACTTTACTTTCAGCCAAGACACGTTTTTCCCGTTCTTTAAATTTTCGGTGCAACGATTCGCAAAGTTAACATTTGCATGCATCCGAAGAGCGAAATTTACCTTCGTACAATGTAGTTGGCACAATGCGATATATAACGCAGTTGTACGCCAGAATAGCAGTCAATGAATAATAAACGACGCGGACGTAACTCTGAATGTCTCGTCTCTCGAGTCTTCGCCAAGAAGAAATACGTTTCTCAATAATTCATCGAGTTATTTAGTGTCGCCTTTTTTCAGCGCGGCAAAATTGATAGAATCACCGTGTATTTACGTACAAGTGCCATTCTAAAACGAACGACTTCCTCCTTTTTTAATATACTTTTCAATAAATCTACTTATTTCTTTCAGTAACAATAAACATTTAAAAATGTAAAACTTTAACGTTTGATAAACTGAATTTTCGTTGGTTTTATCGTATTGCAGTACAACCTCGACAACTACACGTTCCTACCGTTCAGTGCATTCCTAGCGATCTTCTGGATCTTCACGTACAAAAAGGTCCCCGAAACCAAGAACAAGACCTTCGAAGAGATTCTCGCATTATTCAGGCATGGTAATGGCAGGTACGGAACAATCGAATAAATTATTCCTTTAAAAGAATCATTACAAATGAAAAAACGACGCACCACTAACATCTCGCCGTTTTTTACGCTTTCACCGTTCATTTATTTTACCGCTCTATATATAGTCTTTTATTTGCATTGCACGTTATTTGCGCTGATAGATCACCCGTTTCTTTTTCTTTTTTAGGTTCGACAAATGACTTTAATCCGTAACTTTGATTTTTGGCTGTTTGCACAGATTGATTATGTGATGTATACTTGCACGTCGACTTATTTTATTTTACCCATTTATCCTTTGTTCGTTGTTCGTTGTAATGTGTGCATTTAAAAAAAAAAAAAACAAATGAACCCAATGATGTACCGTTTTAAAAGCGACAGACACATGTCTCGTCTCTCTTGCTCTTTGTAATGCAGAAAGTGGAGAGGACTCGTCCACGACACCGTCGTATCGTACGGCTCGTGTTTCGTTGAGAGAAGAGCATACTTATGACTACCTTCCGCCGAGAGCGAGCGAATTAATAAAACGATTTCGAGATTAATTGTGTGGTTATTAAAACGACGGCCCCGATCTTGCATGCGGATAAAGAATCGAGCGATCGGGATCAGCTGCTACGGACCGATTGCATTCGCAAAAAAAAAAAACACTCTCTTCTTGCAATTGGACAGCTTCTTTCCTTTTCTTCGTCGTGTTGCATGACGTGCGAGGCGTCGCCGGCGCTGTACCTCCAAGTGATTCAAATTATTTCATGTTTTGTTATGCCACTACGATTATACGATGATTAATGATGATATTTTCGCTTTAAAGAAAAAAAAAAACAAAATTTATTGTTTACGTGGAAGGTAACTTTTTCTATGATTAGAAAGAACTTTATGAATATTTTGTATCAGTGTTTATATTTATCGTTATATTTTTTATTTACAATGTGTACACGGTTATACAATATTACTTTACAAAATGCTTTTATGAACCTATTCGGTATTATGTTTGTACTTGTACTTTATATATTATTATGTGCATATAAAACAGGTATGCAACATTTATTTTATTTGTTATTTTTTTAAATCGTACATTGTGCAAAACTATTCTATTAATTTAGTATGATCTTTAATCAGTGCAATAATGTACAATTATTCAAAGTGATAAAGAGTTAGGTATTAAACTGTTGTTATTTTTAATGAAATGTAAGCAATCACTGTCCAAAAGTATTTGATAAAGCATTTTCCATAAAAAAATAAGATAGAAAGAATTACGGATGTTTATTGTTAACAATATTGATATGTACGATAATCTACAATTACTTGCCATTTTCAATATAGGATACGAAAGCAAATTTTTCTAAATTGACACGAATAAAAAAAAGCAAATTATATTCGTACTTTTGATCCGATAAGCACAAATAAAGCACAGAATATGTATAAAATATGATCAGCTACTTCTACATGAGCCTTATTTCGAGAAGAATTTCAAAAGCGTTATATACAAATCAATGAAAATCTTTATTTTCGGAACAGCCTCAACAATCTCCTTCTTTTATTTTGGAATGTAACAATACCTTGTTTGTTAGTTGACATTGTTTGTTTAGAATTGTAGTTAATTATTATGAAGAATGCGATGTTTTAATTTTAAATTTGTTTCAAACCAATTTTTTTATTTATAAATTACTTAATTTTATAAGTAGATATAATTTTGTATATCAACAGCTATCATAAAATAAACTATTTTTTAATATTCAACCTTTAATTTCCATTATTTATTTACATAATAAATCCCCTCGTCGAGTAAAGTGCGTTGCATGCAAGTAGGTAATATTTTGTTTTCCATATATTACACCAGAAACACTAAAATATTACTCGCTACGTACTTGTAAACGACGTATACTGACGTTTCTGTGTTATTTTGGATGCAGGAGCAGTTTGCGGGACAGCAGGCTTTACGGGTAAGTTTTGCCGACAAAATTTTACTTTTATAAAAATATTTTTCAATCTTTTTTTATTATCAAAATACCGTTGGCTTTGTTGCCCATATACATTATATAGCGTTAATATTTATCTATTTATACACCTCTATTAACGTTTACCCATAGACTACATTGTCGCGGCGAATATATGCATAGCATGCTTTCTGACATTTGTCGCTATATAGATCCTCTATAACAAAAAACTTCGTAAGGATTATTTTTTAAGATATGCACAACATTTTACTGGTAGTTTTTTTTTGTCTCTGATTGGTGGATATTTTTTGTAAAAGTATATATTTGTAAGAGAAATCTGGCTAGAGATACGAAAGTAACGAACTAAGAAAAATGGTTAAAAAGAGTTAAAAAATAACCAGACTAATTTTTCAGATAAAATATCACTTAGGAAATAATCCTGCATTCACACCCATAATGGGTTTTCGCTGTACGAAGCTAAAAATTTCGATGATTGGCATGTTATGTTACTTAGACCATTCATTTCGCGACTCGATCTGAATTCATCATATCATTTACCGAATGAGAAATAACTACAGCAAACTTCAGTAAAAGCTGAATTAAATGAAAATATTAAATTAATTGTACTCACTACGACAGAAGTGCATTAAATGAACTCGTCATTTCTCATTCTTTTATGTTTCATAAAATGTTTTAGGAATCATCATATAAAAAAAATCATCATTCACGAGTCATAATAAATAGATGCATGGATCATCCATCGCATTAATGAAAGTTCATTAAATCATCATCGTTTATTTTTTTCGTCAAGATACATTTCACAGTTTCTTTACTAAAATAAATTCAGGGCTATTATGTACAAACATTTGAAGTAATTGGATATACAAAATTTTGTAGAAACGAGACAATGCTTAATTAACATATATGGCAATTACGTAAAAATTCAAAATTAATTTCATATTGCGTCGTTTTTAATTGGCGTACCTAATGGTTATAATTAAAGTCAACAAGAACTAATTGTGCTCTAGTACAGTGTTTATACAATAGTGAAAAAATTTCTTTTTTATTTAGTATATAGTAAAGTATTTCTTTGAATTTATACAGTTAAATATTCAGCCAAAAAAACAACGACGGAGGTTTGTCTAAATGAGAAAAAATAATGTTTGCACGTTGGCGAAAATATTAGTACTCGAGCACAAGTAGCTCGAGTCATTTGGTAAACATGTAAAAAATTGATATGCAAAGAATCTGAGTGCACTCGGCTCGACGTCGACACTCGAGGGTGGAATACGATTACTTTCGAGGGCGCGGTATACGTGTCGTGAGAGGAGAACATTCTTCTGATAAAATAAAAAAGAAAGAAAAACGAGAGCGGCGAGGAAGCGAGAAGAAGGAACGATGGTACAGCCGAAATCGACGAGGAGGACGTTAGTTTATTTTTTTTCGGACATAAGAGCCCCGATCACTTTGCTCCCACCCCGGGAGTTTTGCGTTCGATGGCATGCTCCTCGTACCGGCCTGTTTTACATAAAAACCCGTTAATGAGTGTTCAAAGCGAGACGGGGATAAAGGCGCTTATACGCTCACCCCGTCCCTCTCGACCCTCCCGAAAGGAGACGTCTCATGTCAATCTAGCTGGCATGAAATTAATGGCGCTGCTGTGCTGTCGCAGAGTTGCATGCTAGTGCTTATACGTTATATTATACGAAAAAACAAAACTATGTCGTCCTAGTTCCTTTATTCTCTTTTTTTTTGTCCAAATTTAAAACGCATAACGAGTCGCATAAACGTACTTTACAAATAGATTTTACGATTTTACGCGGGTGTACATCCGACCGCAGTGCCTCTCGACTATGTGCAGACTCATACACCTGTCGTCTGAATACACATCTCTCTGTGTATAACATACGTCATTCCCGACGAATCGCAAACACGGGCATGGAATTAATTTACTACTCTAGATATCATTATGGTTATTACATTTATATAGAAAATGCTGTTAATGTTATTTTGGGCATTTCGTTAACGTGTGTTTTACAAATCTTTTGTATGCTGCTTTATGATAATAATTAATAAGTGTATGTCAAAATTAACAGCATTCTTCAATTTAGATACTTTTTAAACGTGTTTTGCATTTTTCATAGCATTTCATAGTTTTTAAATAAATATACATTCATTAAAATATGTAAAGACACAATATTAAAATATTTTAAAGTTTTAAAATAACTTCTTTTTCATGCATTTTCTCATATTTAACAGTAAATAGATCGCATAATGCATTAATGATATGTGTGTATGTTCATGTTTGTCATGATTTTACTGTTTCCCCTCACATCATTTTAATGAACGTAGCAATTAAAAATGTAATTAAAATTTTACAACGCGTAAATACAACTAGTTAAAGAAATAATGCATAAATTAAATGTGAGATTTGCATAAAAAAGTATATTTTTATAAAAATAAATTCGGACGTATTTAATAAATTTAGATTTAAATTAAAAACATAAAAAGTTTATATTTCGCACAAAAGATTCTCACTTTATACATTAATTTGTAATGTTTGTTTAAATTATTGAGATCATTCACTTTGTGTATTTTTTCTTATACTACTTTTGAACACTAATACATCTATGTATAAACATTTTTTTTGTTAAATAAATAAATTCGCGGAAAAGATTAATAGTACATGAAACACACGAGTAAAGTCAGACATATATTCTTTTTAATGGGGACAGTTACAAGAATGATATGTTACTTTTATAATAAAATACACGACTCCTTTTCAATGACAGAATGTCCGCCACTCGATGGCTATGTGTAACATTATTATATTCCAGGGACGAAGAGTTCACCACTAACTCTAGCAGGGAGACAGTTCTATCTGACGCCACCACTGCCAACAATATACCCACGCTACCATTGATAGCTCATAATAATTCTTAAAACTTTACATAATATAAATAAAATTATAGAGATATGACGAACCGTGAAATGACACGACCGACGACATTGCGATTGTGTGATATAAGACTTGATTAGTATAGGTATAAATTATCGATACCCAATTATGAGAAATTTCGAGAACAAACGTACATTCATTGTACAAATATATCATTATGTGAACTAAGAATTTTCCGAGAATATGCATATAGTATTTGCATTGTTTCATCACCACAACTTCGTATCAGTGGTTGACCAATTAATCAAAATCATTTTTTGAATAAACTTTCGTTTTCTGTTATAAGGATAACAATTTTCATTTTATAATCTGTAGTAAATAAATATGACGGTGTTAAACTTTCGGACTCTTTCAGTTTAGATTATCTACTAATCTTTCTTAACGCTAGTTATGGTTTTAAGTTTTGTACCATATTATCAAATTCTCTGTGAACATATCACACAAGTTTATAGTACAATCGTTCTGCCCTCTACGTACAACTGCCAATAATATCGAAATACGTCCATGATATTTAAGTACCATATGGTTGAATTACGATATTTAAAGAATGATTAAAATTATTAATTTTGAAAATTTCATAGAAATACTTTCTTATAGTTTGCCACTCATCTATTTAAACGTATGGTATAATGTATTATTTATATAATTCACAGATTACATAGTGAATTACTATTTCTAAAAAAATTTTTTAAAAATCGCGTTTCAACTATGTGATTAAATTTGTCTAAAGTTTTTTACAAGAAATACAATTAACATTTTTTAATGTTACAATGAACATTTTTTTTAATTTGGTCATTGTCAGGTATCCAGCTAGAGGCAATGTATTAACAATAGCAGATTTATTTCATTTTTTTAATTTCCTAACTACAAACTTACATGTTAAAATTTAGAATCGAAACTGTGAAATGCATTATGATTTGTTAACGAAATGTAAATATGCATATTTATAACAAAAATGTTCTTATAGTTAAAAGTAATACTGTAGGTATTTGCAATAATGAAAATATCCTTCACAACATATTACCAAATTTGTAAGAATCTTCTGTAGTACGATGATCTCTGTATCTTCACATTTCGAACTGCAACGTTGGGCGATTTTGGAATGTATGTTTACTGCGTTTGTAATTTTCTTATACGATAAATAATTAGCTGCGCATACATTGTTAAAATGATCCATTTTTTTCAAAAATAATTTTATCAGTAAAATTTTGCTTGCTTAGGCTTTTTAAATTTAGATTATATCTAAACATTATTTATATTAATCTTAATTTAATTTACTTTATATTAGGTATTATTTTCAGACTTTTTTATAATTATCCTTTTACAAACATTACAATGCCTACTTACGCATAAAAATATATACCAATAATGTTTCGAGTGATAGAACGTGCCTAAGTCTTCAAAAATTAACGTATAAAATGTGCACTGATTATTTCAATTGAAGGGGAACGTATACATCTGTTCAATTAAATCTATAATATATAAATAAGTTAGTTTATCTGATTCTGTAAAAATGTAGAAACAATTTATTCTTCAATTACTTTTGCTAAGCTCATTTTTTACAGAATATTAATGATTAAATTAATGTGTCAGTTTTTTCTATTTTCTTTTCAAGTGACAAAATAAGATGATATACAAATATGTTATGACTTGTTTATGTATATATTTCAACGTCGCTGTAGAATCTGTCTTTGTAAAATGACTAGAACATGTATATCGTGATGTTACAACCAAATAGCATATAAACATTTCAAAGTCATTGACTTCAAACTGAAATAAATTGGAAACTAAAATGATGAAAATAAATATATTGATGACAAATAATTTAATTAATTTGATTTGAAACTAACATTAAAGTTTTTTTAAATGTTAAATAGACAATTATTGAATTTTCGTTAATCATTATTTTTCATTTTGCGTTTCTAACTGATGAAATTAAGAGGTAAAAATTTCAGCAGTTTCGTTCGCGTGTTATGTCCATCATGCACAATTGGATGCCAAAATGCCAGTATTGCTTTTACAACTCACTAAAGATATGTAATGTTTCAATAAAATGTCAAACAAGCGCTATTGAAATGAAACTAAATTGCACAGGATTCACAGCGTATTCATGGTGCACTTTGTCATTTATCGCCTTGTACCTCACGAAACTGATCCCATATGGTTTTTAATTAAACTCGTAGTTTGATTTTTATCGATGAAACCATTTGGCGCACGCAAGTATACCGTGGTCTCGCACTAAAAAAATATGAATAAGGAATTTAAACGAAGCGGACCACTTTCAAATCACAAAGCACTGAAACTGGAACTGCATAGGGAAGCGAGCGTTACTATGAGTTAAAGAAAATGAGAAAGAGAAAAAACGTGGCGTGGTGTTTTGCAGGAGCATGCTAAACTGTGTGAATGCATTAGAGGGTCACATACCACCGGCCGAGAGTGCAGCCTTGATGGTGGCCGAGGAGAAGCCACGCCCTGACACATGTAAGACTCCAAGTATCAATCATCCCAGTTCTGTATTATTCAATTGTCATCTCATCTGACTTTCCTCCAATACACACACACGCTCACTCGAACACACGTACTGTATATTCTCGACACTTCATCTCTTCATCCTCATCTTTGCTATCAGTATACTTCTTTGTCATTACTGTTGATCTATCTTTGACGTTTGATCAACGCTTGGTTTATTTTTCTTTAATGCACACATTGCGGATTTTTTAAAAATTTTTTTACGTTAATTGTGTAAGAATCGTTTAAAATCACGGGATATACTTTTAGATAATAGCAAAAACAATTGAACTTGTTAGTAAAAATGTGAAGACATTTTTACGATCACGACTAACTTCTTACTGTCATGTGTACATAACAGACATGTTTTATTGTTATTACAAATCGTCACATCAATTAAAGAATGAAACATTTACACGAGTTTATACGAATTCACAATGTCGCCAACACATTTCACTCTTTGCATGTCACCAGTTATTTCTGTACGTAAAGCTGTTGACTCGTAGTTTCTCTGTAACGTCATAAATTTCCTTTTATTTGCAGACTTTCCTCCTTCGTTTGAAAGTAATCCAAAGTAGGTACATGTAAAGTAATCATCAATGTCCGTCGACGTGAGAGCCGATCATTAATTATTAAATTATTAAATCTTTGTTCCTTAAGCAAGGAATTTTTTGTATAACGTCCAATATTGGGTCGTTATTGTTAACGATGATTACGCCGTACATTTATAATAAAATTAAGCCTCTCACGTCGACTATTGAGTGACGAAATTATTTTAGAATATTGGATTCTCGGTGTGTTTTTGTTAAGTAAATTTTATAGGAAAAGTGATTGGTTTTTTATTTGGTATCGTTTGTAAAATAAATATTTATGACTATTATAGCTCTATTAGATGCTTCTTATCTATATTTTGTGAATCATCTTTCATCTTTATTTTTTATATTTCGCACTATTTATTTTTAAACAGTGTTATATTCATCCATTCAAAGCCATTCATCAATCTCATAACACTTCTGTTCTTAATAAAATTTGAATTGAAGAAATTTGTACATATCTCAATATATATCTCAGATATATATCTAAAATACCATACTAAAACTGTTAATTTTGACCCAGTACTTTCATATTTTTTGTTCTATTACAAAAGGGCAGTTTCAGGAATAACACATAGGGATCAAGTTTTACAACTTTTCTTACCAAAATTCATAAATTCCGTTAATTAACTATTAATTCTAGTTAACCGTATTTATGAATTCAACAAAAGAAGGTAAAATAATTTGTAAAAATATCCCGTGCGTTGTGTCCTGAATTACCCAAAGAGGATTTCACAATCAAAAGATGCTGAAAAAATCCTTTTCATTCGACACAACATCACACGCCGCACACGTCGTCAGTCAGTCGATCATGAAGCGTCGAAACCTCACCGAGACGACACGAAACCCACCCACCCCATTCCCGCCACATGTACATAGCTACATATAATACGACGATATACATCCCACGTGCCACATCGCGCGCCTAGTCTCGTGTCCGACCATGTACGTCTTGTTCCACTGAAAAAGCCGCTAGGAGCGCAGCGAGCACCCGGCCGTCGGAAATCACCGGGGATAAACAGCACGGCGCCACGGCGAAGCAAGGGGGCATGCGAAGTAAGCGAGAGAGCGACAGGACTAGGCAGCGCCGAGCGAGGGACAAGAGGAGAGAGACGTAACGAAAAGGGGGCTTGCGAGCGAAACTAGCGAGAGGCCATGGGTTAGAGAGATAAAAGTGAGCAAGACGAGGGACGATTAATGGAATCGGGACCTTTATTACGGTAACGTGCGTACGACTATTGTATGATAACATGCCTATATACGAGAGAGGAGACGTACGCTTCCTTCACTCTTCTGTTCTTTTTTTTTGTGGAACTCACTCGCTGGCCCCGCGCCAGCCGGCATTCTAACGCAATAATTCACCTCCCGCCTTTCGCCCGGACTCACACACACTCACACACGGATATACACACGACGACACCGCGAGCCCAAGCCACCGCTGTTGTGCCGTATTGAGCCGTAGCTCGACGGGCGCAGATCTCCCTTTCATCGAGCTTCGCTCTGTACTTATAATAACTATTCAATATATGCAGAATTTATGCGACGGCCTAAGCACCACTCCACACATCGGAAATTTTATCAGCATACAGATGATGAGGGTACAAGTCCCAAGGACCTTCTCTTCAATTGTTTATCACTTATTTTTTATTATATATACTTTTCCACCCTTTTTATTTTTCCTTTTCTCCGGTTGGATGTGTACCATTTGGTACGCGGCTGGTTGCCTCGGAAAGTGTATTTAGTTTAGCTCGTGATGAATATCCCCGGCCGTACGTCGGCGCTGCACCGAGAAACGCATGACTTGCACGTTGCATGAAAACCTTCTATGTACGTAAGTAGCAAATGTATGCGTACAAGATTTAGCCGGGGCTTGTTGGGCTTGCGCATCGCAGCTTCCCTCGCTTAAATTCAAATCGATCTTTCGCTTGCCTCCGCTACAAAATCTATTGCTTCGAGTGACGTCAATCTAAAATGTATGCTTTCAACGCCGAGTCCTCCTTTTGCGAGCACAGAAAGGCATGCGTAAGATTCCGAAATGTCCGTTCGTCGTAGATTTGACGGTTGAAGCGGCTGTTTTGAGACACAACATTTATTCTGATGTATAAGAAGAGTGCATAATTCAAAAAGTCACTATTGGAGTGAAAAAATGAGAGCAACTATCCTAGCGTTTGATGCTACTATTTTAGACCTGTTCACTTGTTTACAGAAGGGCGCATTGTAAGCAACTTTGAATAATTCGATCGAACGGTTATCTTGTAAATTATGATTTTGCACGGCTATAACGGGCGGGCGCGGGGCGCTGCGGCTTAGCTGATCAAAGTTTGGTAAACACGGGCAACCCGTCGCGCTACACGGTACAAGATTTCACGCTGTCTCGGGGCTTGTTGATCCCGTGTCTGCCTAATGAATTATTGAAACGTCATTGTCCGCGAGCGGGGAATTTCCATTGTAGAAAAGCACAGCGCGCGCGCGCCGGATGCTTCCCTCTTTTTTCCTCGCCGCGTTTTTCGCGAGGCGCATGCAAAAGGCTGCACCGCGTTCGCAAGAAATTCATAATCGCCGTGGCATGCATTATTCAAGGTGTACAGAAACGCGATAAAGCCCCGAGCGAATTAGGGAAGCGGCGTTCCATCGCACAAATCACACGAGTCTCAAAACAGCTCGCTCCTTCCCTGGCATGCCACCCCGTTACCTTAGAGCTGTAGAAAATTCAAAATAAAAAAAAATCAAAATATTTCGCATAATAAATATTTGTGCAATTGATGAGAGAAAGAGAGAGAGAGAGAGAGGAGGAGAAGTTTGGCTAACGTGGTGGGCGTCCCGCGATCGGACGCAGTTGTGTTTGCAGCTGGCTCCGATCGGTCTTCAGGCGGCGCTCGTCCCGCTCAACCGGAGAGGCCACCGCCCCCGCTTCCCCCGCCACGCTTTCCGAACAGCGCTGTCTGACACTGGGGAACTCATCCTCTTAATGCCGTCGGCCTGGCGGGCCGCCTGCTGCGGAGCCTCGAGGCCCGGCTGGTCCGGCTGCTGGCCGAGCGCGCCCGGGCCTGCGCCGACTACCTCCGCTGATTGCCTCCTGCTCCGACGCTCGCCGCTACGTCGTCGCCGCGGCCCGCTGCGCTCTGATCCACGTGTAAATAAAATTTCCGAAGCCGCATAGGAGTGCGCCGTGCCACTGTCGTTCGCGCGCGTAAAATGCGGAGCGAGCGAGGTGGGGATCGATCGGGCAGCGCGGGGACGACCGACGGCGAAGGGTACAGCCTGGAGGGTAAGGGGCAACGGTACCTAGAACGCGCGGCGATCAAAGCAATAGGGCTGGTTGCCGGATGATCTCGAGGCCTTGGATCTTTCGCGAGGATCGAGGCCTGGGAAACGATCGAGTATGTAAAGGAAAGGGATGCTACAGTTCATCAGTGCCTACTGTGCCCAATCTGATCGTATAGTCTATTTCGTACAATAGATCCGGGGCCGCGAAGGACTTAGGAACCGGAAGTATGAAGGGAAAAGAGTAGAGTGAGACGATTACCAGCGGGTTAACGACGAGGGAGAGGAGTAAAAAGGAAAAAGGAAATAACCGTGAGGTAGTGCGTTGACGATCGACGCGTACGCTTAGTTATAACTATATATACGAGACAAAGGACGACTTTTGTAAATCAGTATTATAGCGCAACGATCTCATGTGATTCGCGCATTATTCTAATGTAACGTAGTAGTTAGTTGTTAACTCGAATGATCCGAGGTGAATAAGTAATAAGAATGATGGGTGGAGAGGGTATAAGCGGTGCGAATTGTGGCTGTAACGGAAGGTTTCCGATACCTTGTGTTCATCATCGAAACGTTTTTTCTTCGCCCAGTTTAATATAGCGTCTTTTTTTTCTATTTGCCATTTATCGAATGGTCGAACTTTTCCCTTACACTCGGTTAGCTTTTGTTGAATCCTTTTCACGCCTTTTTACGGACATTTAAATTTTAGCTTCGAGTTGGCGCGAAATTAACAGTGGTTAAGTGGTGTTTGGTAAAAAAAGAAATTATTCTAAATGACTGCCAAAGTAAAATAATAATTAATAAATATTTGATAAATTGCGAAAAGTGAAGATAAATAAATTATAAATTAAATTACTATTGTAATAGAGAAAGGTGAAAAAAGAATATTGAGAAATCAAAAATTTGCCTCGAAGTTGGTAACGCATTCAGTGTTTTTAAAACGTGAACGAAGACTAAATGCCTTAGTTAAATCTCAGTGATCCAGCATAGGATTTTAATAAAATATCAGGTATCCATAATAAAAATCAAGTCATACTCAACGTTATTTTTTAATTTCACAGCATTGAAGGCGAACTCATTTTTTATACGTTTTCAATTTTTCATTTTTTTACGAACAGTTATTACTGTGCCTTCACGTAAAAAAAACTAAACTTGAATTTCGTGCAACGTTTTAAAGTTATTCTATTTGAAAAATTCCAACTGCACTTCACCTATATCAAAGTATAATAACAATTATAAAACAATAAAAACTTTGATATTTTTAAAATATTTATAAAAAAATTAAAAAGTCTAAACACGTAGACACTAAAAAAAGTAGTCCTAATGATTTTTAAATGTACATACAGTTCTTTTAGAATATTCATTGTTTTATCTACACGTTTGTACTTTCATTTATTTTCAATTGTACTGCTATTACAAAATACAAGTGATACTGTTACCAACTCATAAAAGAAATTTCAGTGGCATTATTAACTTATTTGTAAAACAATTGCCTACAGTTAAAAAAAGGAACTTTTCAATACTTCGTTTTTCTAATTACTGTAATCTTGGGAAACCTTCCTTTATATGTACATACTTCTGTATATAATTCTAAACCCTTTATCCCAACGTACATACGTCGTCGCTGAAATTTGACAGTTTTTACCTCACGAATCAAAGAATAACAGAATACTAATTTCGATCAACAATAGTTGATCGTAATTATTTTAATATTAACAACCGATTACTGCAGGGGAGAGTAGGGTAAAGTGGATCAGATGATGCAATGAATCAGCGGTGTATAATTGACCAGACCACCGCGTGACCTAAACGTTATCTACAACCCCCTAAATGTGAAGTATTGCGTGTGTAAACGATACCTCCGACTTAGGGGGTTGCAAATGATATTTAGATCACATGGTGGTGCATAGTATACCGCTAATTAATCGCATCATCTGCCCTACTTTACCCCCACTCTGTCCTACTCAGAATCGATAATAATCAGACTTTAATTTTTCAAAATCATTTTCAATGACAAACTAATGTATCTGTCAGTTTTTAATTGATGAATTGAACAATGTAAAACTACTATAACGACTAATGCGAACGTAAAATTTCATTAAGTATTTATGTAAGAGGAACCGTAAATAACAGAAAAAATGTTTTGCACAGCGCACAATTTTATTTTCATTTGCACAAATATCATGACATTCGATTTATAAAAAAAACCCTTAGCAGTATAAATGTTATTAAAGACTATTGAAATTTTAACGCATTTATAAGTCGAATATTAATTAAAGCATGATTAAATATGTAAAAAATTTCGACTCAAGAATTTAATAACGACATACATATTTGATCGTACAGACTTTTTCATAAGAAAAAAAAACTTCGTGTAAAAGCTATAACTCTCTAAAAAGAACAAATAAACAATGCTGTAATAATAAAAAAACTCTAAACTCTGCATAAACCTAAACGTCTTGAATATCTTACTTCAGATGTCACCAATCGCATAAAATGTTAAAAAAAACGTAAAATAAATAGGCCTAATAAAGACTCTATCAAGTTTTAAACTGAATCAATAAACACTTCTTCCAAGACGAATATCTTCATTTGTTGTTGTTTTTTTTTTGTTATTTAAAAAGTAAAGTAATAACTGTGAAGGCAGATTCACTTGTAAATGAACCGTGCTCACAAATATAAAACATTTCATACGTGTTTTTTTTAAACTTGAATTAATTTAGTTCGCTTATATTCATTAATAGACGTCAATTAATTACTTTCTATTCGCGCTCTTCAAAGTGATCTAACATTTTAATACTTAAAAGAATAAATAAAATTGACGTGATAAAAATCGAAAGATCTAATAAATATCATACAGTAGTAAATTTTTTCTCAATGCATGTGCAACTAAAGAAGGACGAAGTAACCGGATAGCTTAATCGGCGTAAGGTAATAACGAGGAGCGAGTCGAACCGAGGGAGATGAAGCAAAAGGAGAAAATAAATTTAAAAAAAAAAGTATAAAAGGCGAGGCTGAGTAGAAGATAAGGAAAGATAAGACATTTTGTGCATTCTGGTTATTAATAATTACCGATAATTATCGAACCTATCGAAAGAAAAAAAAAAGTATCTAGGCTAGTGACGCAGTAGGCTAAATAGTGAGGGCTCGAGGCTCGCGCGCCGAGGAGTCGCGAAAGCGCAGTGACATCGCCTCCCAAATTAATTCGGAACGAGGCGTCCCCAATAAGGTCAAAGAGACCCGCGCTAAATGATGATTTTCGAGCTTCGCGTGCTCTACACTGACTCTTCGGACCATCTGTCGTCTTTCTCTTTATCTCTGTCTTCTTCTTTCGAGCGGGTGGAGCTTCCGCCTCTTTTTTTCCTTCTTTCCACTTTCGCATTTCGATAAGGGACGAATTGTTTCAACGTGGATGTGTCGCGCAACGCCGGATACGCTTCGGTCGAACTTTTTATCTCGAGCATTGCGCGCAAAGGAAAACGGTTATAGCTCCGAGTGAGATTTCCGCGCGTGACTTCTCTCCGTAATTGCTCGGAATGCCCCTCTCATTTTCTTTGTAATTCTGTCGTTCATTTTTAAATTTATTTATGAGTTACAAAATGATTTATGCCGGCCGATCAATATAAATTTTCGCGAAAATTTTGAGCAATTGCGGGGCTAAGTATAATTTTATAAAGAATAAAACAAAAGTCCTGAGCCTCTCTCGAAATCCGAGCAAGTTATAACAATAACGATTTGTAAGACAAGCTCACTGCCATTAAAACGACTTAGGAACGCGCTGACTCGTACGGGGTTGGTTACGCCGATGAGTGGCAAAAAAAAGTAACGAGAGAAAAACCGGAAAAAAAAAGAATATCGTGAATGTGTACAATTATGTGAAATGTTTATCGAACACTGTAACGACTATTATCTATCGTGATAAAAGACATAAAATAAAATATCGCAGAGGTAATGAATGGGAGGCGAATTCCACGTGGGGAATGACGAAGAAATACCAACCACTAATTAGGTTTAATCTTAAAAAGCTAACGGTTAGGCACTGTATCGATATGACAAAATGAATATATTATATATATACATACATATACATACATATACATATATACATAAAAGAAAATGAAAAAAAATCGTAGATCGAGGGAAGGATGAAGCAGTAATAACCGATGGATAACGACTATATTCGGAGCCTGTCTGTAATATAAATAAAAAATGAAAACAAACTAAAAATTATGTGTGTGTATTTGAATTTTTCGAGGAAAATGTTACGCGCGCGCAGCCGAGGAAATAAACGATCTTCGCTCTCGATGCATAACAAGTACTATACAAGTGCGGTCAGTGAATTACATATATACGAAGCGAGCGGATACCTTTCTCGCGAGCTTCGTCCGCGGGCCCCGTGACACTCGGATCTCCAAAGAGGAAAAAAAACCGAACGGAATCATCGACCTCACTCAACTTTTCCACCGGAGGGCTGTTTTTAAACGATAAGAATTAATTATTATTATCGTTACTATGATTATTATTAATTACCATTACCACTATAAAAGAAGTACGCGTAATATTTTAACCGCGATGCGATCGCGACGAGAAGTCGAACGAAAGATATTAAAAGGAAAAAAAATATGACGCTAAGGTTATATTAAATAATTAAAATACAATAGAGAAGTGAGAAAATTGGCAAATTTCGCATGCGTTTTCACTCTAACGTATAAGATTTTGTCGATTTACAAAATACAACTATATATACACATAACAATATAATACGGAAGGAAAGGCGCGATTGAGCGATTGAAGGCGAGAGGAATGAGAAGAAAAAAGAAATGCAGACATAGCCGGCTTGTAATAAGCGAGCGTCGATGCAACGACGGGTCATAGGGTCGCGAGAGGATAGTTTGGAGGAGGGATGATCATCGATAGCCACGAAAAAAAAGATACGGTCGAAGTAACGGAAACTTGATAGAATCAATTATGTACAGTGCGTATAATTACGAATTCGTATAACGATAAGGTTTCGAAGAATTTTCACGCGCGTTTCTTATTAGGTTTTGCGAGTCACTGCGTCCCCTCGAGTCGCGGCACCGATTTTTCCCCGCGTACTCGCCCCCCACTCAGTTGAAGTCGAACGGCTTGAAACCCTTGCGGGCGAAATTCGACGGGGCGTATAATAGGTAAATTAAACTTTTCGTTTGCTGTGCACTAGTGTCGTAAGGAACGTAGCATTTAAAGTTTGTAAGTATAAAGTTGTATAACTTGTAGGGTTTAAATCGGTCGTTCGGTTACTTTGCGATTTTCATTGCAGATTGATTATAGTCTATGAGAGAGTTGAATGTATCACTGACAAGGAATATAGCTATACGATAAGTTTTGTATAATTACGTAAAAAAGAAAAAAGGAGATGCTGTTATGAGTTTACGAGTCTTGGCTGTTCTGAGTGTTATTAAACTGTCGAACCGCACGAATTGCAGCTGCCTACGTTCGCAAATGTGTACTTGTCAATTGGCGCGGTTCAGCGAGCGTTTGAAAAATCGTCGCTTCTTCCGCGAGACGTATAATATAGTTTTAAAAAAAACGAGCCGCCGTCGGGGTCTCAAGCCGGTCGACCGGGGGCGTTATATTGGCAGCGCACGATATTCCCGAGCGGCGCACGTCGAGTGCGGACGCAGCCGCGTGCCCGTGATCTGTAGATAAAAATGCATAAACAGAAGAAAAAAAACAATACCAATTGCGTTCGTTACGATGAATAAAGAGAAAATAAAAGAAAAAAGGTGTCCATTGTGTTTTTTGCAACAAAAAAGTAAGCGCTGCGTTGTTCCCTCGACGTATCCCGATTCTCGAATCCCCCGCGAGGCAGCCGCTAGGGGCTGCCCTGTATAGATTGATATGAGAAATGCGCGAGCTCCCTCCGCGTTTCGTTTAGTTTTTCTGTCCACCGAGGCTGACTCCGTCAACGCGAATAGGAACCCCGCGGTTGACGTCGCTCGGCGGACGTCCCGATTCCTACTGACCTTGGACGCGTTTATTTTTCTATTCGACGATAGCCGCTCGTCCGCGCGCGAGTCATCCATTCAGGAGGGCCGAGCCGCAAGCGCACCCGGACCCGGGGGCCGATGCGTCGCGTCGACGAAATTATTTTGGGCGAGGTGCACGGCGACGCGCCGGTCCTCGGCCGGGTCGCTTCGACGCTCGGAGCGTTATTTTTTTTACGAGATAGACAAGAGTACACTCGTCGCTCACGACCAAGCCCCTGATTTTTCGAACGTTTCGATTGCAACGGCACTTACGACGCTTTTTAACTTGAAATCGCGAGTCTCGGTTTTTTCTTGTTGCCGGTTTTCGACGATCCGTGCGACGAATTCGGGCGTGAAGAACTCGAGCTGTTGATTTTGTTACCGCAGGTTCTGCGTGGACCGACGCAACTGAAAATAAGAGGAGAGAAAAGTAATGGAATAATGGTGTAATAAGCTAAATGAGACCGACGAGATTTCTATATTAATCTATACGCGTTTAATTACACAAATTGCCGCGAGTGGTAGAGGATCTTGTTGCACTTTTCCAACCAGCAATCGTTCGCCGTCCGAACGACGCTCAGCCGTTTCTCCTTGTCATTTAACTTTATACTATTATCATTTTTGTTATTCATTGAATAAAGATACAGTGATAAATAACTGTAAAAAGTTGGCTTTATTATTTACTTATAAAAATACATTCATTTGTACCAACATTTCCCTCTTATTTCCTTATTATTTATTTATTTAATCTACTTACATTTAACTGCTTGAATAAACATCAAATTCTCAAGAAATCTTTCATTATTATTTACAAACTTTTAAGAATCAATTAATTCTTTTATGTTTTTTAAATTATTTGATTAGTGTCCATATTTTATGGTTTACATTCAAAGTGATAAGCATCCAGTGATTTTGGATCACGCCACGTTGGAGGAAGCGTACTGTGTAAGTGCATTCCACAACGTTTGCAAGGATCATTGAATAAACTGATGAAACTGTGAAACCATGCCTACAAACAAAGTTTACAACAGAATAATTATATAATCAAAATCAGACTACACGATGTGACTAAATTTTCTACGCGATATCAGTAATGATTACTTACAAAGAAGGATTTGAGTGTCAATTCTGGAAAATTTGGATTATAGAAATGGAGCATAGCAGCATGGGCATGATCAGTCACTTTTTGATAAACTCTATACCTTGAGTCTGACCATAAATCACCTTGTTCACTGTATCCTTTTATATTAACTCTTTCCATCATAAGCCCTTTGAAAGATATGACACCTTTTAAAACATGTCCTAAGGTTACATGAACTACTGCATTTGCTGTGTATGGTCTTGTAACTGTTATTGTCATATCACTATACATTCGATCAAAGGAATTCATAACTTGATCTACTTGCCTGTAAAATTAAGTCATTTTTAATAAAAATCCTATTTAGGAAAAGATTACTATAAAGTTATTTTATTAAAATTTATCAGTGAAATCTTACTGGGGTGTAAAACTAAGTGCTGGTGGTATTCTGTTTCTAGTTCTCTTTGGATTTATACACGATCTTTTTAATGGATTTTGACTCAATATTTGATGAGCAACATTACTGTATTCATGAGTTTTGTCAGTCCATTTGTATACATTTACTAATGTGCCATACAATGCTTGGCGCTCCTGTGTAGTTTCTTGACCAAGATATGCAGTGTTTCCTAGATTGAATGGACCAGGTGGTGGATTTAATGAATTTACAGCCTGTTCAACATCTCTGAAAAAATTTATGAAAAAATGTTACTGCTTATAATTTTAATTGAAAATAAAATCGTATACGTCGATTTACGATTTTTAGGTTAAGGTTATAATATTAATGTAGTACTAATCTTTAAAACAATATCAATTTTTTATGATAACTAATTTATTAATATATCAATAATTAATAAAATACCTCAAATTTGTGCCGACAGTAGTCAAAAGTTCTTGAAGTTCTAATAAATATTTATTCTCCTTATTTTCCTCTCCATGTTCAGCTCTTATACCATTTGCAAGAGAATAAAAAACTTGCCCTACACTGGATCGTAATACTTTAAGAGCTGATAAAGCAGTCTGTAATTGCTCCATTTTAAAAAAATATTTTGATGTAAAATGTTTTTTAGTGTAAAATCGAACTTTGGTAACGACGCTTAGCCGGCTTAGCGTCTACCTTCTCGTTGGCGTTGCCTCAGCACATTGGTTTGGCATCAAACACATCACATAACCTCAAATTTTGAACACGTCAGTGCACAATGCACATATCGACGGCGCATGCGCCACATCCACATGCAAACGCTAGTCAGTTAAAATCAAAATATTTGCACATACCTTACTTATGAGTTATGGCAAATCTCAGTGCAGCATTTACAATCAGGTTACAGTATGACATCTTATACCTTTGCCTGCCTTTACTACAAAATAGGAAGACTGAAACTTAAAACAGGGAGCGGATTTTTGTATTACGTTTTACACATTACATAGAAGTACACATTAATAGTAAGTTAAAAAATGGACAGTTTTATTAACAGTACATAAAAAACTAAATTTTTGTAATTACATAATAGGTATTTTATATATAATCTTACATCCAATATTTTTATAATTTTATAAGTTGATAAGTTGAACATTTTTAAGGTCGTTCACAGAAATCTAGCAAATTTTAGCTAGATTTTTGAGTTGACACCTCTACTGTTTTGCATTGATACGCTTGCAATAATTAATAATATATAAAACTAAAGTACGTTTTTTATACTATTATAATTATATATACTAAAAAATTTAACAAGTAGTAAACTCTTTACATATAATTATTTACACAATTTTTAAGAGTATTATTTGTTTTATCTATTGGCTCTTCTTCGATAATATTTTATATCTATCAAAATTATGTTGTTTCTTGTACAATATAAAAATATGTAAAAATATTTGCCTTTTAAATTTTCTTGTAGGAAAGTATAAAATATAACTATGATAGTCAATAATATACATGTAGAAAATTTTACATTCCATTGTAGGCTGGACCACCACCTCCTTCAGGAACTACCCAATTTATATTCTGACTTGGATCTTTAATATCGCAAGTTTTACAGTGGATACAATTTTGTGCGTTGATCTGCAACTTCTGACCTTCACCTTCTTCCAGAGGTACAAATTCATAGACTCCTGCAAATAAATAAAATGTATTTAAATAGATAATAAAATAAAAATCTACTTAAATAAACATAAATTTACCAGCTGGACAAAATCTTCCTTCTGGACCATCAAACACAGCCAAATTTCTTTTTACAGGTACTGTATCGTCCATCAGAGTAAGATGAGCAGGTTGATCAGCTTCGTGATTAGTACCAGTAAGAGCCACAGATGATAATAAATCAAATGAGATCACATTATCTGGTTTAGGATATTCAATTGGCGTACATTCTGCTGCAGGTTTCAGTCTTTTATAATCTGGCTCTAAAATGAAATTTCAAAGAATATAGTTAATCATGAATTCATTTACACTAGTAATTAAAAAGAATAAATAAATTTCAGATTGCTCCAATACCTCCATGAGAGAGTGTCCAAGGCTCTCTACCACCTAACAACATCGAGAAACCAGAGTATGCCATACCACCGTAAAGGCCAAGAGAGGAGTGGAAACTTGGTCTGAAATTTCTGACGGCTTTGAGCTCCTTCCAAATCCAGCTGCTCTTGATTTTATCCGTGTAAGTTTTAGGTTCCAGACCTTTGGTTTTCGAGGGGGTCGCCTCGGCTTCGACTATCGCCTCGACCGCGCTCTCAGCCGCCAGCATTCCGCTCTTCATTGCATTGTGGGTACCTTTGATCTTCGCCATATTCAGAAATCCAGCGGTGCACCCCACTAAGCACCCACCCGGAAATTGCAATTTCGGTATGCACTGGAAGCCACCTTCCACTAGGGCTCTCGCTCCATACGCTATTCTGTTGATTCATCAACGTTAAGTATCATTTGAATTTCCTTTAGAAGGTTGTTTAAATTATAAATTAATCTAAACATATTTTACTGAACATAATTGTATTCGATTTACCTTTTACCACCTTCAAGAGTTGTTGCAATAGACGGATGGTGTTTGAATTTCTGAAACTCTCTGAAAGGGCTTATGTAGGGATTCTGGTAATCCAGACCCACTACGAAACCAATAGCTATAAGCGGCGTGTCTTCGTTCAAATGGTATAAGAACGATCCACCATAAGTATTCTTATCTAGTGGCCAACCAACCGTATGTTCAACAGCTCCAGGAGAATGTTTCGATTTATCGATTTCCCAGATCTAACTCAGAAAGAAATTCAGAATGATCTATAAGAATTTTCATTGAATAGCATTAAAAATCGACGAATGAACTAAATCGAAAGTTATAACAACCTCCTTTAAGCCAATTCCATAAGTCTGAGGCTCACAATTTTCCCTGAGGTTGAACCTTTTGGAGATTTGTTTCGTCAAATGTCCATGACAGCCTTCAGCAAAGATTGTGCACTTTGCGTGCAGCTCCATTCCGCGTTCGAAGTTGTCTTTCGGAGAGCCGTCCTTTGCTATACCCACGTCGTTCGTCGCGATTCCTTTCACCGAACCATCTTCGTGGTACAGAATTTCAGAAGCTGCGTAGCCTGGATATAACTCGACTCCTGCTGCTTCCGCCTGCTCGCCCAACCAAGTCACTACGTGGCCTAATCTGTTTTTCGTTAAACAAAAGTTATCGATTAATAAAAGTGACTACCACTTATTACAAATTGACTCGAAAAAGAAATCAGAAATTCCTTAGACTAGCTGCAATTGATACTAGGCACAAGTAAGCAATCGTTTTTATTCACCTAACAACGTAATTCCCGTGATTGTACATAGGCATGCCCTTGAGGATGGGTATGGGTATCCGTCCCTTCTCGGTGAGCAGAGCGAACTTGTCGGCGGTGACGGGGGTGTGCAGCGGCGCGCCGCGCTCCTTCCAGTCCGGGAAGAGCTCCTCCAGGGCGATGGGATCGATGCAGGCGCCGCTGAGGATGTGGCCGCCGACGGTCGCCGCCTTCTCCACAAGGGTCACCCTCAACTCGCGACCCTGCTGCTCGGCCAGCTTCCGCGCCTGGATCGCCGCGGACATGCCCGCCGGCCCACCACCCACGATCAGGATGTCCGTCTCGTCCACGTAACGCTCCATATTTACATCTGAAATGCATTTCGAACGTCCGATCATTCAAAGGTATTTCATTTACAATTTTATTTTACGTTTAAAATTGTGTATGACAACTTGGGGGGAATAATTCACCTTTCCATCTTGGATCACTTTCACGAGGTACCACTGTGTAATGAGTTGTGATTTTTGGAAAGGCTCCCTCGGAGTATGCTCGCTGAGACAGCTGTTTCAAGCTGCTCGCTGAAACAGAATATGAGCAATTTTTCGGATTTAATATATTAATGTAGAAATATTATGATAATTAGGAATTTTATCATTTTTCTTTGAAAACATAATTCTTGGTAATATCTCAAGAATGTTTCTACAATAATCTCATATCAGTCTAATCTCCTATCATTTACATTATAAGTAAATGAGCCAATTTTTTTAAGAAAAATGCAGAATATTTAAAAAAATAATATTAAAATGAATATCATTATTGCGCAAACATGATTACAAAGTGATGTGTTATTCTTATGATCCCCACGGATCAAAGTTCACTTCGATTTTTGACGTTACATATTTACTAAACGATTTACGAAACCTTTACCTTAATCCTCGGTATTATTTAATTTTTAAATAACGCATCTATTTTTTATATTTTTGTTCTGCTTGTTGACCCTAGCAAATGCTAATTTACTTTTCGTAAAAGTATGTCACGCGATATTTTAGCAAATGCTGCGCTTCTAAAATATATAATACAAATTATGTAATGAATCGAAGATAAACAGAGAAAGAAATGATCGAATAAGCGAACTCCGCTAAATTAACTAATAAAACCTTGGAATTTCTCGCCTTAAAGACAATGTTTCATCGTATCTTTAAAAAAAAAACGTACGACAACCAAATAAACTACTCCAAAACGAGCGCCGAAGCAACCAAGTCGACAGCCCCCGAAATTAATACAAAATAATCGCCAGCCACATTCGATCAATCCATCAAAACGAATTGCAGCGATTCCCGCGATCCACTCGTCGTCGTTTCTCAATTTTTCCCCCACGCACTCCCGGCCGCTCGCTGGCTATCAAGGCGAGCGAGTCGCGATGACGAGGTGTTTTTTCCTCGCAAGCCCCCCGTGCTCACCGAGTCTCGAGCCGGCGAGTACGCTCGCGGCCATGCCTCCGGCTCCTCGTAGACGGGCCCCCGGTGATGCGCTCGCGGCCTGCCGCGACTGTTGCAGCGGGTGTGCACACGGGAAACGGAGCGCGAGGCGCGACACTGCGCGCGCTGACGGCCGCCCAGCTACTGCCGTGCCACGGCTCGGCGTAACAGACGGCGGTTCATTGCTCTCGACGCGGGACTCGCCTCTCGGGGCTCCGTCTGGACTGTGCGAGCGTCGGTCGCGGCGCGAGGAATACAAAACACGGAGCGCGCCTCCTTAATTCAGACGTCGGCACTTGCCGCAGCCAGTGCGGATTACACTTCTCTCTCGCGCCAGTTTTTAAATTCGCGCAATGAGCAAATTCTCCCTTATTGCGGTGAACAATTTTTTTATCTTTTGGCTGTCGTACGGATTAGAATTTTAGTGGATATTCTTGGCTTTAGCTAATTTGCGTTATGTGTTAAAATTACTTTATAGAAAAGCATTAGATTATTTCACACAATACTCCTATTTACACCAATACGGTATACCGTGTATAAAACTTCGTTGTCATCGTCAGTCGCCACGTGTTAAATGATTATATAAGCCAATAGCGGAATAAACCAAAATTCATCAACTTGTAGATAAAAGTGAATCATCTATGCTAACAACAAAAGTATAATAGTATGCGTGTATCTGAAATTTATCTAAAATTAGATAAAAATAATAATAGAAGTTTAAGTTATAACCAAAAGATCAGTAATACACATCAAATAAATCTAAATATGTTTAAAATAATCTTGAGCATATTGAATTTCAAAAAATTTATTTAACAATTTTCTTATAATGTTTTGTAGACTACTATATAGTACCTACATACTGACGATGGACCTCTTTAACCCAGGCTTATCGCTTATGTTCAGCATATCGTTTCTTTTACATATTTAAACTTGACACAATTGAATGCTAAGAGTAACTTATATATCTACACCTTTCTTATAAACGCGGATAATTGCGACAGCGTATAAACGCAAAAGAGCAGGGTGAATAGTTGCAATTCGCTAGTTACGTATTAGCACTTTTTTCAGCTATTTTTTATTCTACTAAATAAATAATCGTTAAATTTGACCTCTTATTTGTATATTTTTAGCCACTGACAATCGGGAATTTTCATCGTCGCGTCAAATTCATCAACTTACTTATTTTTATATAGAATTACTTTTATATTGTCAGTTTCTGTGACTTATGAGTTAGGTCATTTACAACGATATAAATTTAGTTTCCGTTGTATGAAAATTAACTCCACTGCTTTGAGAAAAGATGTGTTGGCGCAGTATGTTATAATTTTTAAACTTTAAATAAATGGACATTAAAAGCAATTAATATAGTTAAAAATTTAAAATTCGTGTTATAATTATATAGAGCGTTCGTTGTAAAAAAAATTAAATCTTATTTGAAGTAATTTAATTTATTAAATATACGTAGATTATAAAATTGTAATAATTAGAACAATAAACTTTATAATGCGAAGTATTTAAAAAATCTCATAACGTTGTAAATTGTTTATAAATTTGCGAGAAAAACAGTGGAGCACTGATTTTCCCTCTTTTTAAAAAATACGTACTATAATAAATATTAAATGCTCTATGCAAGCAAAAATGAAGTAGCAATAAAGTGTTGCACGAATGCAAAAGACAAAAATTCGTAAGAAAGTGCTTTCGCCTTTCCTTTAGCTAGAATAACATTATTTCTTAATGATCTGAAAAATAAGAAGTGCACCGCAAAACAATGAGACAACAATTTGTAACAAATAACTTGTACTTGGGTCCCTAAGTTTGACATTACTTTCTAAACACGACAATGGTTTTCTTGCTAAAAAATTGTTCACCTTTCTTTTTTTTTGTTATCGCTACACGTAATCTAATTCTACCATCGCCATTCTCTTCGTAATCCCGTGACTTCGATTTTTATTTGCAATTTAAAAAATAATAAAGTCATATATTCAGTTCTGTTTTCGCTAGCTAGCTGAGTATATGTTTCTTGTAAATGTGTAAAAGCTGAGATTATTTAAACTTGTGTACATGTAGGAAAGTAACTCCACTGAATTTCATAAATTTATAACATTCCAATGATATAAAAAGTTTAAAAGTACGTGGATAAGGCTTAATTTTAATACGATTTACCACAAGTATTTTACACGCAACATGGCTTATTAGTTCTAAGATTTTAGCACTTTATTTTTTATCTTGCAACTGTCGATTCAACTTCATTGTCAACAAGAACGGTTAATCAGTTATTATTAGCAGCGAATATTTTATGAAATTCAATGGACTTTTCCAAACAACAAGTTTAATAAATATTTTGAAAAATCGAAATCTTTCTTACAAGGTTTCTATCATATCGTCTGTACAAAGTACACTACTATTATAGATTCATGAATACAAGTAGCAACCGTTTCTTTATTGGTTGGTACATCATATACAATTTATTCAAAGTAATGAAACTTTAAAGTCTAAAAGAAAGTACAAATTTTGCAAAAGATAAATGTAGATGTAGAAAACAAGCACTCCGACCGCAAAGATTATCATTACGAAAGACTTAATCTTTCAATGAACATTGGTGTTAGTTCGTCAAAGTTGACATTCATGAAGGAAATGATTGTTAATGAATTATTTGTAATTTTTTTATGGTTTTTGTCTGTTTATTAAAAGAATATTCTAAAAATTTTAACTCATAATTATCTTCCGAGTATAAAGATATACTATATATTTTACTTTTAAAGATTAATATTATCATTAAGAACAAACGTTAATTTTTTTTAAGTTTTTAATAAAAATATTGTAAGAAAGGCAATAATGGGTTGAAAAAAATATTAGTCAATCCAAATTTGTTTGTTCGTTACCATAGAGTAACAGTTGATCCAGCAATTTCTTAAATCCTTAATTATTACATGATTAAAAAATATCAATCATATTATTGATAAGACCTGGCGAAATAAATTCGCAGTGAGACATTGATTCGAATTGCACATTTGCTCAACAGAACGCTCAAAACATATTTCATATTTATACAAATTAATAAATTGTTTTGCATGATTTTATACCTGTAAAAATACCCCTTTAATAAAGGATAAACGCAACACTGCGTGCACAATAACAAGGATCGATCGCATATACAGAAATACATTTTACAATGAGACAGTCTCGTGGGGGTAGGAAGGTACAAGAGTTTTGCAAAGGACAGATAGTAAAATCGCATGCTATCTTAACCCTTGTAATTATTATTCCATTCATTTTTCGTTTTTTTTCTTTCAATTATTATGTACAATTCATATTTCTTCGCTGATCTAGTCATTTCTATATATTCGCATCACAACCGATGGAACACGCTGCTCGAAGATAGCCGCCTATTACACTCCCATAATTTTAAAATGTCTATATCATAGTAAATCGTCGACGTACGTATTTATTATGCTGTCTATTATGCCTCTCCAAAAGAATGATACCATATCATTTGTCCCACCATATCTATCAACTTTCTCCCCAACATTTGTATTAAGGTATTAATGAACAATTTAACGACCAATGCCAAATTCCTTGGCATCATCATCAGTGATGTCACCGTATTGCCAGATGTTGCGATGATTATCTCTTGCTTCTTTTTCAGCTTTTCTGTATTCCTCGCGCTAAAAATGGATAATTTCAATTATTACATCTTTCCCCAAATTGTGTAATTATAAAAATTTAATTTCTTTAAAATGACAAAAATCCTTACCAATGGAGCGAGTTTTCGATCTCTGCCTTGAGTGCAAATTAAGAATCCATCAGCAACAAGAGCTTTTACGATATCTTCTTTAGTTGTTGGATCAACTAACGTAACTGCTGGCACGCCAGCTGCTCTATATTCAATGTTGAGCAACACAGGTTTACCCGTCACGGTATCTTCTCTAAAAGCTTGGATAGCAGCTTTTTTATCGTCCTCCTGAAATCAATAAATATTTATTAATGTCAGCAAAATAATCTTGCGGAATACGATGATACGAGATAATAGGAGTTCAAAACTTACATCCTTTGGCAGAGCAACGAGTGCCAGCGTATTCTCCGTGGCAAAAGGCTTATCAGCAGCAAATCCGGCGGGCATGGCGGCGACTCGCGTCACGTTGATAACCTCACGGTTTCCGTAGTCGATGTAAAAGACCGAAATGTTTGGTCCAGCAACCTTCTCGATCTTGACACGGTACCACTCATCATCCTCGGTGAACTTGGCAATAGCGAGCTCACCCTTCTTCGGCGTGTAAGCGCCAGCCAAAGGAGGATTGGCAGCGATCTCTTGACGCAATCGCGACAGCATGCCTTCCAGATTGTTCTTCTGATCGACCTTTTGCGTGTACACGTGCAGGTCATCTGTGACCTCGGACACGACGACCTCCTGGTAATCGATCTTGCGCTCCACTGGTCCACGTTCTTGTTCCTCGCGCTCTTTCTCCGGCTCAACTTCGATTTCAACGCGGTCTTTCCAGATCTATAAATAAATTAATTACATTTATTTAGTTTTTGTTGAATTCCTGCAGACTTCAATTACTTAATCATAAAAGGGTGATTTAAAAAAAAAAAAAATTTCAAACACATCACTTACGCCTGCTTTCTTGGCTTTGGCACGTTCCTCAGCAGCCTTCAAAGTTTTAAGGTGTTCTCCTTGCTCAATGAAGTTAGAGACTTCAGCGAGACCCTCCTCAACAAGCGCAACCGACAGGTTAACTCCATCAACAAAGAGCCAGCCAATGAATCCGCTGCCCTTGGATTCCATGTTCTCCACTTGGATGTCAACATCCCTTTGGAAGCACAGCTTCCTGGTAAAAGCGAGAGCTTCCTCGCCGTAGGGCTCAGCCTCCATACCTCCACTACCAGGAGTGATGCGGGCTGCTCTTGGGCACTTTACGCCGGCAAGCAAGAACGTAATCAGACAGTATTCCTTAGGGATGAAGAGCTTAAGGCGTGATCCGCTCGTTACGAATTCGGCCACGGCCTTCATCTCGCGAGCACGCTTCAGAGACTGCAGATGAGATTTTGCGGCCGCGGGGTCAGTCGAAACGTCACGGATTCGCTGAAGCGGAATGTCTTTCTTCGCGTGTAATCCGTTGCCGGACTTCTCGGCCTTGCTTTCAGCTACAAGAAGGTCGTTGTAATGCGATGAGCGCTGGTCATCGTTCTGACGGTAGCGTACTACGGTGGCGAAGCCCTTCGAGACCATTGCTTCGGCGATGTTACTGAAAAAGGTTAATTCATCATTAATATTATATAATATGGATTACCTGTTGTTCGAATAAAAATTCCTTGCGCTATATAAAAATTGCGAATAAATTTTGACACAAAAATTAAAATTATACCAACTGGTCGAACGTGACTTGCAAATATTGCAATTTGTAGTCAGTAATAAAATGTAATAAACTGATATTACATAATTAATAAATAAAAAAATAGATACTTACACTTTGCCGACGGTCACAGTACAGCAAGTTTTCTCCGGGAAATTATCTCTGGCGGGTTGGACGTAATCGACGACGATCTTCACCGGTTTGCCGATCAGCTTCTTTCTCAGGAATTCTCTTGCCTCGAACATCCAGGGGATGTCATAGAGCGGACGGAAGTCCTTGCTTCTTGCTGGGGGTTTGCCGTCTTCGCCAAGTGGCCGCTTCTCACGTGGTGGTGGTCGGATGCTGCTCAGGAACACCTTCTTTGTTTCACCATTGGCCATTTTTACGACAAGAGCATCAGCGCTTGCAATCTCAACTACAGTACCGCTCAACTCCTCAGATGGGCGGGCTGGAACGTAATCCTTCCAAAGATGTAGCCTCTTATCTTTAGCAGCTTTCTCAGCCAAATACAGTTTGTGCTTGTCGGTTTTCATGTGGTTCATCGACCAGTCCACGCATCGTGCAAATCCTTCGTTTAACAAAGCTTCCGCAATGTTTCCTGAAAAACGCAAAGAATTTATATTAATTTTTAATATAACACTGTCAACGAATTAAAAAATGACTTGCAGATTTAAAAATGTTATCAAAACAAATCTTTCGAAATACTAACCCTTGGGATGTAAGATGCTTCCCACAAACTGAGTGTTATTGGCTGATTCAAGAATGACTTCAATGTCCCTCTGTAACAAACGTGATTCAACGAAGAATCGCGCCTGGTCGGCAAATGGCTCGGGTCCATCTTGTTTAAAACCAGGGCACCTAATGCCAGAGATAGCAAGGGTAATGTGGTAGAAGTCAGGCAAAAGCAGAGCCTTCACCGTCGATCCATCCCTCACGTGTTCGATGACAGCCTTGATGGGTTTGCCGCCATATTTGTCAACCAGGCTCATGGGGTTTTCCACGGTGTACTTGACATCGCGAATGTGCTCGGATGATGGAGTTGCCGTAGACCATTTTCCTTTGCCGGCGGCCTTAGCGGCGTCTTCGAGCTCTTGCAGTCGTGTTAGCTCCGGCGAAGAAATTCTCGTGTCGCGTTTAACGCTCACGAGACCCTCATTTACCAAAAGCTCCGTTACGTCTGGTCCACTTTGATCTAAAATTTGAGATTACGAAATTAGCAGAGAAAAAAAGTTAATAAATTGCAGGGTAAAAAAAATTATTGATTTTTTAAATTTAAAATATTATTGTTAAAATTGTTAATATTAGTAAATAATTTGTCAGTATTCGAATTATAAAAACAAAAAATAAAAAATTCGGATTTTTCAAAACAACGTAAAATACGCGTGTAAAGTGTGTTTGTGACGTTTGCCACGTGGACGCCACGTGTTCTGACATAAAATTTGGATTTTTTGACACGTCAATTTTTCCAAATACTTCTCCAACTGTTTTCACTTGTGAATTTATTATGTGGTTTTATTTTATGCCAAAAAAGTAATTCTTTTATCATAATTGATCAGTATCTCAACATTTACATTTTATATACAAAACTGAATAAGAAAAATAAAGTGTTTTTATATAGCATTAAAGATGTTTTAAGTCATTAAAAAAATTTCTCATAATTATTGCGATTCATAGACATTTCACATAATTAAAAACAAATCGTATAATTGTATGACTATTACATTAAAAATAAATTTACTTTAGAAAAATTTTTATTTGTAGATATTTCTATTACTCATGTTTACTCATGCGAGGAATTACTATTACTAGTCTGTTAATAAATTATAAAGCGAATTGAAAATAGAATGATTACCTTTGCCAAGCCAAACACGTCCATATATTCTGTTATTGTTCTGAGACTTTTCTTCAATGAAAGTAATTTCTTGCCCAATCAGTTTCTTCCTTAAAAACTCTCTTGCCTCCCAAGCGTAAGGTTCATCTTTTGTTTCCACACTATGAATTAAAATATTCGTTAAATTTATGTTACAGATTTTTGCTTGTCAAAATTAAAAATGAGATCGATAATTACCTGGTGTTTACTTGTTTACTGGTGTTTACTGTGCGGCGACCCAATTTAGGTGCAAAAATATTTGATAAAATCAAATTTTTTTCCGGTGGGGGGCCTCCTTTTGGTTGTCCTCGGATCGTGATGGAATCTCCGGAGTTTATCTATAATAAACGAAATTAAATTTTTTTCAATTTTTTAAATTAAATTTTAATATAGTATAATTGTAATATAAATTTAACAGTTTATATCATGCAAATAAAGTTAGAATGTTGGAAAATAAAAAAGTTTGCTAACTCCGATGAGTTACAGAACCTAAAAATACGTGTAGCAGATGTTTTATCATGACTGAGAAAATAAAAAAGGTGAATGAAAGTTTATAGAAAATCTAGTAAATACAAAGCATTTCCATAATGCATAGTCAAAAATAAGTTTCTAATACGAATCACAAGAAAATTTCTCAAACGGACAGAGATAAGGCACTTGATGAGACATGTGGCACATGTCCCTCGGAATGCTCAGATCACAGATGTTGCTCCAAAACAAAATTAAAGTTTCTTCCCAAAAATATACCACGCCAAACTAAAGTCCGCCCTACGCGTCAGGTAACCCCGAATCCCCGCAAAAGAGCCTCAGGTCGCCGCTAACCCTAAAGGTCAACGGAGTTCGTTTCGGAGCAAAAAAATCGCCCTTCTGGAAAGCCACATGGCTGCGTGGACTAAAAAAAGAAATCAACGTCGGACTTTCCCCGGCCGCGGGGATAAACGCGGCTCGCTCCGAATCTCGGAGGATGGACCGTCCGAGGACCGCGAAGACCATATGTTTGCGGCGTGGACGTGGTCCTGGGGCCGTACCCTCCGAGCGAGACACGCGTGACGTATGACGCAGCGGATTTTCTCTCGAGGGTCTCCGCTTTCGGTAAAAAGGCAAAAAAAGCCGTCGTGTCATCCCGTCACGCTGACTACTACCCCCGGCGTGGCGATCGGGTTCGGATGTAAATGACTCGGCTACTGACCTGCTTGACGATGCCGTAGCACGGCTTGGGGGGTGGCGCCTGGGCCTGCTGCTGCTGCTGCTCCTGCTTCGGCGTGCTCATGGTGCTGCTGCTGCAAACGTGGTCTCTGGCTCGAGGGGGGCGACGAGGCGATCACTTCCTGCGGCGAGGCTGGCTCTGTCTCTCTTGCTCTCGGAGCTAAGCTGTGCGCTCGGCGGGGCTGGTGTGCTCCGTGCTGGCGCGTGTACCTGGTGCGTGCTGTGTGAGTGCGGTCGGTCCTTGGGAAGGGCTTTAGGAGTTGCGCCACATATTGCTCGGCCGGATGCGCTGCGCTCTGCTCACACGAGGGGACACGGCGGCGAGGAGGTTGGCTGGCGATCGAGGAGCGCGCACACGACACGAAACGCCGCGACGACGGGACACGAAAGAAGAGGAGAGAGAAGGAGAGCGCTCGGGAGACTTAGCCGACTGCCGGACGATTCGTGTGTGCGCGGCGCGCTGTCGGTGTGTGAGTGAGGGGGGCGCGCGGGGCGGCGGCGGGAGAATCTCGAGAGGGCGAGCGCTGCGCCGCCACCGTCGAAAGAGAGAGACCGAGAGATCGGAGGGCTGCCAGCTGGGGAGAGCCAGACTCGTGCGAGAGAGACGGACGAATGCGCTGACCACGTACACAACTACAGGGGATTTTTGACCACGTAGTCGTAACCGCCGCTCTCCTCGGGGATATAATAGCCCAAAGCCGAAACTCTGCCGATGGTGCGACGCGAGCGCGCTCTACAGTGCGTTCGGCGCCATGCGATGCACGCCGGCCAGCCGCTTCCGCCCTCCCCCTCCCCGATGCGTCTGTATATACTTATACCGCCGCGTGTATAAAGTTACAATCGGACTGTGCGCTGTTGCTGTATTACTACTACGTCGGTCACAGCTCAGTGGCGTAGTCGAGCGATGCGATGCCTCGATCGTTCGCCAGGTACCGCGGGCTAATTTGCCGACTTTGGCCTCCGATCGGGGGTGGAACTGTGCGCTGACCCTGCTTTGCTCACTCGTTTACCTCGACTTAATAGCGGCTAATTTACTGCTTAATGTTTTTTTAATTGCTGTGCAATCGCAAATCAAGTTGTTAATTTTTCATGTTTAAAGATTACTCGTGAAGTATGATAATTTTAATGAAATTAAAAGGAACTTTAACACTTAGCAATTACTACCTTATTGGAAAACTTAAATTAAATTTTAATAGCTTTGCAGACAGTAATAGAAAAATAATACCGATTTTTCATATATAATTTAGTTTTAACGGAGAACTTGTAATGACAGTATAATATTTATGATGAAGATATACATATGTACAGTTAAGACAATATTTAATAAATATAAAAAAGTTAGATATCTGTATATTTTTTAAATTAATTATAAAATTTTAAAACAAAAATTCATTTAAAATCTGCCGATTTTTAAATACGTACTCTGATTTTCAGTTTGATTATGTGTTGTAAAGCTTAAATATTTGCACTCTTAAAGTAAAACGATTTTTTAACCACCGAGCTAAAGTCAGTAAATAGATTTTAAATAACACGTTTGCAAGTTCAAATCAAAATGTATAATAACGTGCCACTACTGTAAGTACCGTAAGAAAATATAAATATGCGCAAATTATCTATAATGGCCTACCGTTAAACTAAGAATCGATAAACCGATGTCACTACAAACATTCAGTTAAATATTTAAATAGCTCGCACTCCAGCAAAGAAATACATACATACACCCGTTTAACATTTTTTTCAAAAATCACGTAAAAAGTATTGTTTCTTCAATTTTGACCTTATTGAAAATCCGAAGAAGCGTTAAACTCAAGGTACCGAAGCCCGCGCTTACGTCATTGAGAATCGCGTTGGTGTGCGTATACGCGGTTGCGGCTGCGCGCGGCGACCGACGAACGTGGAAGCTTTTTTCGTCCTATCCTATCTCCGATCTTCTCCTTTTGCCCCCCTCCCCCCTTGTTCTTGGTGTAGACTCTCGGGAGGCTCGGTGCTTCTTCTTCGCCGGGTCTCTGATGATGTGGCAAGGCGCGTGCGTGCGGAGTTGCCCCCGGCCGACACGCGGCAGCATTGGTATTGCGACGTGTAAAGATGCAGCTTGTTCGTTCGCTCGTGTATATACGTGTGTTTCTCTTGCACCTTTCTTTATCGGATTCGGTTTACGATCTTCCGAGTGCGGACCGATTCTGCGTGCCTGATGTTGGCCGCAAGCCGCAACGCCGGCCATTCTTCTTGCGAATGGCGGCTTATTTTAAAGTTACTACATCTCCATCTTAATTTTGTTCTAATTTGACATGCTGCTCCGATTTAACTTATTTTTTTCTTTATACAAACTAAAAACGCGAAAATTGAGATGTTTAATATTATTATATAATTAAATTATTTTTTTATATTTGTTGTAAATAAAAATTAAAATTTACTTGAAAAATCAAAATGTTACTGTTGTAGGGTATTGTTATGAAAGAAATCTAAACATTAATGGATATCACATAATTATATAGCCCTTAAATTTTATTTTATTCTTAGTTCTACTAGTTTAATTATTTATAAGTTAAAGAAGATTATTTTATTGAGAATAAGTATTTATCTGTTTGAGATAAATATATTTATTTGCTTAAATTAAACTTACTGTTCAATTATATCGAATAAGCAATTTAGTTTTTTAGCGCACATGTTTGCAGTATCATTATAATGAATATTTAAATAATCGTAAAATTGATAATAGTTATTTTTTTAAATTATCCATAATAATCATACAGTAATTTTGTTTTTAACTTATTAAGTGTTTAAATATGCGATTGTAATTTTGATAAGTGGCGCCAATTTTCTGGTGTTAAAGACAGTAACTAACGGTACTACGGCGGGAAATTTAAAGATAACTCCAGCGCGTACAATGTTTCTAAATTGACTATTTATAAAGAATATATAAAATAAATAACTAATATTAATTAAACACATGCACATCGTCATAGCTAATTAGCGCATGTGGAATTTTAACATTTAAGTTAATTGTAAAACTCTGCCACGTAACACCATAATTTTAAAGACATACGTGACAAAGTGACGAACTTTTATTAGGAAACTATACATTTTCGCCCAGCGTATCTCATTTAGTTGAGTGCTCATTGCGACAGATTTTTTTTCTTGGAAGTATAAAAGCTACGCCGCGCGATTTCACGTTTTACGAGCAGCGCGGTGCATAGATCAAGCGGCGCGCGTGCATCTTCGAATTCGTTAGGCGAATTTATCTCGATGGTCGTTAACTCGCGCGCGTCGCCGCGTAACGTGGTGGTAATGCGAGGAGTTGCAAAATGCAGATACAAAGATGAACTCTTTCCGCACGCGCGCACTGGATACGCGCTGTATACGCGCGGGGAACCGGTTGTCTCTTGATACCCGCGCGAATATTCGAAGTATGCGCGACTTCCCTATTGCCGCGGACACTTTGATTCGTAATTGAATTGCAGGCGCGCTCCGATCCGAAGATCCTTTTAATTAATAGCTAATTACCTTGGGCGATTGAATAACATTGTTTCGATCAATATTTCTCCGTAGAAAAAAAGATGCGTCCTTACATAGTGAAAGTGTGTGATTATATTTTTTTTACAAGTCTGCGTAAGAGTTCCGAAATGCCTCGTCATAACAATTTGAATTTCTTAAAATTCTTTTTCTTCTATTATGTGTATTATCATAATCGACGTGGACAAAAAAAAACAAGTAAATCTTAAATATACTTTTAATTTTAATGAGCTGAAAAAAGAAAAACAATTTGTTTAATCAATATGACACATTCCAAACACAACTGTGAGACAATAAGATTTCGAAAGTGAAATTCGCTTCCGAAGATAGTAGTTTTTTTCTCTCGTCTACTGTTATGCATACAAGGACAGCATTGCTGCGTTAAATGCGTAACGTCGGAGGATGAGATGCGAATAGGTGGATATTTTTTTAGGTGCAAATTTAAAGGGGAAAGGAAGAATGCAGTATAAACACAACCGAGATGATTTCCCCGATAATTTGAGACAAATGAGTTCTAATTGACGGAGGCGATCTTTCGGAGAGGCTGCTGCTGTTGGCGCAAAAGAAAGTAAGCGCTGACGAAGAAACTTTTACGCGTTATAATTGACGAGTAATGCGCGATCATCGGGGAAAAAATAAATTTGGATTTTTCCTCCTTGATGCTTATCTTTTCCGCGGACCTTTAGGTGCTTTTCGATACTTATCGGGAACTAAATTACGAGATTTCCTCGAGAATAAAAAGAAAGGATGCGTAAGAGTTTTTTCAAAATCTATCAGAAATTCCCAGCTTGAAAGCCTTTTTATGTAATAAAAGGAGATTGAAATTAAAGATTATTGTTGTGGAAAAATAAAAATGTGTGAAGCTTATTTTATGTTACAGTAAGGAAATATACAAATGAAACTGAAGAATCTGCTGTACATAGTGTCGAATCTTTTTCCTACATATTTCAAGATTATTATTTAAAAAAGTAATAATAACCTTGCGTTATTCGTAATAATACAAAAACAAACAATGCGCTGACAAAAAGTCCCTTTGAAATTTGTAATGATTGCTTAAAAGCGTTTGCACATCTCAATTACTTCCTACTTTAAGATGTATTTGTTATGAATCAATCTTTTTTATCATAAAAAAATGTACGTGTTGACATTCCCATAATTTTTGAAATTTTTAATTCGTCACACTTTTACTATTACTTCATTGAGCATAGTCAAAGTTGCAGACGAAGTGACATGGTTGGAAATTGTGTGGTTCGGTAGGTAATCACTTTTTATATGTGTCTTCGGGGCCAAGCCGCCGGGCGAAGACGCTGTTATGTGCTTTAATGCCAGATTAAGAAACTTTCTCGCTAATACTTATTAAAGTAGAATTTCAAATTTTTTTCCTGCCGAATTATTAAATAGTTTCAATTACCTGATTGCGTGTTAATCATGCTGAATGATGGAAAATACCGTATAACTTATATTGTTAGCTTAGAAAAAGTTGGGTGATGAAAGAGCTGCGATGACATTTTGTTTTGTTCAAATAACACCAATTAAAATGTTTGCTCATGTATGTATGGCTGTAAAAAAGTACATTTCTGTTATTACTTACAGCTATGCATAATTATTTTTTACTGAAAATTGATTGAATATTTTTTATAAGCTTATATAAATTATTGTTGGTATCATTAACGTTCGAAATGAAAAATTTTAAGGTTTTATATAATGTGAGTAAAAGATAGTAATAATTTGATTATCAACATTAAAGGTGCCGAAAATATCTCCATTTCTCATTATACGTAATCATATTTTGAATTACATATATGCCTTATTAATTTATGTTACATTGCACTGATATAAGTATTTTTCATATTTGAAAATCTACTTGCAATCTATTGTAATTTATTGGCCTTATTACCATTTAAAATTGTTGTTAATAAATTACATCAAACAAATTTTATCAAACACTGTGTGATGGCACTGCGTTAAATAATAAGTCGAGGGCTTTGTGTTATTTTGCGTTGCCCAGTAGAATTACTGGTATATAACTGCCTTTAATATATAAATAAATAAATTTAATATTAATTTTTTTATAACAAGATCTTATTTTTAATAAGTATTAAAAAAATGAATTTTAATTGCGGCTATTTAATTTTGAGCTTTTCATATATACGCGTAAACTTGCAAAAAAAATTAAAACCTGCCTAGCATACAGTTCTACAACCGTATAGATAAGCGCGAACCTGAAACATTGACATACGTTTGCGAAAGGAAGTGCTAATATTTCTATTACACGGAAGGCACAATGTGTGATGCTCGTTACCTGTAGCTGTATAGCTATGAAACAAAAAAAGCTCCAGCTTTTCAGCAAAAAATATTTGCAAATTAAATTACTTAATTAAGTTTGTTAACAAAATCAAACAGCTTCAAAAGTAAATGAAAGCGAAGAGAGAAATTAATTAAAAAAGAAATTAAACCACATTGAGTTACCAACTGACTCATAGACTTTTGTGAGGGCTTATTTGTATTTAAATGAGTTCACTTATTAAGTATTACGTACCTATTCGTACGATGAATTAAAATTTACAACACGCTTTATTTCGTTTAATTTAGTGAGTGGATGCTTCGGTTTTTTTTAGAACGCATGGCAGTAAAATATCACAATAGTGTCAGGGTGTAGGTGAATGGTCATCTTTATAAGCGCGAGTGAGAGTAGGAGAGATGTAAAAAGATACAAGTGTTTAAGTAAGCAATGACAACGCACATAGAAACGGCGCTTAAAACAACGTTTATGAAAAAATGATGCAACCTAAAACTGTAGGATTTTATCTATTTATAAAATGGAAATATCGAATTCGAGGCCACGTTACTCTCGAACTGGATGAAAGACGGTAAAATAACTAAACAATTTCACAATGCAACGGTGAGCGTAACAGCGATGCAGGCTAATCTACTCCGCCTAGATGCGCGCGCGTGCAGTTACAAGTCCAGTCCATTCGAATTAATGGATAACCACTTGCCATTTGTCGTTCAATATTATTTCTGCTGCATTGATTAATTCAATTTTATTTTATTATCACCGTAAATAACTATCGTTAAAACAAAGCGCGCGATGTTCAGTACATTTTATAAGTTAGAAAAACTCGACTCAACGAAAATCCTTTTCTTCATTTCGTGCGATATTACCATACAATGAATTTCATTGAAAAAAAATTAAGTCGGTAAAAATAAGGAAAAAGTGAGAGTGAGTAGGTGTGAAAACGGTGCATACACACACGCAGAGCTCGAAGCGCCGGCATCGTTCGCGAGTCTAATTATCAGATAACGTCGAATTAGCCACGTGCCCCTACACGACATTATCCTTTCTAATTTAAATATAAAAAATGTACTCTCGCCTGTTAAGTGCGCACTGCTTTTTAACATTAATAAAAAAATTATTTTCTTTTTAGTGCCCGTCATAAATACTGTAAATATATATTATAAGCATTATTATTGCTGTACTAAAAATTTAAAGGAAAGCTAAATTGTTCAAATAAACAGTAGAAAAAAGTAATTATTCCACGCTGTTATTATCGAAATGAAAATATTCTTATATACGAGGATTAATTTTGCTAATACGTATCTGCAAAATAAAATATAAAATAGCGATGATAATTACTTGTTCTTAAATTTAACCATGTTAAATTTCGGAAGTATAAGAGAATAGTTTCTTTTGTTTTTGCTCTTTGACTTTCTCTTTGAGAAATCATTGAATAGTGTGAAAAATTGAGATATTTTAAAAGAGATTCAAGGAAAAAACGTATGCTTATAGAATACGCAAGAATAAGAGTGACATCGACGTTAGGATTTAATTGGATTTTATTGTTATTGAGAATACGTGAATGTGAATTTCGTTGCTATTACGTACAATGCAATGCATATAATAAAATTAGTCAACGTCTGCCCTCCCTGCTCTCCTAGAAAGCGAAGAAAGAAAAGAACAAATAATAAAAATCGAAGCGACTTTTATCGCACTATTTCCATGCATTAAATTCCGCCAGCAGCAGCGTTTAACCCCCACGATTCTTTTCGAACTCTTTTTTCACCGCGAAGTCGCAAACGCTTTAAAAAAAAAAAGCCGAGAGCTGGTTCTCCAATCGGGAATCGAGGGTGAGAAGGCACCGGTAGGTGGGGGCGAGCTTGGAGCCTTGCCGAAGGGAGATAGTTAGAAGGAGAGAGCAGGCCGGAGGTGGGGGCGACGGTGCGCGCGGCAAAGGACGGCGGAAGAGATCGGTCCTCCCGTAGCGAATATCTCTCCCGCCCGGGCCGACTCCGTCCTTGTCTCGCGGCGCCGCGGGTAAGGGGACGCACAATGCCTATATAAAGCTTGAATGGTGAAGATGCTCCCAGCAATTCGCTCTCGAGACTTTCTCGCGCGGGCCTCTCTCGCGCGCCGGGCCTCCTAGCGCACACTCGCACACAGTCGACCCGACACTCGCTAGACCAACCCGCGGCCGCACGCTCGCGAGTTTAACCCGACGGAGGAGAGGACGAGCGCACGACTCGCCGGTCCTGTCCGCTTCGACCTCGCCCCCCGCATCTCGAGTTCCAAGTGCCGCTGCATCAATTGGTGAGTCTTCGTTTTGTTTGGAAGAAAAAATTTTTTTTTTATAGTTTAGGCAAAAATAGTTTGGTCATTTAGGGGGAAAAAGGAATTTGATTAGAATAATAAAAAAGGAAAAAGATTGTCACAACAAATTTTGTTGGTAACTGGAACATTGATCCATTGATTGTTAAAACTACTGATTCATTCGCTAACGTAGCATTCAAATTTGTTGATTAGATTGCATCGCAATTATTCCAATTAATAATCTAGATTATAGATTTTTAATTATTTATGCAGAGGTCGTTATAATATATTCGTTACCGTATAATATGTTTCATATTTTTTTTCGCGATATTTATATCCTTACATTAGATTCAGTAATCTTTTACAACTTACAAGTTCAATAATCTTTTACAACTTTATTTATTAAAAAACTTAAAAATTTTCTTTACTTTTGTTTTTAGAGCAATTTTATTGTTCATTTCTTTTTTACTAAACGGTCAACGTACTTGCTGATAATGATGGATGAATGCTTAATTAGTGTGTCAAGAATTCCAAGTTTTTATACTGTAGTTACATATTTATCTCATAAGCATAACGGCTAGTTTGCATTTGTCCAATATCACAGGACTGAAAACAATAATTAAATTTTTATTAAGTTTGTTAAATTAAAAATAAAATTAAAATTTAATTCATTTCAAAATGCACAAAAATAAAGTGTTCATGCTCGTTCGATTCAATTAAGTGAATTTCCAATAAAAAGGGAGTGCGAGGAGAAAAGAGGTGAAAAGATTGCGAGAAGCGGGAACAAAAGGCAAATGACTTAACTTAAAGCGAGCGAGGTATATACACAAAAGAGGAAGCCGCGCGCCAAATTAAATGTCGCAAGAGAGGTTAAACCCTACGGCGAAGCTCGAAAAAACTTGCAAAATAGCAGCCGCCTCGGTCGAGGAGTAGGACAAAAGCGAAAATTAAATAGTAATTCGACAATCAGCAGCACGCGCCATTGGGCGATCGCGCGCTCCCTTGCGCAAGCGGGTTCTCCGGGCTCGCGAATTTTCAACATTGCCCCGCGCGAGGGGATAGACGCCGAGATAAAAGCGGCGCTCGGTCACGCTCCTCTCGTCTGCGCGAGTAATCGCCGCGGCGATCGTCGGGGAAGTCGCGCCGACACGTCGCCGAGGAGATGACTCGTCGGCGCCCTCGGGCCTCGTGCGCCTCGGATGGCCAATCGCTCGGCCAATCGGACACGGCTGTGGACCAGCGATCGCGTTAAGAGATTTTTAGCGCGCGGGCTGTACCTTTGATTGAAAGCGCGAGTGGCAAACTTAACGAGCACTGACATTTCGAAAATAAATTTTGATTTGTTTAAATAATTTAAATTGTTGGGGTGCATACATTGTATCTTGAATATGCAAATGACCTTCATTTTATCAATAGTTTCAAAATAACAATTGTTTTTTTATTTTGCGTATATTTTGATCGAAAGCTGCTCTTCTGTAACTGCAATCGAAAGCTATAAGTTCGTGATGGTATACAATCATTATTAATTCGAATCTTGTATATTTCCTCTCGAGTGAAAGATTGTTTGAATGTCGCTCAGACTCCGAGTGATTTGTTTCCTTTCAATATTACATAGATCTTGAAAATCCTCTTACTATTAGCTGAAAATTTTCAGAAATATACCGCTACCTCCAGGAAGCTTTCAGTTTTTCGAATAAAAGTAAAAGTAAACTTTCGATCGACATTAATTAAACTTCCAACTTCTTCTTAATCATCTACCACCTTCACCTCTCCAGGCGTCGGTGTCAGTTCAATTTCACCTCCCGCTAGGCGAGACTTTTCACCCAGGCCGCTGGGACTTTTTTTCGAAAAGTATAACAGCGCCCCACTGCGAAAGCCGTTGGAATGATCGAAAGCGCGCCTCTTGAGCAGGGCTGTCGTGCAATTAACGGTGGCGGCCCGGGGAGCATGTGAATCGCGCTGATATAAGCGGAAGCGCGAGCACGCCAAGCTTGCACAAGCCCGCCAATCTCCGGGCACATCTTATCTGCCCGATGGCGCCTCTCCGATCGTCCCGATGATGAGTTTTTTTCTCGCTGTGAAAGTTTCGTTAAAAAAAAAGATAAAAGATTTGTCGTCCTTGATCGTTGTTGATTTTTACGTTAAGAGGAGAGGAAAAAAAAATTCATTAATTTGAGCATTTTAGCAAGATTTCCGATTTTTACTTTTATCTACTGAGGTGTTCTCTCAATTATCACGAATAAATTAATAATACATGATGATACCTGCTGTTGCGTGTTTCGAATAATTTCTGCTCAAAATTGAGAAATGGTTGTATACTGCTTAAGTTCGAAAACAATTGATTGATGCAACGCGATGCTTTTGTGAAACCGCGCCTTTTCGTAAACTTAATGGATTTCCTCTCTGCTCCTGTCGATGATTCGTTTATAAATATCAAGCTAATTAATAAACAAACACAGCGTGAGCCCGAGTGACATAACGCGCAAGTCAATTACGACTTACGCATTCACACGCCAAAACGCAGCATAAATTACAGCCTTGCAGGCTAACTTGCCTAACGCTATAATCAGGAAAAAAAGTGTAAAAAGTGTGTATTATAAAAACCGATTAAATGGAGAGGCGCGCAGATGGGCCGGAGGTAAAAAAGGCATTAGGAGAGAGAGAGAGAAGGAAAAAAAAGGTGGCAGTCGAAGTGAAAACGCACGGTAGAATGAGAGATCCCGCCGCGACTCTCGTTCGCGGGAGGTTCTTACGGTAATCATATACTTGGCGCGTCCTGTTATCCAATAAGAATCAACATACAATACCCGCGGCTGATGAGAAGAAAATCAAGCGGCCGCGGCACGAGCCCACGGAATTACGCGCCGCCAGCCTGCACTTTGCTGCACCGGCTTGCTCTTTCTTATTTTTTTTTCTTAAACGCGCGATTTCTGTATGACGCGTCTAATTTTTAGCTAATTTGATCAAACTTCCAATTCAATTATTTAAACGTTTTTATATTGAGAGATGATCGTATAAAAAGATTTATTTTTTTTGTTGATTTAATTAATTGATTTTAAGAATTTGCTCACAGTTTTATTACTTTTTTGATATCTAAATTATTAAACATCCATTTTTTTTAAACATTATGTATCTATTCGCAAACTTTTTAATTTAGCATCTATGACGTTTGGGTTTCTTTCAACAGAAAATAAGCTTGTTTTTATCAAAATTAATCTAAGTACAGGTAATTATTAGTAAAGTAAGCTTTACTGTTGGTGTTTAAATGAAAATTACCGAAAAATATGAGATAGTAACCGCGTTTACGCGAGTAATTGATATTTAAAACCATATTAAGTGCAGTCTATTAAAATAATAAAGGCAAATTGAGCAAATATTCCAGCAATACTTCCGCAGTTTCGAACGCGGAATTCGCCTGCCCGTTCGCGAAATTTTCAGAAACTATCATGAATATAATTAGCCAAGTCGTTAACGTATACTGACGAACTGCCATTACATTAATTGAGAAAATTAATCTTCTCGACGCAAACACCATTTATCGGTAAAAGTCGTAAAATTTTATTTTTTATCGATTTACTATACGCTGCATTAAGACACGCGAAACTCGAATGCAATTTATGATGTTTCCAAAAAACGTTACATAAAAAATTGGATGAAATAATTGAAATTCAAACAACGAATACGCTATTTCTTATAAATATCTACATCATAAATAGAAACACAGAAGGTACATTTAGTATACTCGTTAATGTAATGTTCCGAAAAACTAAAAGCTGCATATTAGAAAAATTTTACATAATGAAAAGGAGATTAAGAGGGGAGGGATTAGGGATGAGTAAGAATAGTTTTAAATTTATCGTTTGTAGCTTGTTGCTTTTTAATTGTTCTTCTTACTTTTAAATCTTAATTTTATTTTTTTTTCATTTACACCAGTCTAAGTACAGATAACATTGTTAACGTCTAAAAGATAACATTCATAAAATAATCAGATTAAACAAATAAACGAACGACTAAATAAATAAACGGGCGAGTTAGGAATAGCCGATGGTATCGCGTGCTATAAGTAGGCCTTTGGCAATCGGGCTTCCGCAAAAGGCGCGCGACTCCCGCGGGCTTCCCGTCCCAATTGAAATCCCCGGCGATTCGCCGTGGCTCATCTCGCGCGATCTATGCAAAAAGTCATTTTCGTCGTGCCGCTTGGCGCGCGATCGTAATTTGCGCCGCTCCTTTACGTAAGTCCGGCCGGGTCCCGGCTCCATCGCCCATGTACGCCCCGGCGGGATAATGACGGGACATCGCTGGGCCGATACCCCCGCGGGATCCGCGCTTTCTCCGATAGTGAGAGGGAGGCGCACAAAAAAGAGCCGATGATCTCGCAGATAATGACGATCGTTTTCTCGGAGGCGTCGACCCCCCGCTCGAGCCAAGGCGCGTGCACGTATATATACCCGCAATCTCGCGCCTGTATCAATCAGCGCCGGGTTTCGTCATCGGATCCGGTAATGCGCGACTAAACGAGCCGCGCGCTTCGGCGATTGTCCGGTTCGATGCTTATCGCGCGTCGCCGCTTTATACGGGAATAGAATCGCAATAGCGACACTCGGTGATTTGGCGACTTTTGACGCTCTCGTTTTCTCCAAAGCTCTTAATATATGTTCAAATTCGTATTGTGTATCCTTTAAATAGATTACGTACCTCGTTGCATGTCGCTTGAGTTTGACAATCGGTTTGCTTAAAAAATCGAGCTTATGACAATTTGAAGACTTGTATTATGAAAATGTAGTTACATAAAGTACGTGTGAAACAATAGCTATACAGCTTGGTGTAATTCTTCAAATAACTGGTAATACGTATGTATTCTTCACGAGCCGACGTGTCTCGAATTTTCGGTTGTCAAGTTTCACGTCTTCCTCGATTGCCACAGGATCAATTATCATTGAAATTCAAAAAAAGTTCTTTCCGCAAAAAAAGAAAAGGTAATGATGCTTTTCTGAAACTAAAGTGCGATTGCGCAAAAGCGGGCTAAGGAGCATTCGGCTAACAAACTCACGGGACACTTAGACGGTCGAAATTTCGAACGGCCAAAAATTTGTCAGTCAAACGAGCCTCGTATTAGGAATTGAAAAAAGTTACCTAACTTCTAATTTACATGGAAAAAGTTCAGTTCGGTTAAACGGCGGCATGAATCTCTTTGATTACTGTCAAACGAAACGTTTTGGCTAATACACATCTCCTAATGTATGCAACAAGAGCTAATATGTGTGTAGCACTTATTACCTTCGGTACGTTATTATTTAAAATTTTTAATTTCGCAAAAGTGTCCGTTAACTTATGCAAGAAAATTTTGCACGTAGCACTTTCTCGAAATAATCGCGATCTGCTCAAATATTGTTATCCGCTCCACATAAACGTACCGTCTTAAACGTGCATCGTTTACCGCGGAATAGCCGCAAAAAGGAGGAAGAGATGCAAGTCCACTTTAAGGAGCAATAAAGGAGCATCGGAGGAAAGCCTTAAAGATTTCGCTAACGATCGGAGGTAAAATAAAGACGTCGGGGGATCGCCGGTCGCGCGCACCGGACGACGTAAAGTAAAAGCGCGCTCGAGCGGCTAATTGAAACGAGATGAGGCGGCCGCATCGCCGGCGCAGTTACATCGGCGATCTTCTCGCGGCCGAGCGAGCAAAAAGCAGCGAGCGAGCTAGTTTCCTCGACCTTTCACCCGCTGGAATGCCGGCCGGAGCGCTCCGCGAGGATGTTGAGCCAAAATCGGAACCTAGAATGCGGCTGCATCCTCGATGTGAATCGATCGCGAATGGGAAAAGGAGAATTATCAATTCGAGAAAATGATGCGAGCAGCTGGATACCCATTTGGCCTATTTAGCGAGGGAAGGAATTAGAAAACAGGGAGATCTTTGCAGTGATGTAAATAAATATTGTCAGATTGTATCTAATTTAATGGTATGGCGTAAATTGGAAGTACATTTAATTCACGACAATCGGCAACTTAACTGTTTTTAAGTATCATTAATATTGAATTTGATACAATTGATAGAAAAATTTTGGGTAATGTAAGAAAAAAATGTAGTAGAAGCACACTTCCAAAATCTACTGATGCACTTTTCACTCTCTCCAATTATCTTTTATTCTCTCTAAAGTTGAATTAGTGATAAACCACTAAAAATTAGTGGAATATTCTCAACTAATCACCATTTAGTGAAGTACATTTCACTGAATTTTATCGCGTTTTAATAATTTTTAGTAGTTTTGCGCTAACTCGACTTTAGATAGCTCGAAGAAAGCGATTTAACCGCATCTCGAGTGCGACTCGTCGAATACCGCCATTACGGAGCCCACGTAAGAATCTTTTATTAAAATTGAGGATAATAAAGAAGTGGACAATACAGGCGCGATAAATTGCAGACGCGTGTGGATGCGCAATCCTCCGGTCCGCCGTCAATAATTGGCCGCCGGGCGCGTTTCATACACGCGCGTGGCGCGAAGCGTGCCCCTCGGGCGGCCGGCTCGGTTGCGCAAGGGAAATCGTCGCAGCTCGCGCCGATCGAACGGCAATTTCGCCGCCTCACCGTGGCTATTGTCCAATGACTGCTCATCAGCCGTAAATTCGGGCTGCTGGTGTAAACACAGCTTTTTACTGCTTGTGCGCTCCGCTGATGGATATTGACGGAAGGTCCACAGCCGGTGACGCATGCGACTCGTTGTTTGCGAATCCGTCGACAGCTTTTGTTAATAATTTTGAATTTTTACGGGATTTCCTTTCAAGCCATTCTTCTATCTTCATACCCTTTTATCGCTGCTCGTACTCTCTAAAGTTGAATTAGTGGAATATCTCTAAATGCACTATAAATTAGAGAAATGTACTAATCGATTAATCATTTATTTTTTAGTTGCGTTTCACTAATTCAACTGTAGATGTTGCAATAAGATATATTTATTAAAAAAATACTCGATCATATTTCCGCAACACAGTGAATAAAATGCGATGCGGACAAATAAGATTAGAGTTAACATGACAAATTACAACTTTCTATCGGGGCTCGTTAACGGCTTATTCCCGGCGAGGCTCTGAAAGATCGTGAATAAACAGGGGATTGTTCGGACAAATCCGGCCGCGGTGATACATGACGTATTGCGGAAACGTGCAAATTGTCGCCTCACGATCCGAGCGACTTGGGTCCGCGGCCGGTGATATTTATGAAGCACTTCTTTTCCTCTTTCCCGGCGTGGCCGCTCCAACTCACTACTTCGCTTTTCGAAAGCGCTCGCCGTGCAGTTTTTTGATTTATCGCCGCATCTCGCCTTTTACGGTGTGAACGCGAGCGAAAAATTGCAGAACGCGCCTGACGAGCGAATAATTAAATCCTCGCAGCTGTTTAGAGAATCACCTTTTTAGAAACATTCGGTGATTTATTGTGATTTGATAAGCGCAAACGGCGATGCATCTTCCACGTCCTATCCATCTTAGCTCTCGTAAAACCGGTAATCGGTGGGTTCGATATTTCTTTGAAGTTTTCTCTAAAAATTTTTTTTTCAGTTTTTAATTACAAATGCTCAATTATATATTTTGTAATTTTTTAAAATAATGACCTTCTCGTTATATAACATTAATTTATTTATCTTCTTTCAAATATCAAAAGCAACTTTTGAGAATTTCGACTTTCCAGTAAAACAGAACGCCGCGAAGAAATTAATTTAACAATTAAGCGTAAATTCTAATCTACACCGCTGATAAAAAGAAAGCGCGTATTTTTAACTTGATCGATCGCGTCGCCGCGTCTACTTCTGACAGCCGAGAGAGCGCGCAAAGGCCACATTTGTGGGATATTCTTAGAGCGCGGTCCCCGCGGCGTCTTCGGCCATCAGTGAAAAGGGGATCCTCGTTCACTTTCTATACGCGCGATATAAAATAAAAGCCGAGAGTCGCGCTCGCCTCCGAGGTGCACGGAGTCGCGGGGATCCCGCGGAGGAAACTCATCTGTCCCCCTGACCCAGAGGCCCGCGCCGATCGCGGCGATAGTTTTCGCGGTGAAATCAGCCGCGGCGCCGTATGCCCGATCGGAATCCCGCATAAGTTATTCGCGGCCTCCGGTGTACGCGTCGCGAAAGCGGCGCGGTGATTTACTCGGAGCGCGCGGGGGTAGTGTAGCGCACCGGCCGCCCGGATAATAATGAATACATTATCCGCGCCGGAGGAGAGAGAATGGCCGAGGGGAAATTTATTTTCCCTTTCGAGGGAAAGTCATTATTGACGCGCCGGGGAAAGTGATAAAAAACGCGCGGTTATCTTGCGCGATTGACACCGGGAGTACGTTGCATTGTCTAGCGTTCAGTTTGCTTTTGAACGGAGGCGCGCGAAAAAATTTATACTTCGCGATAAATTTGTATTTTCACGAGAGCTTGGGCAAGAAACTCGGTGTAAAAATTAGTGTAATTGGTGCATATTCCTTTATGGGATAATCATGTCTTTTATTCTTATGCAAAATAATAGCTTAAAAGCGGAGGCAATAATAGCTCCCATTTTTAGTGGCCAAATTTATGCAAATACTTTTAATTGAGGTAGTAAAATAAACTAATAGTACGTAATAAAATATGGAGCTATTTTTGTTGCTGCCGTTTGCTACCATTTCATTGCTCAATAAGTAGAGGACCATGCACTTACGCATTGGAAATTCAAACTAATTCATAATTAAATTTATTTTACAACTGTTACGCAAGTATTGTACGATGTGCAATGAATTCGCGCGAGGAACAAATTTTTACGATTATGTTAATGAAAGTTTATTTGACATAAAAACTTGATTCTTACGAGAACATCTAAGTAGAATACCACATGAAACCTCATAGATGATCCATCAATACTGTGCAATAAAATATAGCAATAAATCAAGCAAATATGAAGCGCGTAACTGGATATGTTTCTTGATTGACAGTTGTTGGTTGATAATTTTTTTATTGTTAAATTGCATAGATACTTTCTATCACAGTAAAGTGAATACTTCAATTAACGTGGCTATTGATAGAACAGGGATTTAGCAAGTATAATAAGTTTCGCGTTACGAGGAGTAGTCTGCAAAATATTTAACATTAATCAAAATATATTTTGCAAATAATTTTTTCATCAGTTTATTGAGAAATTCAAATGATGAAATGAACGTAAATTCCTGGTAAAAAGTGACCAACTTGAAAAGCTTTTTTGCCAATTTCATGCCTATAAAATCTTTTAAAAATGTTTAAACAGTGATCACTTTTGAGTAGCGATTATGAACTAAAATAAAAGAAATATTTTGACTACTTTAATAATTTAATTACGGTCGGCGTGAAAGGTGATTACACCTCAAGGTTTCAAGCGCAGCCTAATTGGGTTCGACTTAGCGCGATTACTCAGTTACTTGTGTCAGATTAAAACGGGAAGTAATTTTCGTGAGAAAAGAGCACTCGGGTGTAGTGCTACGGCGCATAAACAATCCGCGCACACTCGCGTCGAGTTGCGGAGCAAGGGAACATTTCGCCACCGGGCGGGACGGCGGCTCGCGGCAAACTGCTGACAATTACATATTTCACACAGTCAGCAGATGGCACACGTCGGGCCGCGTGAAAAACAATCGAGGAGCAAAACCCGATAAAAGTGCGAGCGGTTTTTCGAAGGAAAAGCAATAATAGTGATTGCCCACATTTATTAAGCAAGGCGCGGGGGGGAGCCCTTTAATGACGACCCGACGAGTCAAGCCGAATAGCCACTTGCGTCAATGGCGGCGCGTGCGGCGCCGCCGCAATGATATCCTTGTGAAATTCGACTAATAAAGGATCTGTTAAGGCTGTTGCCGCCCGGCCCGGGGGATCGGCAAAAACCGCATCTTCTCAAGTGCGCCGGCACTTGCCACATCGACCGCAGCCCGACGCGCGCGCGACGCAGACTCGCGAATTTCGCGCGTTAATTGTATGCTCCGGCAATGGTGCATTTAATTGCAGACGAGTCGATTCCTTCGGGTATATTCCGTGCGCTTTTTTTTTTTTTGAGATCTTCTTGACATAATGTGCCGTGTTTTCTTGTTTGTATCTGCGCGAGTAAAAAGAAATGTTTGCTGAATGAAAAAAACGGTAAAAGTTTAGAAAGCTGGAGGAAAAATTATTGCGGAAAGTAACTTGTAAACTTGTAACGAATTATTTTGAAAATTTTGAGAAAGGATGAAAGAAAAAATACGAAAAGAATTTTCTCGTGAAAGTAAAAGTTAAAAATAATTTAAAGCGGATGCAATGTCAGAAATATAGAATATTTTAATATTTTCTACGATGAACTTAATTTTATTGTAAAAATGTAACTTATTTTAAAACGTAATCGTGATTGCAGGTGGAAACGATAAAATATTGCATTAAAAGAATGATAATTTATTACACATAAAATCAAAATAAGTAATTACTTAGGCACATTACCGTATTATTATTCTATTATCCTGACTACCACCTGTTTATCACGGTTATTTCGAAAGATTTTGGGAAAGTGTGCGAAACAGGTAACTTAATTGCTTTTGTACTCATTGGATGTGGCAGATTACGATTTGCGCCTTAAACTGACTCAGACTCATCTTTAATTAAATTACGAATATGGTATATAATACATTCACGAATTAAAACCTCTAGTTATTGTGCGCCTTACTCATTACTTGCGAGAGTAACTGCATATTAAAAAAATGAATGTTACATTTGCATACTGCAAACAAACATATAGAATATAAAAATCATTTAAATATAATGCAATAAAAAAAAAGAAAATATTTATTTAAAACACTCCGGGTGTAACTTATAAAAAATCGACAGCTATAACTATGAACTATTCAATAATGTTTCATCGAAGTAAAAAGGTGAACTCCTACAATTAGGGAGGATATCGGTAGGACTCGTTGATGCGGGGGCAAAAAGGTGGATTCGCACGAAGCGCGCGCGCATAACGCGTATATCGGCAGCTCGCGATCTCGGGGTGGTGTTTCCATCCATTCTCACGTTCGCGCGCGCATAAAAGGCCGGCCGCGATTCCCCTCGGAGATTAGGCTGCAGGCTGCGTGGCGTTTCGACACGCGAGCCATTGTGCTCACCCCGACGCGCGCTCGGCCCAGCCGGCAAAACAATGTCACTCGCCGCGCAATGACATAATCCTAGGGCTGCGCGGGCGCGCGAGCAAGGACGCTGCTTGCATTTTTTACGAGCGCGACATTTTCCCTCCTTACGGTTCATTTTGAAACTCTGACGAATTCGTATTTATTTGTTTATACAGTTATTCATTTTGTTGCTAATTTATCTGTCTGTACAGTTATTCATTTTGTTGTTAATTTATCTGTTTCTTTACAATTTTTCTACCGTTGTAGAAAGAATCTTGAAATAGCTTACAATGTCCGCAGGCCTATAATAATATGGAAAAAAATGTTAATTGAAATACATCCTATCAGATATAATTTATTTTCCATTTTTCAATAAATATACATTTTTCTTTTTTCTATTAACTTAGATACATCACTTTTAGATTTCGTTGAATAGTTTTACCAATGCAACTATAACTTTCATTTTTAACTTTTCCAGTTTTTTTTACTTATTTACTTACTAGTTAAGTTAAGAAACGAGTTACAGTCTTAACTGTAACTTTTTTTTCTGTGGGAAGGTTCACAATAAATAAAATTATCATTAACTGTTGCTGTTCCTCACGGTCTATTTATGCTATTGTAACGCGATGAAATGCTTTAGGAAAGAAATTCTCGCAAAATTGATGCAATTTAATTTTAAATTAAAAGTATTTCAAAACACAAAGATAAAGTTTCTTGCATAAATAAATTAATATTTAATAAAATATCACATTGCGCGATAAATTGTCCGCACCTTTGCAATACAAATATCATACTATAATTTTCTGTAATAATACAAATTAAAAAAGTACATTAAGATTTATTACGTTTTAATAGAAAAATGTACCGTATCTTGATTAAACATAATACACTTCTAGTTAAAAACGCCGAGAGTATGATATTAGTGTGACCAAGTTAGGAAAATACAAAGCGGTGGTACAACGACTTCTCGTGATTTCGTAAGCATTGTTTGTCTAAAAAGACAACTCTCACTGTTAAAACACTTCAAAAACTTAATTATTGTCAGGGGCTTATAGCAAGTTCCCATAAAGCCTTTTTTTCGATGTTGGTGGTAAAGCCGAGATTTCGTGGTTTTTGCTTGTACACGCGGTAATAATCGAATTGCGGGGATCGTCCATTCACGCGAGCAACTTTAATGAAGAGATTCCTTAAGCAGAGGAGATTACGTCTCTAATCTCTCTAATTCTTCCGAACTATCTGACGTGTACCTAGCATCTGACGTGTATATCTAGCATGTATACTATTTATTTATCTACAGCTTTTCATTCAGGTTAATTTATTCTATTTTTTAAGTAAAATAAAATAACAAAAATTGACAAACTGGAAAAAGCGTAAAATAAAACCCATGTTTGAGAAAGTAAAAAAAAAGACAATAGCGCGCGCATTCTCAAGCTTCGAAATAAATTACTTACGGAGAAAGCATAATACTCAAATGTGCAACACACAAATTCCTCCTCCAAAAAAAGTACCACAAGAATTGAGACGTCTCAATGCTCGTCGAGAAGCGACGCGAAGGCGCTTATCAACTGCTCAATGAGAATAACCGAGTGTAAGTAGTTAATTTAGAGGCGCGTAAAATCGAGCAAGTCGTGCTCGCGGGGCCCGAGTCGCTCGGGAGGAGGATTTTCCTCTGACCCCGGGACTTTCACTTCAATTCCTAACATTATTTACGTCCTTCCCCGACGGCGGCCGCTCGCCGCGTAAACTAGAATCGCTCTCCTTCGCTCCTTTTTTTTCTTCATCTCTCGCGGAGATTCTCCGCGCGGCCGATTCCAATGAAAGAAATGCATAATTCAGCCGCTCCCGGCAACAATGGCGCCCTGCCTCATGAATAATTAATTAACGCGCGCATTAAGCTTATTGAAATTAATTGTGTTTATATTTACACCTTAGGGTAATGGATGCGGGGGAGGGGGGAAGAGAAACGCTTATTAGTTTCATTATGTTCTTACGGTACGTAATTGACGGTCTCGCTCGCCTTGCTTTGTCTCGGGCGTAATCTATTTTGTAATAAGTTATAACTTTAACGAATTAAAGAAAAAAGCTTATCTTTATTACGCACCATGCACCGCGGCTACAATTGCAATTTTACGTAACGCGCTAATGAATAACATTAGAAGTTTCAGTTATTTGCCTCTATAATTACGCAGACATTTTTGATTAAAAGATGAAATTTGCTTATCTAAACGTCAGCGTTTTTTCTATTTCAATTATTTTAATTATTTGATAATTGTATTAGTATCTTGTACATAATAGTTTAATTTTGAGAAAAATTCTGTATCTTACTTTTGTGCGCCTCTGATAAATAGTATACCTACTTACTATTATGTTGTCATCGCAAAATCTTTGAGCTGCAGGTACATGCACAAAGGCAAATCTTGTAATGCAAGCGTCTAGCGGTTTATCAAAGCTTCATTGAATTCGCTTGTGAATTTTGTAAATTATTCCGGCAACAACAATAAACATTCATGTCTCCTGGGGCGTTACGTAACGGCGATAAATCCCCTCGAATTCGCCGCTCGCCTCGCGGCACGGAGATCCTCCGCCTCAGAAGTCGAGCACCGAAAGCACGCTAATTGCTCTTCGATTATCCCAGGCGATAGTCCGTCTCGTTAATTCGCCCGAGCTCGTTCCCCGGCGCATCTGCTTTTTTTTTGCGAGTCTGCGCTTTTCGACGATTAATTTTCGTCGGTGTCGCGCGTCGGGACTGTACACCGCGATGCACGCGGTAAGAATGCGCTATGCGCGCAGGGAAAATTATAAAACTTTCCAATCGACAATGCAACTGCAAAGCGTCGCGGTAATTTTAATACCTTCAGGTGCACTTGTGAAAAAGAGACTGGTCTCAGGCGAAATTCAGCAGTAAATATATTATGCTTTTTCAGAAGTATAAGGTATATATTATTTTAAGTAATCGAAAAATAATATAACAATTTTTAATCGCTAAAGACTTGATTTGACATTTTTTAATAAGTGTTATTAATCAATATCATCACTTTTCGTTCATTCTCCATGTTCAAACTTTTCATTGCTATTCTTACATGGAATTGCGAAAGTCCAACCGCCAAGTGGAAAAAGTACGTGTCTAGTAAGACCGAGCGATCGACTCGCCGCGTGGAAAACGGAAAAAATGTTTAAAAGGTACCTCGATGGGATTTCGCAAGTGACCACAGCCTCCCTTTCGACGCGGTAGTAGCGCGCACTCGGCGCGGTGTAACTCGTCCGAGCGACTTCGGGGCACCGGGGCACACGGGTTCTCGGGGGTTCCCCTTGCATAATCGCGAGCTCGACGTCCCGACCGCGGCCAACGTAATTCGCCGAGGCTCACGCGAGCACCAGGAAAAGGAAGCGACCGCGCGCGCGCAACGCTCCCGACAAAAATCCCAGCCTCGCGTCCTCCTTCCAAGTATATTACCCTTTGACGCGCGCCTCGTTAATAACGCGCCGACAGCCTCGCGGCTGGCATGCGCTCGAGTCGTCCGCGGCTGATGCTGTCGGTAAAATCTTCCTTCCCTTGTACGAGGAGAGAATTTTCTGGAATATATTATTAGGCTGGTGGTAAGGGTTGATCTGTTTGGTAAAATTTGTTGCAATTTTTTAGGTCACTAGATCTCAAGATCATTCAGCTCATTGTAATTTGTGCAAAAATTTTTATGAAATGCAAGTGTATAACTATGCTCAATTATTTTTAATCTTTTTGTTTATTAAAGGTCGATTTTATTGTTTATTTAATAAAATCCTGTATTTCAACAGTCACTTCTAAACAGTAACGTACAGCATAGTGTTTTAGTTGCTCACTGTAGTTACAAAATTTAATTTCGAAAATAGAAAATTACTTCTTTCAAAAATTTAAAGTGTTCATTACACCTACAAAATATTATGAAAGTAACTTTTTAATAAGTGTCTTTTGAAATTGAACCTTTACCATAAGAAAGCAGTAAAGAAGTAGAAAGAGACTATAAAACTGACGGAACCTATTTTGTTTAAAGAGGCGACGACATTAAGAGGGTCACAGATCCATAGTAGCTACTCGGAAATTGTGATTGATGAGTGCGAAAGTTACGGAGCGCTTGTTCGGTTTCTGTGAAAGATAGATTGATTTGCATAACATAAAAGGATGAGCCAAAAAAGAAGGATGAAACTCATAAACTCTCTTAGTACAGATCTACTTTGAGTTATAGTTATCCATGAATAAAGTATGATTTCGGCCGCACAATGAGAAAGTAACAGTGAAAATTACTATCCCGTCCACGTAATTCTTCTCTAGAATCATCCTTTAGAAATAAAAGAAACAAAAAAATAGGAAAAAAATGTAAATTCAGCCTTTGTCCAAAAGTTTAATCAAAATACTACACTAAACAAGTTATCGTCTCGTAAAACTTACACAAGCGGGCGCCAAGAAACGACGTCGAATACACAGTCAAGGATGAGGTACGGAAACCGCCGTTTCCACGCGCGCAGGAAAATCCGCGCGCGTAAACCAGCTGCTCGCGAGCCCCCAGCCGACTTTCACCTTTCGCCTCTCATCCTGCGCAGCTCGCGTCGTCGGCTCCTCGCGAGCTCCGCCTTTTGCCGCTTCTCCCTTCGGACACCGCCGTTTCTCCCCCGTTTAATGTTTTACTTTCGATTTCGAGGATGGTTAAATGGGCAGCGGATAGGCAATCAACCTTCCCGATGGTTCGGCTTTTACGTAATTTGTTTACGGCCTTGCTTTCGCTCTCCGCTAAAAGGATGACACTCAAAACTGCGACGGCCGTAATTTGCGAGGATGGGTCCCGGCAGTGGCTTCTGTGTAATCCGAACAAACGAACGAGATTTATTGCAATAAGTGCGAAAATAGCTTCGAGCTAGAGATAAATTTTAATCGGCCGAGTCGCCGTGGTAGACAACATTATAATAAATCAATTAGAGTGCCATTTAGGAGGCGCCAAAATCGATCTTATCGCTAATTGTATTCACTCGGAAATGTGTGGGTATAAAAAATTTTAACGAATTTCAGACTCCCGAACGGTGATGAAATTTTTGTTTGTCTATGTGAATTCTGAAAATGTAATCTTTATGAAAATCTCGCAAGGTGCTTCGAACGAGCTTTCGTGATTTCTCAGATTAACATTTGCACGATGAGTACTTTATTTACTTCAGAATTTATGATGATTCAATTATATAATTCCTAATTAAGAAAAGGATTAAAATCTTTGCATATTTTGCATCTCCGCGACTCACAAATTTCGCACATATTACTTAAATTACGCTCCTTGATAAAAGAATGACGAAAAGACAATCCGAGTTCAAATTTTTCGAAAAAATCTCACGATCATTGTCATCATCTTGAAATAAATGATCGACGGTGAAACTCTTGCTGCAGTTTGAAATAGCGTGTAAAAAATTATCGAACAATCTCGATAAACTTGAATTTCACTTTCCACCGGGTAAAAGTCTATCGGTAGCCCATTACAAGCGCAGGAGACTCAGCATCGTGTCGAATCTCCGAAACAAAGCATCATTGACAATAGGGGTCCCGGAATCTCCATCGACAGCCGGCTCGGCGTCGATCATCGACTCCTCTCCTCGGCACGACGCCGTTTTCTCCCGGGCAGACGCGACCCTTATCTCGCGGCCAAGGTCGCAGACGCGCCATCCGATAAGCCCCCGGGGGATGTCAGGCGGACTTTCCTCCGGCGAGGCGCGCTTTTAATTGCTTTCCCCGCACTGGTTTGTGCGTCCGCTTGACGGGTACACGTCCTAGGTACCCGTAGCACCTTGTGAACGATTCGAGAAAGTTGATTGTTGAGGGAAAGGAGTTTTTGAACTTTTGGTTGTGATAACGTCGCTTTCTTGGATGCTTAACGACGTTACAATCTTTTGTACATAGTATCAGAGAGTAATCTTTGGAAATAGTTATTTTCGACGAATTAGGTACTATTTTCGAGTGGCCTTGAGAAAGGCGAGATGCGGCTATTTCGCAAAGGTAGTTAACTTGACCCACTGATAAATAATTTATCTGACTTGCGAAAAAGAAATTACAGGATGGCATCCAAATCTTGCAAAATTTTGAATCTCTTGTACAATTACTGTTTTCTTTTCAGCTACTCTATCTGGGTAGTTTTTAAACACTTCAGGAATAATAACCTTAAGCAATTCTAATTAGTATTGTTCAACAATTTTCTGCTGACATATCGTAATTAAGCAAAGGTAAAAAAATCCTTTACAATTTTTATTTAAAAATACCGCTAGCAACAGGTTTAGGACTTATCTTTGTTAGTCTTAATTTTCGATCATTTTTGTTGAAAGAAGAATCTTTATTTAAATTTATGCTGTTAAATAGCACGCGCGTCTCACTTAATTGAATTGTAACCGTTTAACGTATTATATCTTTCTTCACTTGACGGCACGAAATTTTATACTCTCGAATAAACGACTAGATCAATTATTCTCCCGGCATAAAAAAAGTGTACGTTAAAGAAACCAGGAGATAATTCAAACGGCAGAATTCCCTTCTCGAATTCGCGCGATTCGCCGAAAACTTTCACTATTCTCCCCGTCGGTGCACAGCTCTGCGCGCGCCTGCATTTGCATGCGCAGAAATTTATTCGACCGCAGCCGTAAAACCCCCGGCTGAAAAAGTGCCGGCGCGCACGTGAGCGACGCGAATCCGCCGCCGTTATTAAAGGCTTAGGCGTCGCTTCGGAGAAGAAGCGCGGCCGTAAATAAATCAGCCGCGACGATGCGAGCACCTGCTACCGGGGATCTGCGCGTCCAGCCTCGCCCTCGCGGCGGGCCTTAAAAATCGACGCTAAACGATCGTCGACTCGAAGACGCGGCGACAAAGGGAAAAGAAGAAAAGGAGCCGGTAGACACTTAGACCTGACGCTCGTTGCGAAAATCGTGAGGCCTATATAGAGATTTTAAATTAGAGACTCTCTCGGGAATCTCTCCGCGCTCCTTGTGTTTCGGCTCTTTTTGCGCGTCCGCTTGTATTGTCTTAACGATACGTCAAACGCTGTATGAGTCCTTGAAAGGCCACTCCAGGTTCACCCATTCGTTGCGTAATTTGCACTCGTTTGAAATGGATTTTTATTTGCTCATTTTGTACGCTTATAGTTGGAAGCACGAGCAGGGGTTACTCAAATGTGTACTTTGGAATTTGTAATTTAGGCGGGAGCCTTTACTCTGACGTGCCGCCGGTCTTTTTTTGTGTAATAAATTAGTAAGAGTTATGCGCGTGCCTTGTTTGTTCATTAACTTATGCTTCAAATTCTTCTCTAACGGTAAATTACTTCGACAGAAAGAGTCTTTCGCTCGTAGTTAACTCTGTATTTAGGATTCCCTAACAGCCGAACGTAATTTATATTTATTTTTTTAAACGCTATTTTGTAACAGTTATGAAATTTTTTTTTTAACTTATGGCTACTAATCAAGTTAATTTATTGCAAAACAAAAATTGTTTTATAATATAAACGTAAAATACATAAGTACAGTGTAGATAGTGGCAAACGTCTTCATTAAATTTATTTCCACACGAGTAAGGAAGTAATTTTCTCAAAATTAAATACTTTCCCAGCTAAAATTTCGGATTCTAATCTCATTTCTCCAGCCTCCCGCTTTGGACGAACGCAAATCACCGGCGATATGTATGCAGCTAATCTCACGAATCGGTCATTCGCAACTATTTAAGGAACGGACAAGGGGTCCCTCTCATGAGATCTCATGAGGCGATTGCCCAAACGACACTGAAGTCAGAGCGAGAGAGGCGAGTCGCTCGTTTAATCGCGCCGGGCGCCTCTTCCCACGCGAGGTGCCCGCGGCACGCGGCGGCGCGCAAACAAGTGCACACAGTGACATCACGGGGTCCGCGCGAGCCCGGGCGAGGCGAGCCGTCAATTTCATAATGAGCGCTTTCTCCGCGGGTCCGCGGCCGGGACACTTCTGCGGTCGGCGCGGAGCTCGCGCAAAAAAAATCGAGAGCCGCGCATAATGATGCGCGGCCCGACCACACCGCGCCGATTAAAAGGCGCCGGGAGGGAGATAACGGGCCCGTAATAAAGGCGACGTGAATACGTGATGCAAGAACAGGAAGAGACTCGCTGCATCTTTGGGAAACTCGCGCGGAGATTGTCTTCTTTTTCAGTCTGATTAAAGTACTATTCTAATTCTATTTTTAGCTGATTCTAGGCCTTTGAGAATGTTTGAACTAAGGGTGCGTTTAGATGGATGGTATTATATTCTATAAAAATCTTACTAAAGGGGAGCGGCAAATTTGAAATTTTTAGAAAAAAATTGTAATAATTAATTTTGAAGGTCGAATCGATAAAGAAATAAACGTTTATTTATAATTTATTTATTTTTTCATAAAAATAAAAGTTTTCTTATTAATTTGTATATGTTAACTCTTGACAATCTTAAAAGCTTACAAGACAAGTTGCTTTCCTTTTTAAACATTTTTAAATTTACCGCGCACACTTAAAATGTTATTTTATGACAATAAGGACGTAAATTTTCGTATACTCCTAAGAAGCAAATCTGGAAATTTCGGCGACTGTAACAGCAGTTTCGCATCTCTCACATGGCGAGCTTAGGTACAGCTAAGCATTTCACAAGTGGTAAATTGCGCAAACGCCGCGGCGAGCATTCCTCATCGAACTCATTAAACGCAGAGGAGGGAAAGGTGTTATTAATAAAAGGACACTTGTTCGCGGCAGAAGTAGAGAGAAATAGAGAAAGCCGCCGGTGTACGTGCGCGTATGCGCAACGTGCGCGTTTTGTCATTTGCGCGAGCCCGCCACCGGCTTTTCACCCACTCGCGAGGCTCCTGCCTACGCAGGGGATTCGAGGGGCTCCTTTCGCGCGCAGGTGAGATGATTGACGAGGGATTCGCCGTTTGACTCTTGAACTCGGAAGCGCGGGACGCGGGATTGTTGTATGTACCGACTGGCGACTGTGGGAATTTGACTTTCGGTAGTGACGCGATCGCTTCGTCAATTGTACTTTAAACAGGATTTGAGCAATTCTTTTTCCGAGTTTTGCAGCGATGGTAAAAGTGTTGCTGGAAATTAATTTTATTATTTCCTGGTATAATGGAGAAATTTACTTTGTAAAATGTAAATTGTTCGCTAATTAATTTCAGCTATCATAAAATGAAGCTTAAACGTACTTACATTCAATGAATTATGATGCAATCAGTTATGAGGTTTAAATCGTCTTGGAAAATAATGAATGACATCAATTTTAGTATTAAATTTTTCTCCCCAGATTTCACAAACATCATGATACCTTAAAATAGAATAAATAAAAAGATAAATTTAATAAATTATAAGATATTCTTAAACTATTTCAAATTTCTCATATTTTTTTTCTACTTTTAGCCGCAAAACCCATAATACTCACGATATCTTTTTTCTTTTCAGGAGCCAAAATGAAGTTGTACGCGTTGGCATTGGCCGCGCTGTTGGTGAGCGTAGCAGCCGCCCAGGATGCTCCTGCCGATGTCATGGCGAGAAATATTCTCGAGTGGATTCAAGGAATTTATCGCCAAGGCGTAAGAAAAAGTAAGTCGCATCGATGCGCTCCTCCCCATTGTTCGAGGTTCATTAAAATACGGGGAAATATAATCTACACACTCAGTGGGAAAGTGTTTTCACGTTCCCGGCGTGTCTGTCCATTGCCGGCTGTTTCTACTTAAACGCTGATAGATACCTTTTCCAATACGCCGATTGGCTACAAGTACATCACATTTTACTCTTTTCTCATGGCTAATGATCGCGACGTTATTTAACGTTACGGTCATGGGATAGTTCGTTAATATTTTAACAATGGAAATAAAAGTTTAAATATGCAATTCATATAATTATTTAATTATATTTCATAATTATATCGTTAATGAGAATATTGCCTTTGTAAACTTAAATAGACGTATTATATATTATTACGTAAAAAATTGAGTATCATTGTAAGGTAATATTCGTATAAGAAGCTTAACAAGTTAAGCTGTTTAAACTCTAAATAGGGAACTATTTATGTGTGTACATACACAATGCATCCTCTGAAGCAGCAGCTTTCCTAATGCTTATCTTCAAATCGATTTTCAATCATAAAGGATACGGCGATAAGATCGCCCTACGAAATCTCGTCTCAGACGTAACATACGATAAATGACAAAGCCATTGTATTTGACAGCGCGTCAGCAATCGGACAACGCGTACCTGCCGCCGTACAGTACGCAACGGCCACCTGAGAAGCCCCGGCCCTTCACGCCGGCGCCGACGCAGCAGCCGCCGGCCTTCTCGAACCCGAGTCAGAACGAAGTGTCCGGCGGCTACCCGGATTACGGATCGACCGGTCAGGGCTTCACCACCGCCCGTCCGGGCTTCACCTCCACCGGCAGCACCGGCTACAACCCCGGAGGCTCGTCGCCGAACAACGGCGGCTACCAGGGCACCTCCACGACTTACCTGCCGCCCAGCCAGCCCACCCCCGTGGGACCGGGTTATCCCTACCCGTCGCCGGGCAACAGACCCACGCCCGGATTCCCCACGCCCGGACAGAGACCCGGACCCGGACCTAGGCCCACTCCGGGACCCGCCCCGGCACCCGCGCCCTCACCCGCTCCGGCACCGGCGCCTGGACCTAACAGACCTGGTGAATATTTCGTTCTTTGATTACTTTCATCCTTTCCGTACGCTGTTCATTTATTTCGGAGATTTATTTTGTTAGGACCCGCTCCAACACCCGGACCAGGACCCGCACCCGGACCAGGACCAGCACCAGGACCAGGACCCGCACCGGGACCAGGACCCGCACCAGGACCAGGACCTGCACCCGGCCCGGGACCAGCACCAGGCCCAGGACCAGCGCCAGGCCCAGGACCAGCACCCGGACCAGGACCGGCACCCGGACCAGGACCAGCACCTGGCCCCGGACCTGGTAAATCAGATAATTTAGATTTATATAAATATAAAATGAAATATAGATAAATTAAGCTTTATTTATTGGGAAATGTGCTAATCGTGAATAATTTTTTCGAAAGCTCCCGTACCCGATGATGACGATCTGAAACACCCCCCGCATATTCACGACCTGCAGGTGCAATGCAGCAAAACCATGATGACCATTAACATTGAATTCAACAGAGTTTTCAACGGAGTTATTTATTCTAAGGTACTTTTCACATTTCATTCTACTATTTTACAATAACAATATTTTTATCGTATCCCTGAGAAAACTGAATAATTTTTCTTTTTAGGGATTCTTCAATATGCCACAGTGCCGTTACGTTGCACAAGATTCCAACCAACAATCGTACTCTTTCACCCTCAATCTCGATTCCTGTGGAACGCAATTTATCAATGACTTCGGTGGAGAAGCCGGCCAAGCGTATCTGGAGAACGTTTTAGTTCTGCAAGTAAGCGACGATCCCGACCTTACTTTAAAATTGATATTAAAAAGAATAATCAGTGACTAACAGAGCGTACGATTTGTTAACAGAACGAGCCAGGCATTCAGGAGGTGTGGGACACCGTGCGCACGGTGCGCTGCCTGTGGGAGGGTAACATCAACAAGGCGCTAACGGTCAGCTTGTCGGTCGACATGTTGAATCAGGAGCTCGTCACATTCAGCGGCGACACTGCCACGGCTAAGCTCGACATCCAAGTCGGCAGGGGTCCCTTCGCCCCGGCAGCTAACGGCCTCGTCAAGATCGGTGAGACGATGACCCTCGTCGTCTCCGTTGAGGGAGATCCCGCCTTCGATCTTCAGGTAAACCATCTTCCTACTCGAAGAATATAAATATTTTTATTCACGATTATTTATTAAAGCGAGTCATTAGTTTTAGTAAATTTATTCAGAGTTGATTACATTCATATATTATAAGTTTCAAATGACGTGAAAGTTTGCGGGAATAACATAATCAAAGATACACGATCATCCTCGACATTTAATAAATAGCCGTGAAAGCGGGATGCAGACTATATTGTCGGTCTATAACTTATCGGACATAATCGAGAATAATCCAAATTTATTATTTTTTAAAAAAGGAAAAAATACATGAAATATGACGGCTAGACTTATGCTTGATGTAAAAATAATACTAAATTTATCCGATCAGGTTCGCGATTGTGTCGCGCGAGACGACACATCGACGAATGTGTATCAGCTGACGGATGAGCGAGGCTGCATCCTGAAACCGAAGCTGTTCGGCGCCTTCCAAAAGACGACTGACACCGGAAACACAGGCGCCTCCATAATAGCCTACGCCTTCTTCCAAGCCTTCAAGTTCCCCGACGTCATGGACCTCTTCATCGAGTGCAATATCGAGTTGTGCAAGACGAATTGCGAGCCCTGCCCAGAGGCTAATCAGGTAAATCAATCACGACTGACTCACTATAATTAGACATAAATATTTAGAAAGTTTATTATCTATATATAAATGAAGAAAAAATATCTAGTTAAAGTTTATTGTACATATGAATATAAAAAAATATTTAGTAATTGCGAAGATGAACTCTAAGAAAATGCTTTAAAAGAGTTATAAGAATATGTAAAATGCGCGAGAGTAACATCTTACTACAGAAACACGCTGCAGATATTTTATCCATTTCTCTGAGAAATGGAAATATCATCCTGAACGTACGAGCGAGCATTGACTTTCACTCGAACTTTTACAAATTCTTATAGAAACATTAGATAACGCGATAAAATTATAATTTATCTCTACATAGTCACATAAATCTACGTAGAATGTACTATTTGAAAAATGACAAATATTAAAGTTAACTACGATTCCACAGCAAATCGAGCCAGGCCGACGTCGCCGATCGATCAGCTACCCGAACGCCGCGAACTGGACGCGCGAGCACCAGGGCGAGGCGGTGCGCGTGGCCCGCGGCTTCCGCGTGGTGATGCCGGAGGACCTGCCGGAGGCGCTGGAGGAGCTGACCGGCGAGTCGCCGACGGCCGAGGCGGTGCGCTCGCTGACGACGGCCGACGCCCTCGGCGTCTGCCTCAGCTACACCGGCTTCTACGCGGCCTTCGCCACGATCCTCGTCGCCCTGGCCTTCAGCAGCATGAGCGCGGCGCTCCTCTACGTCAAGCTGCAGCGGGTGCGCTTCGAGAAGGGCCACGACCTGCCCAGATCCTCGTGAGCGGCTACCGAACGTCCGCGACGCGATTTTTTTCGGGCTCTGGTGAGAGCGAACCGACCCAGTGCTCCCCTTTGCATCGACTCGTCGCCGAGAGAGGAGATACGGGATTATGCAAGATTTGAATCTGTCGCAATGTGGGTCGTTTGAAATTTTTTTTGTATCCGGACTGACATGTTGGTAATTCAAATTTTGCATAAGTATTGAAGCTCTATTTTTTTTAATACTTTGGAGGATGCGAGCGGCGATAAGTTGATCAAATGGGATTGGCGACTTTTTTTTTTATAAACGTTTATTTTGTAGTTTGTGCACAATCTCATTTAGGTAATGTGTAAGGGTTATTTTTCAAATTAACGATTGGTATATGATGAATATAATTGTTTGATAAAGTAATATAAACAATTGCGTATGGTATTAGAGTATTAAGTGTGTGAAAATTTAAAAAAAAAAGTGAAAAAGTTAGCTTTATAAAAGAAGGTCCTTTTGCGGTATCTTGCAAATGAGCTAATGTGAATTGTGCACAACGATAACACTTTTTTACATTGATGAGTAAGACACAATTTTGATAAGTATTATGATTGACAAAGTATTAAATCGAATTAAAGACTTGAAATATTTGTATGGAAAAAAAAATTAAAAATTAAAAATTTTATAATAACATTTTACAATATACTTTTGTAATAAAAAATAAAATGATGAATTTTTTAAAAACTTTAACAAAATTAGAGGATTTACAAAGTATTTCATTTGAATGAACATTTTAGAAAGTGCATTACATACTGCTCAATAAATTTTTAATTATCCATTAATAGTCAGTTTATTCATAAATAACTAAACAGGTGGCATAAATAAATAACTGGTTATGCATTTAATTGTTTAACGATAAAAATGCTAATAAATGGCGTTAAGGATATCAAAGTTACCATAATGTACAAACATTAATTCCGTTAGCATACTACAGCTGCAAAACGGCAACAACAGTTAAAACTTGAAAATTTATTTTCATTGTAATATATAGTTTAGTTAAATATTTTCATAGTAATAGCTGAAAATATAACGCTTTACTGCGGTATCTTGCGTAGCATCAATCAACACTTTTGTACTCGTGAATATGTTACTTAAATGGCGATGTATAAAATGTACCATCGAATGTATTATAACTATTTTGTAACTGTAATTGAATAAAGCCTAATTTACTATAATACTTTTAGTTTTCTTGTTCACATTAATTAAGAAAAAATTGCATACCCACTCCACAAAAATTTAATTTTATGAAGTCGGGTAGCATGCGGCATCTATTGACTGAATCTGGAACTGTATTTTCAAACTGCTTGTTCGGTTAAATTAACTCAGATAATTTAGGCAATTTGACACTTTATTGATACAGATTGCATTAATTTATCTTCATTTTATGACATATGCTTTGGAAATAATTAAGCAATAGGTGTTGCATAAAGCACTCAATCTTTAATCAATATTCTGTTAATAATGTCTTTTAAGATTCGCTAAAATTGTTAATGAGAAAAAATACAAATTTCTAAATAACAAAAACAATTGCTAAGTAATGCGGTAAACACTTCATACAATATGCAATAAAAAACCAATTTAAACTTAAAAATCTAAAAAGTTATTTTTGCACTAAGATTATTCATTATTAGATTAAAAGTGTATAAATAAAAATGATGTAATCAAAATATGTAATATTTACGCAGTTACTACGTCACTAGCAATGACGATATTTGCAAGTAAAAAAATACAGTAATAAAAAACGGATTTTATAGAAAAATATCAGTATAAGGAAATTTGAAATAAAACGGAAACAGTGTTGAAGGGTTATTATTAAACAACCAGCATTCTTTCTAAAAACTCTTATCCGTATAAGATAAGGATGCTGATGCGCGCGAAATTATGCAAACATTTTTGATGAAAAATGTATCATCATAAGAAATCCAGAAAAATTCAGTATGAATTACTTACACAGAATATGGGTTCATTATGCACATATTAAGTTATGCTAGTTCAAAGTAAATATCTAAAAAAAAATTGATTTTGTAAGCAAAATAATTAATAAATATGAATTTTTATAAATGATTCGTCCTTCCAGAAAAGAAATAAGAAATTCATATACATGATTTAATTTAAGGAAAAAAATTGCAGACGAGCATTGTGATAGAATGAAAAAAAATTTGATAAGTCGTGTCACCTCCGTGATGACCGTATTTACGTAGTCGATGTGGTGCTGCGCTTTGACTCTGGAAAAATTACCATTTGCTAACGTCAGAACTACACAGACTAGTGATAATGAAAAGCATAGATTTTCCCGAACTTTTATAGTCGATTTCAACAAGCTCCATTTGAATTTAATACATTAAACCATCACCTTGTAACTGAGATTTTAATTTCACTTTTAGCAGAGCAGTGTCATCGAAAATAATATTTTGAAGAGGATTACATTAGCATCATTTTGGTAAGTTAAATTTTTCTTAACTGCAGTCAATTAATTGACGAATTTAAAATTGCTCATTAACATTTTATTATGCTTCATTTAAAAAATCCCCCTTATCTCGTTGACATCTATTAACAACTCAATCGGCGACATAAAATGCAATTCATTCACAGTGGCAATGTCGTAAAAAAAATCCACGCATGGCTGGATGCATGCGAATGTCACGGTGATAGAGGTTGACAAAATCTCGAGTTTGAGCCATGACCCACGCGCGTGATATCAGGGAAAGATGCGAGATAACCCGGGCTAACTGGCGTAGCATCGCCGCTCCAAAATATTCACGATTTCATTATCGGCGACTCCTCGTCATTTCGCATTACCTTATAATTGCAGATTCCGCGAGGCACTTGTCGGAGTCTTCGTTATCGGCAGCACCTCCCGGTCGGCGCCAATATGTTTTTTCTTTATTGTCTTGTCAGCGGTACAGAGATAAGCCAATTCGATCAATGTATTTTCGGTAAGATTTTTCCACGAATTTTTTTATTACTTTACTTTATTTTACAAGTTTTTCAACTTTATAGATAACGAATGTAGCATAAAATTATGTGGCTCTGCAGTTTACAGGTATACTTTTGAAAATTTGAGTATACCAGTGAGAATATTAATTTTTATTTAAAAAATAATATTTTTACTTTTTAGTTAATGAATAGATAAAGAATAGATAAAGTTTAAGTAACAGAATAGTACGAACTTCAATAATAATTTTTTTTTTAATGACAACTTCTCAAATAAAGAGCGAAAATAAAAAAAAAATTACGTGCACCAGCACTATAAATGTAGGATGCATTTATTTGTATATAAGTCGAGCTAATTTTTATACGTTTTATTATCACAAATTTTCTTGAAAAATACAATGGATTCAAAAACTTATTTACAATTAAATTCTAATTGAACGATTTTACAGTGCGTAGGTATAAGTTAAGCAGCGCTATAGTAGAGCTTCGAAGGAACCATTAATAGCAATGGTATTTGTTACTCAGTCAATTCATCAATTATTACGTTAAAGTGTCTTTCACAAGTGTTCCACGTCATCGCTAACAATCATTACCGCGCAATACATCACATCGCTTTCTTCTCATTGGGCATGCGAAAACGCTACGTGAATTTTGCTTCTCTACTAAATCATTGAAAAATTAGCAATAATTCATTTCTTATTACATTTTTTTTAGCAAGTATATCTCATCAATATTCATATTTTTTTTAATTTCGTTAATTATATTTTAAAGCGTTTACGATTTGTAATTATAAAATTCAAGAAATTTCATATCTTTTAAGACAGCAATGATGGCAGAGTGTAATTCCGATATTTTCCCACGTGTCACTATATGCAAGTTTTTAAAAGACGTAAATAAGGAACGAGCGAATATGTACGTCTGTTTCAAAACCTTAAACGATTTACCATAAATTTACAACGCTTCTCATTTCTTCAGCCAATCCCTCTTGCAATTTGAAAAATGCAAGAGTTTCCGGCACTTGATTAAAATACGACTGAAAAATGTGTACGCGAATGTTTCACTGGTAGCTACATACTACACCCCTCAGTCACTTATTTCAAACTTTTCCGCAGCATCGCGCACTCGATAAGGCCTCGCCTCGAACTGTCGACAAAAAAAAAGGCTTCGATTTCCATCGAGCCCAATTAAACTGGCCTAGCCGGCGTCGACTCGTCAATCAGCTCGAGCGAAGCCCCGCTTTGGCTTCGGAGCGCGGCGATAAACATCTAATGAAGAGCCAGCGAATAAAAGGAAGGCCGAGCGCGTGTCGCGGTAAGGTCAGGGCCGGCGATGGCGGCGTCGCTACTTACCGGCGAGCCGACGACCTCGCGGTGCCGCGCCGGGTCCGTCCGTTATCTACTTGCTCCGAGTGTGCCGCAGTTGCCGGCGGCGCGCGCGCGCGCCTTCACCCGGATTTTCCTCGCGCTTTTCCACGCGGGCCGTTGACCCGCGCGCCACGTGCTCCGCCTATTTTATTTTTCGCCGGTTTTCGGCTCGCGCGCGCGCGCGCGCGGAAAAGTTTTATCGGCCCGGCGCCGATAGTGTAGTGCCGCTGTTTATCTCGCCGATCCGCAGTTTCTGTAACTCGCAGGCAAGCGGAGCCTGCCTCAGTATCGAGCGGAGATTCCGACGATATTCGCCGATGAGTTTTGTTTCACGCGGATGCTGCCTCTGAGTTTGAGTTTATTACGCGTCTTTAATTACTAGCAGTTTAATAAAAACTTTACCTAATTAGTAATTTATCTAACGATAAAGCATTAAGTTTTCAGTGAACATTTTTACAAACTATAATTTGCTTCGATTAGTAGTTTGAAAATCTTTAGATAATAATTTTTATCTAAACGTGTCGTGCGTATGTGCCGTATAGTAAAGTGAGTAATCGGGTCACAAATGAAGTGCGTCGACTAATTTTAGATGCGACAGAAGAAGGAAAATAAAGTCATCGAATAAAACCGGTTCTATTATGCTGCATTCATCATAGCATCTGAGCACAGGAAGCTTCGCGGAAAACTCATTTTTTAGCGACGCAAAAAGCGCCTCGAAAATTATGCCGGATCGAATATATGAAAACGAAAGTAACTCGTAGACGAAACGTCGAATTTCGTAGCGGCTTTTGCATTGTCACATTTACGTAATGCACGAGCATTCACATGGCTATTCCACTTAGAAAAAAAACCTAAAGCTTTTTTAGACGATGTGAAAAGGTGAAATATGCGATTTTAAAGGTCTTTAAATATTCATAAACCTTAACAGAGAGAAGTTGTGACGAAAATGCTCAACAGTTCAAGAAAGTGGCCATTTATTTTTGCTGTTCTTCCACCACATAGTTAATGTAGTCTATTTTTATAAATACGCCTCGAATGATTAATACAGATTTTTTGGAAATTGGCTCGTCTCTATTGTAATATGGCCTGCTCGGAGAAACTGACATATTTACGAGCCAAATTAGAAAGGTAATAGAAGATTATTCTACTTAACTTTTTGCAAATAGTGTACAAAATTTTAATTATAATGTTTTTTATCATATGAATATTTTATTTCATAAAAAAATTATTTTCCAAACTTAGTACCAGAAATCTCATGCCTCGCCAGAAAAACTAATTTGAATGTCAACGAATGTGAATATGCATTATTATGAGCCACGAGACGAAATTAATGAAAATTCCTATAAGAAAAATAATTTGTTTTTACTTGGAAATATTAAAATTTAAATCGCCGTACTTTTTTATCTGGAAAATTTTTTATTACCAATATACTGGATACCTAATTATATCCTTAGCGAAGATTTGGAATGAAATCGTTCCAATTAACTCGATTAGCCTGCACTAATGCGACGACGGGGAAAATCGCATTGCCATGACGTAACCGCGCAAATCGCAGTTTTTTTTCGAATAGACCGCATTGGCTCCTTCCAAGGATTTCTTATTGTCAGTCCGCCGGCAGTCGCGATCGTGATTTTATTTCTCTAATAATCCCGCCCGACGATCGCCGCGGAGTTTCGACCGGCGCGTGTAAGTGCGCGATCCACGATGCGAGCAGCGTGTAATATATACGTAACATAAGCGAGCGCCGATGCCGAGCGGTCGACGATACTTACGGTATGTCGGTACCGCCGACGTCGCTCCCGCCGAGTTCTGTGGTCGCGGCTTTTTTTTTTGCCTTTCTTTATTTTTCCAGTGCCTCTGCGCGGATACTTTATGTGCGTGCGCGACGCCGGCGTAACTATGCGCTACGCGCGGTTCATCGCCTCGTTGTGCGTAAGTCCCCCGTCAAGTGCTCTCATTGAAATTAATTCGCTGCGAAAACAGCAAACCAATTGTCAAGTCAGAAGCGATTCTTCTGGCGTTATCAAGATTTTTTGCAACTCTTCTGCCGTCGTTTTCGTTGCGAAGAACAGATATCTTTATTTTCCGACGCACGCGTCTTATTTATTAGTCAGTGGCATTAATAACTAATAAACTAGGAAATACTGTTCGATTACGGCGATTGACGACTGATAAGACAAAAGTATGCTAATTTATGTAGATGAAAACAGAAGACAATTTGAATCAATAATAATTTGTTTTTTTGGAAATAAGATGTTATTGCATAATAATGTTAATTAACTGATAAATTGTATAGTATATTTATTATTAAGAGTAGTAAAAAGCACTCACTATAGAATAATAAAGATAATTAATTCATGCATCCTATAGGGGATTAGAAATCCGTCGCAGACGATAGTACTTGATCGTGACTTCAAAATAAAAATAATCTAATTCATTCAGACATTCGTGACCAAGCTATTTTTCAAATTCCTAAAATACAATCAAAACAATGTTATCGGTATACGGCGTACATACAAACGTAGGTAGTAGATGTATGCATGCATTTACGTACGAACAACATATACGTAATACCGCGTTACATACCAGATATGAGAAAATTAAATGATCAGTATTGAAATCAATCAATTCACACGTGTTTAGCGTCGCAGGGGCCAGGTGCTAAAAGCATCCGATTAAAAGAATAATCAGTTTAAATCAGAAATTAATTCGCAATTTACCGATATAAAGTAATATTATTATTATTATTAAAAAAGTAAAAATTCCGGAATAAACGAGTGCTCCGAAGCTCAAACATCGTAGCTGCACATGACATGCGTGCGCCGCGAAGGGTCCCGCCGCCGCGAGTTGAGCCTCGGCCAACAGTCGCGCTCAACGGCTCAAGTGCAAGGTGCACAAGCGCAGCCGCGCTGCATCGGCTCTAGCGAAGGCGCACTAAGGAGTGGCTGCGATTGGTCGGCGATTGGAGGCTCGCTGCAGGGCAGAGAGCACACGTACCTACTGCGCGGCGCGCGCGCGGCCGTCAGCTCTCGCTCGTCGTCCACTACTACTTGTCGCGGTTTAAAAATACGCGGAGCGCGGTACTTACTCATCCCGCGGGAATCGGGATGTCATGCAGCCAGTGCGCCTCGCGAAGTCGTGGCCGGCCAGCGGTCACGCCGCTCCGCTCCAGTTAATCAGGTAGTGCGTTGCTAGCCGCCGGTGACGCGCTAATGCGACGCCGTGCCCCGACAGTCCATCACCGCTGGAGTGCAGTGCTCCGTAGTGCGAAAGCGCGCCTGCCTCGCGGGAGGCGCGCAAAAGGTGCGCGTGAAGATCAGGCGGCCGCCCGCCGGACATAACCTCAAAATTGCGCAGTGCGACTTGACTTGTGCGAGTGGAGTAGGGCACTCGCTCTCTATTTTTAGTGGCGTTCGCCAGTTTGCCGGTCCGACGTACTTGGCCAGTATTTTCACCGCTTGCATTGCGACATCGATTTTATATATAAATCCGGTGCCGTCTTCCGTCTAGCGAATCAGAGGTGATTGATTGACTCCGAATTTCCGATCCCCCCTTTATTTGTTTCCTTCCTCGTGTACACATTGTGTACGCACTGCAGCTACGTAGCTCAAGCCTCGTAAACAACTTTGGTGGCTTTGTGTTTTCGCGAATCTGCTGGCAGTTGCTTCATCGATATTTCTTGTTTTCTTGGCACTTAAAACTGTTTATCGCCGTTTGTTGAATTTCGGCAAGGTGATGGAGCACGAGGCTTATTAGTTTGACATGACGTTTTGCATCAGCAGTGCTTTCTACACTTTTTACTATCTCATTATAACGTTTCACATCGTTGTTAACTTGCCATTCTTTAAGCACAGCACATACAAAATTCTGCTGGATCCGAATGTCATTCGTCATGCACAGTATCAGCATGTTGATATAGATAAATTGCGTAACTAAGAATAATCAAAGCCTCTTAAACTGGTACTTTTGTTTATTCATTCAAAGAGTATTCTTAAATACTCATAATCAAAAGCTTATAAAAAGATATACTTTAAAGAACTGTTTACAACCTTAAAATTTATTATAATTTTTATATAATGTTAAACTTTACTTGGAACTTTGTTAATAAAAACAGTAGAGAAATAGAAATGTTTGAGCAGTAAAAGTGATACTTTATATGATAGTAAATATTTGCTTATTTGATTTTAGGTAAAAGAGGAATTTTATTAAAATAAGAGATGTTAACATAGCAGTACAGAGGTGAGATGTCACGCAGCCTGCCAGAAAGGGTGGCAGGGCTTTATTATGCCCACGGCCTATTCTGTTCTTCTCACCCAATTGCTGTAATTTCATTTGCAATCTCTATTGCTCTACTATGTTGGTAAGTTGAAAATTACCTTTAGAAATCTGCTTTTACTTTATTAAATCAACAAAGTTAAAATAAAGTTAATTCAATTTTTATTGTATTTTCTATAAACATAAACTCATACTGAAACAAATTCAATTTATTATCTTTTGTATGACTGTAATAAAGTAGTAAGTGGTCAGTTTAAAATTTCATTGTGACATTTTGTATGGAAATAATAAGGCAAGCTACAGAAGTTATTTTAAATTCTAATAAGTTATGTTACAAAATTTTATCAATGCAATTAAATTCTAATTTTTTTGGCACAATAATGGTAAATTATTTTTTTATAAAAAACAATTTATTTTTCAGTTACCCACTTGTCAATCTTCCGATGCCAGGGGTTGCCCCCAAATTTGTATTGAACAATTCTATAGGGCCCATAAATGGTTCGGAAAGTCCTGCTCTATATGTGCAACAAGTGGTTCTCCGAACAGCAGTTGTACCATGGGCCGAAGATTTATCTTTGTCGGATGCATTCAGAGGTCCACTCTTCGAAATTTTCAATTTGTTAGAAATTATTCAAAATTATCAAGATTCAGAAAGGTAAATAAGTTAAGATAACAAATAAACAATTTCTTTGAAATTTATTCAAAGATATTTTACAAGTAATATTTATTTTTTATGTATTGAAAATTGTTTGCAGTTTAAAAAATTTAGGACAAATTTGTCTACATGTAGAGGCTGTAAAAAAAAGAAGTGTCAAAAAACCTGAAGTTTTACCAGAGTATAATTGTTTAATATTGTCACCAGCAAATTTTTGGCAAAGAAGCATTGAAGCATTCAATCAAGATACTAATCTTATCGGTACTATTTTCTCTTATCAGGTAAATAAAAAATGAATGATCAATTTATTATTATAGTTAGTTTTAAATATAAATTTATTCTAAATTAATTTTAATTTTTCCTTTTATAGAATCTTCAAAAAGGAAAAATTAGTAATGCTGAAATGTTATTTGGTATGAGTCTTAAGGAAACAGGCTTAAAAAGGCATCCTTTAAGAGTTCGTCAAAGAATATTACAATACGCAGTGACAATATTTTTGAAAGAATATGACTCTACGTAAGAACTTATATGTTTAAAAAATAATTTATAAAATACTTAATAAATTACACCTTGATTAATATGTTATATTTAAATTTTCAGATTTATAAAAGGATTAAAGCAACGGCTAACAACCTATTATCCATTGCATCAATTACCTTATAATAATACATCTTATACTGTTCCAACAGATAAAACGTTACACATATTTTATCCTGGTGAATTTAATTACAGTGATTTTTTCCCATTGACTATGACGTTTGTTGCACTATTTGTCTACATGTATTTCTCTGTTAGAAAAATTGAATTGATCAAATCAAAAGTTGGAATGGCTATTAGTGCAACTGTTACAGTTATTTTATCATTATCAATGAGTGTTGGTGTATGTTTCTTTTTTGGCTTAACATTGAGTTTAAGTGGTAAGGAAGTATTTCCTTATTTAGTGGTAATTGTTGGTTTAGAAAATGTGCTGGTGCTTACTAAAAGTGTTGTCAGTACCCCAACTCACTTAGATGTGAAAATTCGTGTAGCGCAAGGATTGTCAAAGGAAGGATGGTCCATCACAAAAAATTTGTTAACAGAAGTGACAATTCTTACCATTGGTCTTTTCACGTTTGTCCCAGCTATTCAAGAATTTTGTATATTCGCCATTGTTGGATTATTGAATGATTTTTTTTTACAAGTGGTGTTTTTTTCAACTACACTTGCAATTGATATTAGAAGAAAAGAAATGTCAACACAAAATTCAAAATTTCATATGCAAAACTTACCTCCACTAAGAAAGCAGCAGTTCACAACGACTATTTCTAACAAGAAACCAAACATCTTCAGATCTAAATCTCATCCAAGATTGAATGGAATGACTTTAAATAATGGCCCAACAAATGTTATAGCACCTAACAATCAAAATACTTTAACTTTAGTGAAATTACCAAAACGCTTAAGGTTAGTTCATTTTTGGGCAAGAACAAGAATCTTTCAGAGAGCTTTCATGGTGTGGATGGTGGTTTGGATCAGTATGATCATATACAATTCTGGAATAATTGACCATGTCATCCACCTTGGAGAAACTTTAAAACCAGAAACAGATATCGAGGGATATACAATTGAAAGGCCACAAACTACTATGGACAGGTATATTAAAATGAACACTATGAAACCTATTGTATCTACAACATCTTTATCACCAATAAATCAAGTCAATGAACAGGTAAAGTGAATGCTTATTACAGTGCATAATAATTTTATGTAACGTTTAATTATTTTTAAATGATTTTCATTAACTGAAGTTAATAATCAATAGTAATTAATCTCATTAAGTACAGCACAGCTTCTATCTTACTGCTGAGTTATTTTCATAATCGATTTTAATCGCGGTGGTCGTTGAACTTAATAAACTAGTAAACTCAATTGATCTTTAGTAGCATAAAAGAATAACAGAATATTTTCTTATCGTCTTAAATGAAAATTGAAATAAATGAAATAATAATTAAACTTAAATGATTTTAGCAGAATCCCACGGCGAACAACTTGACGGACGATTTGAACAAATTACGACCGGTAGACTTTCCGCCGTGGAACCGCCTCTCTCTATACCACTGGTCCTCGATTCTCTCATCGTACAATATATCTATAGCCAGTGAGCGCATAACGATACTTCCCACGATTAAATTGGCGCACGCTGTCGGTCCTCAGATTGTTCGACAAATCAGCAATCCAAATGACGTCCAGCAGTTTCAATGGCAGAGCTTCGCGACTGCAGCTCTTGACCCTCTTGATTTCTCAGGTCAGTATTTTTCTTTGCGTCGATGCTCCACTTTCTTCCACACGTCATTTAGCATCATTTTGTCGGCAATTATTCATAATCAGAAAATCATGAAATATTAGTATTCATTTCAATCAAAGTTGAGATTAGGACTTCTTATTATTTTTTAAAGAACATTTTACTAATATTTATTTGCTTGTAAAATAAAACTGATAACGTTTTTTATATTACATCCTATTTGGTTAATATAGATTTAATAAGTTTAAATTTTTCGTTTGATTTTTTTCTAAAAAAATGAAGTTTACATTTAAATTTACAATTTTTAGATATGGAAGAACCAATAAGAGGGGAGGGTCGAGGCTTCAACACAGAGACGCCGTTCATCCCATCCAGTCCGATGGAAATATTTCTGGCAGCGGTCCTTTGCCTGATTAGCGTCGTTGTTGTGGCGTATACAATGGTGGTACTTTATCGATGTATCTGTTCACGCAATTATGCAGAGTGGCGTGCTAGCTGGTCCTCCTCGCAGGAGAAAAGCAGTCACGATTCGGCAACGCAATTAGTGCTCGAAGCAGTGCCTCTCGTCCTTGAAGGTCACGTGCAAGAGATTGAATGCATTGCTACGGACGGCAATACTGTCGCCAGTTCTTGCTTCGCCGGTCACATCAGGGTCTGGGATTCGTTGTCCGGTGAACTGCTTGCTCACATCGACCGTAGGCAGTTCTTCAGCAATCCTCATAACGAAGTCAGCGGGCAATCGAGAGAACAGGTAAACAAGCATGTTCGTTTTATCTTTAAAAAAATTTTTGTATCGTGAATCAATAGATATGTAAAATATAATTTTGAAATATTTTTCCTATTTAGGATGAACTAATGTCAGATTACGAAAGCGGCTCACCTCCATCTCGGGGTGAAATGGAGAACACCAATTCTTTCGGCATGTATTCAAGTATCTCGAATGTTCACAAACGCAAATCTTCGCCACCAGGATATCAATGCGCACCCAACCGAATAAATGGAACTACGCTTGTGAACAAACGCTACTCGGTTGGCAGTAATAACGTGGATTATGATTATCAGATCGGAGATGCGACGGATAGACGGCATTTGGTGCGTCGAAGCCTCGATCAAACTTTCGATTTACCTGATCTTCGTCCAAGTATCAATACCAAATTTACTTCGGGTACATTTTCAAGTCCATTGCAGCAACAAAATTATGAAAAGGGATATGACTTTGGCGAACAGTACAAGCAGTTGTATGAGGAACATCGCAAGTCAGCGATTGGCGGCGAAGATATTCGTCGATCGTGTAGCAATGAACACTTAATTCACAGTTCTCCAAAGTTAGGGATGATGCACGATTTGACGGACAGTGTAAATTCTTTGAGCAGTGAGAAAACGATGCAGACTTCTTTCGAAGTACCGTCGGTTATTTGGTGCATGGATTATCAAGAAAATCTCATTATAATAGGTTGCGCAAATGGAAGTTTGGAATTTTGGGAGGGTACAACCGGCAAATTTAAAGTAATTTTCAGCGCACTCAATTAAAAACCAATTTAAAATATGTATCGATTTCATATTAATATATTGCTGTTCTTTTAGTGTTTATTTGATGATGGATCTGGTCTTGGAATCTCTGCCGTGAAATTTGTTGGAAGCAGAGTTGTAGTTGCAAAATTAAATGGAACTATAGACTTTTTGCAACTTGAGAGTTATAGTGAAGGGCAACAAATTGACTGGGGTTTTACGTCTTACAGAAGAAGTTAGTACTATGAAAAAATTTTTTAAATCATTTTTTTTGTAAAAGAGATGTACTAATATTTTGATTGTTACAGCTCATGTTCGAACCGGCAGCGCGGGATCGCCTATGGACATTAATAACGTAATGCATTCAGAAGAAGATCTTCGATGCATAAAAATAGGATCACATAGAGCTCATCAGCAAGCCATTACTGTTTTAGACAGTGAAGGTGGTCGCGTATTGACAGGAAGTCAGGATCATACTCTTAAAGTTTATAGGTCTTTATCTAACGATATTTTTCATGATCTATTTTAAAGAGGCAGTTAATAAGATAGCTAATGATTCTTTATCTTTACAGGTTAGAAGACCAGTTACCCTTATACACATTGCACGGTCATTGCGGGCCTATCACATGTCTTTTTATCGATAGAGCTAGTCCTATGACGTCAGGTAGTGGATCACAGGATGGTCTATTATGTGTATGGGATTTGTCTACTGGTTAGTGTCAAGCTTTCCATTATTTATATTTACTTCAAAAATTAAAATTACTAATACTAATGAAAATTATATTTTCAGGTACTTGCATGTATAGCATCCAAGCACACGATGGTGCAGTAGCCGCAATCACGTGTTCAGCATCGTACGTAATAAGTATCGGTGCTGATGAAAAACTTTGTGTTTGGGAACGTTTTCAAGGGCACTTATTGCATGCTCTTCCGGCACATAGGGCGGCGTATAGTTTACAGATAGCGATGCTTACGCATCATCTGCTTATCACAAGCAATCAGGTAATATGAAGTTAACATAATTTATTTATGTAAAAAAGTGCGTTTGAAATTTATTTTAATATATCGAATATTTTTAGGGATCACTGATTGTTTGGGACGTAAGAACTGGTGTGCCCATTCGAGAAGTAAGACTAGGGCACAAGGACAGTTGCATCTTTGTTAAGCAAATGTTACCCTTACGCGATAGCATTGTGTGCGACTTTGGTAGGCAACTTAGGATAGTAAGATTTCCGCTGGTTTCGGACAAAATGGATTAAATTCGAATAACTGAACAAGTGAATAAAGTGAGTTTGAGTTTACGCGTGTTATTTAGCAGATTCGCAATGACAATTGATAGAGACAATTCGTGTGCTCAAGAAACTGACACATTTTCACTTGGCAAGTTTTTATGGATTTATAAGACTTTGATATAACATTGTACAGGTTAATTAGTAAATACTTTTTGTAAAAATATCGTAAGTATATTTTCGATAAGTGCGTCATTGTGCTACAAAATAATTCTGAATATTATTTTTGCGGTTTTTTACGAGAAAGGCTGGTTTCCTAAATTTAAACATTTTTGCATAAAGAATGCAAACAAGAATTTTTTTGTAGTATATACTTGGAAGTGAATTCCCTCGAAACCTTCGAAAATCTACGAAAACAAGTTTTTACTTAAATTAATTAATTTTTCTATTTTGCAATTTCGAAATTGAGAATATTTTCCTGTACATACGAATAATTAGCTTTAGAACTTACATAAGACGAGCCACTTTAGAGACAAAGCATTTTAACAAATTGTTCTTTGATATAGACCTTAATAGGTCGTTTGTATTTATCGCTTTATTCACATAGGATGGCTGTGCAGTGACTCGGATCATTTTAGCACATTTCCTCAGGTCCTAAGCAGACATTGCTAAAGAAAATTTTTTAGAATTTAAGGTATCTATTTAATTTTCAATTTCGGGAAAGTATTTAGATGCATTCGTATATGTAAATATAACTCAAAGTAAAAAAATAATGTAATATGTAGACTATAATTTTATAAAAAAGTTATAAAATGCATAAATTTATATAAAAATATTTATTTTTAATAATCGTGTAAATGAAAAAAGGTGTTTACATCAAATATTTATGCTGCGTGTTTTGCAGAATTGTTCAAATGTAAAAATAAAATTTATTCATTTGATCAATGAACAAATACTATACTTTGGGTTTTATAGCAACCTGCTTCATACAATCTTGTAACGAAAAATTTTGAATTAGATTACAATTGAAACTTGGTTTCAAGCGATTCAGTATACGTAATCATTATATTTTTTAATTTGCCTTGTGCAAAGTTCAGCTCCTCGTGGTCGGTCATCGTGTGTGAAACACTCGATTCTCGCACAGCTGAAGCGTGTTAAAGATCGTATATATACGCAACATGTTGCTTTATATACTACTTGTACATCCCACTTGCAACAATGCAAAAAAATCTTCTCTTGTTGTTCAAATGTTATCTTTTAATATTTGCAATATTAATTAAAAATTGTGGATTTAAAAAATTCTTAGAGTGCCTTCATTGCTTTCGCTTGAAAAGTTCGGCGCAAGACTAGTTGGAGCATGTTGAATTCGATCTCTCAAAATGTTAAGAATTTATTAAATCACTTAAAGATGTTATTGTAACGCATATACACACGTGTGAAATATATTGTAAAATAAAAATCAGCGTCAAGTGAACTTAAGAAGCTTTTTTAAGCATGGAAAAATAATGTTAAGATAAAGTAAATGCAAAGCTTTATAATAATAATACACATTATGTTTTTTATTGTAAAATCCTATAAGTTAACATTTTAAATTAAATATTTATTTAAAATAAACCAGTTTTTTACGTTTATTTTTAATTTATCTTTTATCTTACAAAACTTTTGTAAGAATAAATGAAAAAGAAATACTAGTAAGTCGGAGTGAATGTTTACTGCCGTTCATTTTACTACTGGTTAAAGATTCGTTAAACGTCCATTTTGTTAAAATATCTAAAGTTTTGTTATGCAAAATTATAATTAGCATAAAAAATTTATGAATAGCTAAAGAACTAACAAAGAACAGCGCGAAAGTTGATCAGTCTAAAGCTTGATGTTCTACCGACTAATTCCGCGAGGCGCAGTGAATTTTTTTGTTTTCATTCGATGTTTTATTTGCAATGATTAGTTAAAAATTAGCTAGCAAGAAATGGAATATCAGAGTAATTTTGACAACAATGTCAAGTAAGTAGTACGTTTTAACTCCGGAAATTTGAAAGTAAATCAAGTTTTATCGTACATTGCAGCTTCGAAAAAGTGCGATCGGCTTATTTGAAGTCGAAATTTGAGGAGAAAAACGTGCCAGCCATTAGAGAAGCTGCACCCCAAATAATCGCCGCGCTGATTGTAAACATTTTATCATTAACGATAGGTTTTACAATCGGCTTCGTCAGAGTGATAGTTCCTTACTTGGAGGACAAAAATGCCGAGATTCGCGCGACCGCGGAGCAACAATCTTGGATCAGTGAGTAAAGTATCTATTCTAACGTCGAAAATCCACTGCACACTGATTAATAATCAAACCGCGCGTAATTGTGAATCATCGCAAAGGCAGCGTGTTGTACCTGCTGATGCCCGTGGGTTATATAGCGAGCGGGCCGATCGCCCAGCAGCTCGGCCGCCGCCGGACGCTGATTTTCGCCTCGCTGCCCTTCTGCGCCGAGTGGCTGATCCTCTACTACTCGCAGAGCGCGACGATGCTGATGGTGGGCCTGGGCCTGCTGGGCGTGACGCAGGGCCTCGCCTACGGGCCCATCACCATGTACATCGCGGAGATCAGCAAGCCGCAGCTGCGCGGCAACCTCTTGGCACTGGTGCCCTTCGCCCTGTGCTCCGGCATCTTCGGCGAGTCCCTCCTCGCCGACTGCTTCGACTGGCGGAAGGCCGTGCTTCTCAACTTCTGCTTCCCCCTCGTCGGCTTCGCCGCGCTTCTCTTCCTGCCCGAGAGCCCGCACTGGCTTGCAAGTACGATTTTCATTAATATCGCTTTCCTTCCTCCTTCTAGCCTATTAATTAAGACTTCCGCTCCGCGGTTATTGACTAGACGATGCCATTTATTGATGACACCGTTTTATGCTACTGCGCTCGCTGTTCTAATTTCATTTTTTACCATTCTTGGAGTGGTTATCTAATTGTAGATCAATTGTCATTTTATGATCATTTTTTTAATTTTACGACATTTCAGGTGTAGGCCATCTGAAGGAAACTGAGACTTCATTGTGTTGGTTACGAGGCTGGGTAGATCCCGAATACGTGAAATCGGAAAATCGCTACCTTTGCAGGATCTTCGCAAAGCGTGGATACCCGGCAGGCGTGAACTTGACCAACATATCCAGCGAAGAGTCGACAGTCGAAAAACTCAAAATTTACACGAGAAGATCATTTTGGGCTCCCTTTTTACTATCGCTGTTCATATTGTCCGTGAAAGCGTTCGGCGGCAGCGTAGCCGTGCAAACGTACACGACTGTGGTCTACGCCCGGCTGAAGTCGCCTATCGAGAAAAATTTAGCGACTACGATCACCGGCTCGATCGAGCTAATTGCCTGCGTCATTAGCCTCGTAAGTGTACATTGCTTCGGGAAAAGAAAGCTCACGATCCTATCCACCGGGGTTCTGTGCATTTTCGACTTCTTGCTCGCTTCCTACTGCCAGTTGCAGAGCGGCGACGATATCGAGGAGAAATATTTCTTCGTTTCAGTCATTTTAATAAATGGCGTGGCCTTTCTCTCGCAAGTGGGAATTAAAGCGATACCTCACATGCTGATAAGCGAAGTATTTCCGATGGAAACGAGAAGCATGGGCATCGGGCTGGTCAATTCGATCGGCACCGTTATGATATCCCTGGTTAATAAAACTTTTTACTGTATGATCGACAGCTTAACGATCGCCGGAGCATTTTTATCTTTCGGGGCCGTAAATCTCGTCGGCTGCGTAATACTGTACTTTTTATTGCCGGAGACGCAAGGCAAATCTTTGCAAGAAATTGAAAAGTATTTTGTCGACTGGCGGAATCATCAGCCGAAAAAGAAGAAGCCGGACGTGCAGGAGGCATGTTCAACTCGCTATTTGTCAACGATATCGACGTTATCTTATGCGAAATAATTTGAATACAAAAAAAAAAAAATTCAAAGGTTTATCAATAACATTCCTCTAATAAAGCTGGCGTTTAAAATTTTTTTTCTGACTGCGCTCTTCGTTTAATGAGTTGTTACTTAGTTACATAATACAATGAAAAAAGAAACGAAACAATCTTGAAACTGCATTCATATAAATTTACGTAAGATTCTATTGCAGTGGTTGTTAACTATACAAATTAATTTATGTAAAATTTAAAGCTGTACAGTTTTAATGGCAAATCGACGAAGGTAACATAAATAAGATATGTTACTTAGATTATAGATTTTTAAGGATGAACAATTTGCCTTTATTCTAGCGGCGCGTTCACGGAAACCATAAAATAAAGAAAAAGATGGTATTGGCATTATCGTTTGTAACGTGCGAAAGATATAAATATACTACGGTTATTATGATGTAGAAAAAGAATTAGTATGTAGAATTGCAAGCAATATATAGTAAAGTAACAGCTTTAAGCGAGTAATCTTATGCGTACGGTAATGTTGTAGTTCCGATATGCACTTAAATCTTCTTTTCAATGAATCGGCTGTCGAAATGTAAATAGTTTCCATTTTATTCTTGTAATATTTGTAAAGACTTAAAAATTAAACTTCCAGAGTGGAAAAATGTTGAAACGCAAACATTGACGAATTCTTTGAATTATTAGTTGTGTATCAAATAAAATGTAATATTTTGAGGTACAAAACATAAAATTTACATTCTTGAGAACAGTAATAATTATGCCTTATCACTTAAACAATCGTAAGAACTTAATAAGCCTTCCATTGAAATATGGCATATCACATAAATGCATGTCGGAAATCTCGCCGATAAGGATAAGCGGAAATTAGAAGTCATTACACACAGGATTTAATGTTGATTTGAGCATGTAAACTATTCCTTAAATACTCTCAAAAGTGTAATTTCTAATACAATATTATAAAATTTCAGTTTGACGTTTCGCAAAAAAGTGAAAAATTTTAAGCAAAATCTACGTTATTTATAGAGTGCAACTATACATTGTATGTTATTATGTTAATTATGCATGTTGATAAGTTCGATAAAAATGCGAGGCTGTGATCTCATAAAAAGCTTTAAGAAGACGATGCGCGAATCAACTCGTGTAAGATTGCATTTAAATAAAGTATTTCAGCGTACTACACTCACTTTCATCTATTGTTTCCTTTGAATTATGATGTCTCCTCATTTATCACTTCTGCAACCCCATAAATCATCGGCAGCTTTATTGCTTTAAAAAGTTAAATAATCAAAATGTGCTTAATTTGAGTAATGAAAGCAGACGTTGTTACGGTATAAAAAAATCAGTAAGAAAGAATGTTGCGGCTAAATATAAATACGAATCAAAATATTCGCTAATTAAACAATCGACGCAGTTACGTTCAATACTGGTATAAGGCTTCGACTTTTCGAATAAGAGCGCAAATATTAAATTTAACGAACTCGATCCGTAGAAAAGTACTGTTAGCGCGCAAATTCCGTCTGATACCGAGTACTTAACCATTGTAAAGAATCAACGAACATTCGGAAATTACACGTTACCTTACCGCAAAAAGTCGGTAATACGATTGAAACATCAAACGGAAAAAATGATCGTATTTTTTCCTCGGAATTTTTTTTATCATCAATATTATTTCTATGACGCATTTAATTAATCCCGGATTTTTCCTAATATTTGGGCCCAGCTAGTTAAACAAATCGCGCCAAAGTACGAGATCAACGGAACGAGCCGTTTTTTTCTGTTCGCCGCAACAACAAAGTTAGCCGAGGCGTCAAAGTAGCGGGAAGATTAAATCGTTTCCCAGCTCCTCGCCGCGACGTATCCTCCCGGCGCTTTCGCTCGCTCGCGCGCACGTCGCGTCCTTGGGCGGTGCGGACGGGGAAAAATCGGGCCTGCAGTGTTCGGCGAATTGGTGCGGAGGAGTGCGGAACAAAGCCGCGACTCTCGCGGAGGGAAAGGAGGAGGCGACGGGCAGGAGGAGGGGACCCCGCACGGCAAAAGTTGCAGCGCGCGCGCCGCGCGCCGAGAGCGAGATCGTCTCTTTCGGCCAGTAGGCCGACCGGTGGTCCTCGCGCGCGCGATTTTCCTCTCACGCAGCCGCGCGCACGTAACCCGCCGCAATCGAGTTTCACTTTTCGAGCGACCGTCGTCCTTTCGGAGGTTGGCCGGCAGCGCGGCGATGAGGTGAACGCATTTTTACTGCCGCGCGCACTGACATGGAGTTGGGGGGCTTTCGATTTCAGTGATAATTTACCTTCGCTAGAGGATTTTTACGCTCCGCTGTTGCGAAGATTGACAGAGTTTTTTTTTCAAACGAAATGGAAACATAATCTGCTGGGAAATTTTCGAAAGCATTTGCAATTATGGCGGTGGAAGACTTTAAGGAAGAGTTACCCAGGTAGGAGGTATCCTAAAATATGTTAATAAGTATTTATTAAATAACGTGTTTGCTGTAAATGTGCCGTAAAATACATTTGTTATAACATTTGCCATACTTGTACCGTAATTACACACTGACAGGAATAAGCTCGTTACGAAGTGAAAGAAATTTTCAATTTATTTTTATTAACAATTACAATTTTTCTTAAATAATTACCAGTCAGAAGGTCAAATTAGGTAATACACTAAACTTCGAGAAAACAGCTTGTTTATTACACTCGTAAACATTTCAATTTCGATTTTACATCTTTTTAACACATAATAATTGATCAATAAAAAAAAGCTCTGCTCATTAAAAAATCACTTTGATATTTTCGTGTCATTTACTCGAAAGAGATTGGATTGTTAGAGGGATTCACTTTCTCTCCAAGTTCTAATGATACTTTTTCAAACGTGTAAGCTTGTAATTGATATGCGTTGGTTCACCTGCTAGCTTGACCGGACGGTTGACGCGTGCACTCAATTTCATGATTTCTTAACATTTACTGAACATTGATTTATTGAAATCTTTTTTATTTTAATAAATTTTTATTCTTGCGATAAATGATTTGCGAAAAATTTTCCTCGAGCGTCACAGAGAAAGTTATAACTTTTTTAAGAATAATAATCTTCATACGTGAAAATTATAATTTTCTTTTTGTTTTTTCTTTTATTTTTTTATTCTTCGGTCAATGTTGCCGTTCTCGGGACACGTTCGGCACGAATCAGTTTACGTATTCAAATTGCAGTTCATCATTGAAATTTTCAGTTTTATTTACCCTTACATTTGACAATGTCTGATTACATCACGACTGAACGAGGTTTGTGAAAAATGGGGCGATTTGAATGACAATTCAAAGTAAAAATAACAGGAAGATAGTATTTTTGTTTTCGCGAGGTATTAAATAATTATCTGCGAAGATTACAAGCACAAGAATTCTTGGCGGTTTGTAGGACTATACTTTTAAAACGTTGTTATTTTCAAGCTAATTAAGACACCATTAAGTTGCTTCTTCACTTTTATTGTTTCTTATGCTTTACTAGTGTACAGAATTTAATTTTTTTTTTAATTAAAATCTACTAATTTTAAAGCGAATGTCACATAACTGCACCTAAAAGTTGACTTACTATCATCCGTAATATATTTAACTTTTCAGATTAAACCTTCACAATCAAAGATGTTCAAATTAAAAGATAGTTACTACATAAATGTATTTCCAATATATTGAATTAGAAATAGTCACTTCGGTGTTAGATGAAGTAATTTTTAATATACATAAAAAATTTTAATCCTACATTTTTCTTGTAACACAATAATTGATCTAAAGGTTGCGAAACTGTAAACCATAGTGTGATTTTATGATCGCCGTACAGAAAGTAATTTGAATTTTATGCATAAGCTAGATTCGTTTCATAGAAAAAGAAGGAACACGTAGCGCTGTGTTGGAGTGTAATTACGAGTGTAAAATTGCAAGTACATTCTCCTTTAATCATCGCGTCCTCGACAGACATACACGAGCGCAATGCGCCGGCCGTGGCTACTACACAGGACAATAAGCACGCGGCTTTAAGATTGAGACTAGAGACCGACCTTTCATACAGATTACCTTAGTGAGGAAGAGGTTCGTTTGACTCGTGACCACTGCACTTCATTGTCAAGCAGTGTGTGAAATTTAACAGAATACAAAAAGTATTTCCGTTTTATGTTTGCATTATTTTTTTAGAAAAAAATAAATTAATTTTTCACTAAGCAATTGCGCTGTTATAATGCAATAAATTATTTTTTTATACTTTATTCGCTTATCTTAATATTTTTAAATTACTAAAATTACCTACAATTCACAATTTAAACACCTAGAAACAAAGCATGAACAAATTTTAATTAAAATTTTTTATATTCTACCAGTGTTAATGAAAAATTTAAATGTTCTTTTATTGGCAAGCTGACTATCGTGAAAGATGTATGTAGGTTTGATAATTTGGCTTTGTTTGATTCTACAAATTGAAAATAGTATTAAAGGGTGTTTAACTAGATAGAATAATAAGGAATTACGATAATGTACTCACAAGTTGCTTTATAATAAATCTATTAGCCTCGAGTTGCTTTTCATGTAGTTTAAAGCATTAGAAAATTAATGGATTGTTGGTTTACAAAATAACAAATGTTAATCATGCTTTAAATGACTGATATATGTAAATCTTTAGTAAAAGCACTTAGTCTTCTACTGTTTAAGAAGGTTAAATTTGACGTAAAAAAGTCTATGGAAATAAATTATTACTGCAATTACACAGGTATTCTTTCTGCAACTGATGCTTTAATAATACTTGTTGAAATTATAATAATACAATACCTGCAATTGTCATAACTCCAGTTTAATCACAATGTATGTTCAAATATACGTATGTATGAATTAAAGGCCTTTATTCGTTGTCGGCAATTTTTCTTGTATTTAATTGGTTGAGTGGCTTTTAATTTTTTTATTATTATTGTTTGACATCAGTCTGCAAAAGTAATCTAGCTGCGAGATACTGATTTAATATCGCATAAAATGTGATGAGAGACTTAAATAGTAATAAATCAATATTGAAAATGCGGAAAACCTTTCGTGAAATTGACGGCGCATTATTATTGAAAAGTGCAAAGAGAACATTTGAAAAGTTAAAATACTTAGCAAATGTAAACACTGCATAATTAAATCATGCTGCTATTCATATTTCAGCAGATACTTTAGTACTTCCTTTACTTGCTGGGTTGTTCATTTGTAAATGGGAAAACTGTGCATTGGTGTTTAATTTATTTTGAAAAAATGTAAAAATTTATGTAACATTCAAGCTTGTAAATTACGTAGATTTTATAACGTATCAGATGTAAGCATTTAAGTGACCCGTGTACACACAAAAACATTGGATAATAGGGCCAGTAAAACAATTTTCGCTGATGTCTTACTTCCGAAAATAGTACTCGTAATAATAATAATTACCCATAGGATGGGAAAATTTATACTATTAAATAATTATATCGAGATTGTGCGACAATATTTCAAATTTTTTTAATTTGCAAAATTGTTCACTTTTATTACATTTTTAAATCGAAAATTATAATTATTTTCTAATTATCAGATGATAAATATTCTAAAACAAGGAAGTTATTTAAATTTTAATTTTAATGTAAAAAAATAGCGCGGTACTCTAAAGAAGTTGTTTTAAAGGAAATGCTCATACTTAGATGGATTTTCGAAGTGTTAAAAAAACAGTTTAGCTGTAGAGCGGATTTGTTAATTTTTTTCTTTTTCTGCGAGGCAAACTTCCTGCGGAGTAATTATTGTGCATCTTCAAAAGATCTAAGCATTGTAATCAGTTTTGATAGTCGGTTTGCACTTCGCAAAAACTAACAAGCCTTTATTTATTTTAACTGCTTTGACGAAATGCACGTTTTTTTTGGAAACTTAATTCTTGTAACGCGATCTTTTTCCCAGAGTAACACCGGTGGCACAGTAATAAAAAAAATGATTTGCTGTTTCAAGTACATTATTCCTATAGTTTGAAATTCTAAGAGTCTCCAAGTAGACCATTAATGCAAGTTGTTACGTTCATTTTTCCCTCGGAATTTCAGATTGCAGCAATAAAAAATATTTTTGTCAGCATCAATAACGTTACAATAGCAAACAAAAAAACGGAGATAAGATGATATCGAACTTCTTAAAAAAAAATTCCAGACGAAGTTACAATAGACAGAAAGGGGACGGCAAAGAAAGATTACTAATATAAGACAATTTTCAGTGAAAAAGTCCCGATGGTATAAAAGATTAGCACTATAAACAAGACTTGCGCCTCCGACTATCAGGAATTAATTAGCATTGGCAGAGATGTAACAGACATTATCTCGGTGAGTAGACGATTGCCGGCTTATCGAGTAATTGTCGTGTGACATTTTTTTTTGTTCGATCGAACATTTACTCGGCGAGTCAGTCCGATGAACTTTGAGGCGCGCGACGCTCGGTGAACGGTCTCTCTCGCCTTCGCCTGGACTCGCTCGCGCCGCTGGCACCATTCGCTATACACGACAGACGTTTATCGCGCTCAAATCTAGCAAACACTTTTCCAGAGCCTCCGGCGCTTCCAGGATTGTTACAATCGCCGGCTGCTCAAGTTTCTTGCCTTTTGCCATGTTTTTTTTACTTCGAACGCTCACTCGATTTACTTCACAATCGTCCCGCTGCCCGCGAAATATTCAAGTGGAAATTCCAGAATCTGGGAAATTTTAAAGAGCTGGTTTATATCTTGATTCGCTTAATTCCTGTACGGATAAGCGATCGGATTGCGGATGCAGATGGTAATAATAAAAGATGCAAATGTTCGTGGCTGGATGTGTCTTCTGGCAAGATTTTACGCTAATTGACAGAATATTTATTAAAAAATGTAATTTACGTTCGCAATGAGTTTTATCTTAATGTAATTTATCGGAGTCGTATCGATAGGCAAGTATCGAAGCTAAAGGCCAAGAAGAAAGTATCACAAGGAATAAGGATGCGTAAACATCTCGTTAAGGTTGAGAAACCGTTTCTGTTATTTGATTACACAAGGATGAAACTTTTTCAAGTATAGAGTCGAGTGATCGAGAAGAAAAAAAACATTGCGGCCAACTGTGAGAACGAATAGTAAACGCATAAATAATTAATGGGTCAGTTGTCAAAACAAGTTGTCAAAATTTATTTTCTATTTCGTACTTTTAAAAGAATTAAATATTGATTCAGCAAATTTCTCTTTCTTTTACTTAAATAAACTATTTTATCATTAGAACTACTTCACTATCTTACCGCTATATATAGTTCAATAGTTTTTTTTCTCGAAGTTGCAGGTGTTAGGAAAACTGCGTATAAGGTAGCACAAGTTACATAATTCGTAGCTTTTATGTTAATTATGCAAAGCTATATTTTATAAGAATTACGCCTGTGCGTTCAAAGAATTATGATCGAACTAATCTTCACTAAAATCAAAACTGCAATTAGTAATAATAAATGATCTTCCTCAAAATTTATTACATCAACGTGTTTCTTTTTTTTAAGACCGGTTCGCTGACTATTTGGTGTATTAAGTTATTGCAACAGATCTCACATTTTTTTGCATATTGACGCTGCATTGGCTGACTGTTATATCCCGCGCAGCCTGCCGTGGCAAATTTTTTTAAAAACAATGTTGCTCCGAGCTGAGTGCGAGCGCGAGTCGGTGACATTTATTTTTGTAATAGAAGATGGGCGCAGCGACAAGTTTGCTATAGAGAATAAAGTCTATAGAAGGAGAGTCACGTGCAAAGTGAAAGGATAGTAGTTATAGGCACCTGCGTGCGAAAAAATACCAGTTCGCTTGGAACGCGGCGAAAAAAATATTACGTATCACGTCATAAGAACTCGGAAGTTAATATAGATATTGATTATTCATACATTTTTTTAAATATTAATTCATAATTTATAAGCATTATACAATATTATTACGATAATGATTTTCGCACTATATTTGATTTACATAGTTTCCGTAAATCATATTTATTCTCATCACTTACTATTTATAGTAGATTAATTGTTTCGAGCATGGATTTATTTTTATTTAAAATAACAATAAAATAAATAAAAGAATACTATAGTTTGCTCAATCACAAAATGCGAATAAGCATCGATGATAATGCCATTTTCACTAGAATTTCAAGTATCACTCAAAATTCAATAGTAAAGTATACGTTAAATGAAATGACAAACCTATATAGTATTTCAAAGTATTGAACGGTGTAATTGGAAATTAGCGCAAAAATGAAATCGACACGAGAGTGGATCACGCTTCGTTAATTTATTCTGCGAACCATTTATTGTACTCAATTGTCCTAAATTTCAAGCATTCTTTTTTATCCGCAGAAACTTGTAATTCATACTTTTCAAACTATTTTTTTCATTAAGGCCAAATATTGACGGATTATAAAGAAATAAACCTAAAACTGAAATTTGACTTGCTTCGTAAAACAAATTTCAAGCGCGATCACAACTGAGCCAGCCTTTTATCTGTCACTCTAAAGACTTTAAGTACTTCGCAAGGTCTTCTTTGACTAAACCCGCGTGTCCGCAAATGACTTTGGTTTACCGCGCGAGATCAAACTCGACTTTTAATTCTATAAGTAGAATTGACTCTCGTTCGTGTGAATTATCATTTGCTTTATCGAGTTTAACAGCTTCTGCCGTTTAAGAGACTTGGTTGAATAGTTCGAGCGTATAGGTATACTTATATCTATATGTCAGACTAATTGCGACCATTAGAATCAAACGATTAGCTGCATCACAGAGCGTAATTTTAGGTGCAGTGACATTGCAATTAACGATTTATAGCTAATTACGTTTTTAAATACCACTTGATTAATTGATTGTTTAAATTGATTATCGCAGCTGAAAACTAAAAAAAATTCGACCTTTTCATTCTTGTTGGCAGTAGCAATGGCGTAAAGTCTTCAACGCTAACACGCGGAAAATCGGAAGTGCAGCCAGTGTCGAAGTTCCGAGAGGCCTTACCGCAATTTTTAGCCGTCGGTGCGAAAAATCTTCTACTGATGACCTTCGGCTCCAGCCTTGGCTTTCCTACGATTCTTATCCCTGAGCTGCAAAAGAGCGAACCGGCAGTGCCGGTCACACTCGATCAAGTCACATGGATCGGTACGTCACGCTCAGTACATCGTTTAAGATAAATCGACTGGAGTGATATTACACTCTTATTCTAAAATTAGTACGCTGAAAGCAGTGAAATTCGACTTTAGTAAAACAGTATACTACTAGAAGTGAACTAGAGTCAAATTGCACTACACGCTAAATCGGCTAGAGTAAATTTTGACTCTAGTTAACTAGATATTGAAACTAACTCCGTCGGCTGGAGTTAAGTAGAATGACTTATGAACGCAAAATTAGAGTTAAAGGTAGATCTACACTGTTGACAGACTCACTCTAGAGTAGATCGATATTCTAACTCACAGTACAGTAAAAACACTTTATTCATATAGTGATCATTTGATACTGCTAGAGACAAATTTCAATCCTGTAGAGTTAAATTTGACTCTTTCAGCCAATGAAGTTTAGAATAAGAGTGAAATTTTACCCAGTCAATTTAGCGCGTTAATTTAAAAAATAAATTTTAAACAGCATAACCAATTATTTTGAATAAAAATCGTGCAGGCAGCATAAACTTGTTCCTGGTGCCGCTGGGTGGCTTCATAAGCGGCCTGGTGTCGCAGCGGCTGGGCAGGCGGCTGACGATGATGCTGTCGACGCTGCCGTTCATCGGCGCCTGGATCATCTTCTACTACGCGTGGAACGCCGACATGCTGTTCGTGGCGCAGGCGCTGACGGGCGTGACGGGCGGCCTCCTGGAGGCGCCGGTGCTCACGTACGTCGCCGAGGTGACGCAGCCGCACCTGCGCGGCATGCTGTCCGCCACCTCGACCATGGCCGTCATATGCGGCGTCTTCACGCAGATGCTCACGGGCAGCCTCGTCGGCTGGCGCACCGTCGCGCTCATCAATATCGTCTATCCCCTCATTTGTTTCATGGCGCTCTACCTTGTACCCGAGAGCCCCACTTGGCTGGCAGGTATATACGTTTTCATTTTCCTTTCTTATACAATTTTTTCTGCGCTATTTAAACTTTTATTTTTATTCATTTTTAATATTGCATAGTAGTGTAGCAAGTTCCCAGGAGATGCAATTTATCAAGCACTACTTGCAAAAATGAAAAATTTTGTAGTGACTAAGAAAAACGCTAATAGCATATTGTTCACATTAGCTTATTAACTTATTGCATCACGTAGGATACTATTAATTTTTCTTTTGAATTAGAATTGCGATGATTTATATCTTTTATTTACGTCTATGAACCGGCAATTAACAATCAAATCTTACATCACGTTAAAAATAAAGACGCAACCGAACGCAGAAGGATGAAGTACCAGGGATTAGGCGGTACCACGAAGAAATTAATTCAGTTAATTGAATTTTTTCAGGTAAAGGACGACTGCACGAGGCCGAAAAAGCTCTCTGCTGGCTCCGCGGCTGGGTGACTCCGGCGCACATAAAAGCCGAGTTCCGCGAGCTTTGCGAGGTCTTCGAGAAGCCGGTGAGCGTGACGACGATCAATTCGATCATCTTGGAATCCACCGGCCCGCCGAAACAGCCTGCACCACCGAAGAAATCCTGGCGCTTGTATCTGGAGAGGACCTTCTACTTGCCGTTCGCTCTCGTCACCATGGCCTTCTTCATCAACGCGTTCGGTGGTATCATGGTGCTGCAGGTCTTCGCGGTGGTCATCATCGGCGAGTTCCGTTCAACCATGGACAAGTACGATCCTCGTTTTCTTTTAATTTCCATGAAAAACGTTATAGCATTTGACTAATCGAAGACAATTTACTCGCTTGTTAGAATCTTTGATTTATGAAAATTTTTTCACGCAGTGACGCAAATGCGCGTCTTGAGAAGGAATGTTGCACTTCATCACCAGTTTAAAATTAATTATTTGGATATTTTATCGCGTCCTTTCATACTGTAGTTTCTCGATTCCTCTTATTTTTTTACAAGAAAATGAGAACAGTTACCTGCAGTAGACTGCAAGTCTTAAGTTTCAGTTATATATCTCATATTTCTTTCCGTTACCGCAGGTACAAAGTGACGGTGATAGTAGGAGTGGCTCAGGTGGTCGGCACTGTGATCTGCGTGTTCATCATCCACTTCACGGGCAAGCGCAAGCTGTCCTTACTATCCGTCTTCAACACCGGCCTCTGCCTGTTACTCATCTCGGTGTACGGCTTCCTGATAATGTACGAGCAGGTGGACGGCGAGCAGTACACCTGGGTGCCGACTACCCTCATGATCGGCGCGGCCTTCTACTCGCACCTGGCCTTGAAGACCCTCCCGTGGATCCTGGCGGGCGAGGTGTTCCCGCCGGACGTGCGCAGCTTCGCCACGGGCTCGGCCGGCTCCATCGGCTACATCTTCTCCTCGATCGCCAACAAGCTGTTCTTGTACCAGAAGAGGGGCATGACGCTGCCCGGTACTTTTCTGTTTTACGCGATCGTGAACTTCGCCGGCGTCGTGGCTCTGTACTACATGCTGCCCGAAACCGAGGGTCGCACGCTGAAGGAGATCGAGGACCACTTCGCCGGGGTGCAGAGGCTCGAGCACAGGCCCAAAAGGAAGGCCCTGCAGGACAAGGAGAAGTGGGCCGCTGCGAATCCACAGCCCGTCAATGACGATCTCGAGAGCAGACTGTGAGAGGCGCGGTTGTTTTGTTCTGACGTAGCGTATTATCTTCGACCAATGAACTATGCTAATTACATTGATGCATAGTGTTTTATTTCCTGCAATGATTATGCGAATTTAAAGCTCTGCTTTAAATAATGACATTCCGGCCACAGTGGAGTTACGTTTTTCTATTATTCAATTATCGATGTAAATGGAGGGCTCAACATGTTTAATTTGACCAAACTTTAGTAACTATTTTTATATAGAGTTTCGATGAAACATTGACAAAATTAAAAAATTTAAACGGTCAGTGAACACGAGCGAATGTTCCAATTTTAAATGTTGTAAAATAACAATTAGAATTAGAAAAATTACATCAAACCTTTAAGTGCAATATGTGTGACATAGATTAAATTTAAAATTATATCTATTAAGAATATAAGCATTCATGTGATTAAATACACGTGACTTTGTGTAAGATGATGCAAATTCAAAAAGCTTGTAATTCGCTGTGAGATTTTGCTATTATTTTTTACAATGCATAGTTTATGAAAAATGTTCAAATTTTATTGTATGTGTGTACATTAATAATAAAATATTATTTATTAGTTAAAAAATGTTTTTCTGGAAATCACATTTATCATTTGGTTTTTAAATTTTTTTAATAAGGAATTCTTATTCTCGATTCTTTTTTATGTAATTAATCTTTCAATAATAAGAATAAAAAACGACTAAATAAAATATTCTAATTGAGCATAATGATATAGTTTATAATTATTTTAAGCATTTCAATGGAGTGGCTTGCATTCCAATAGTCGATATATGTAGATCGATAAATACCTAAGTAAAAGCATGAAAGTAGAAATGCGGTGAGTATGCAGCGAGTAATGCGGGTAACAAAAGTCTCGAGAATTTAAAAATAAACGCTACTTCTTACAATAGCATCGCGAGACAGTTATGGTATCAGTAGAACAGCATACGGCCGACATCGTTATACAAGCGACGCGGTGTATAGTCGGCCTGAGATAGTGATTAGCGTCCTAATGTCCTGATATATAACCGTAATTGATGCAATGAGGCTATCGTTTATTATCGTTCAGTGAATTATTTAATACCAGAACTGCTAAATTTTAATATTTTAATTAAACGTTTAAACAATGTTTAAAGTTATTACTTTGATCCAACGCTCTAAGTTTAATTTGTCAATTTTTACGTTTTAAGTGCCGAAAAAACCGCCTTGCTTTATGTCTGTTTTTCTTTAGAATTTTCTCAAAGAGGGAGGATAAACTCGTTGAAAGCTCAAAGCTCAAAGAATCAGCGCAGTAGACTACTGCGCGTATAGCAGCTGCTATCGATGAATGGAAATCCCCCGTCGGTCGATACGTCAGTTCTCTACCCGTACCCGCATCGTTTGAAATCGCCGCGAAATACAAAAGACACTTAAACGATCATTTAAAAACTAAAAAAAGACATCTAAACAAAAAATCGAAAACGATTCGAAAAAAATCCATCAGGTTTCGAAATGACGATAAGCCAGTGCAGGTAGACAGGGAATCGATTTACACACCCACGTCTACTTTCGAAGGTCCGTCCAGCGCGAGCAGGGCGTCGAAGCTCCGGCGCTTCACGTCTACCCGAGAGCTTTCGGGGAGGAGCGCGGCGTACACCCTCGCGCCGCGCGTTTTCCCCGCTCGCTCGCATATTGACGGCGAGGGAGGGTCGCCGGCGCGCAGGCGCCACCCCCGCTCGTCCGTAAACGGCTCCCCGTCCTTCCGCGCGCGCGCGCACGCCCCGCTCGAAAGGGGCGCCGATCGATATTTTAGCTATAGCGGAGGCCACGGTGGCGCGAGCCTCACTCGCCGCCAGCACGTCCACCGAGGCCAGCGAGTCAGAAGGACGGAGTCGTCGTTCCAGTATTCTCGGGCCTTTCCTCAAAAAAGAGCGAGCGAGAGAGAAGCAAGTAGAGAAGACGGCGAGATAAAAGGGAGGAGAATAAGAAAAAAGGGGAAGAAGGGCTCTGGAATCGGTGCGGTGCACGTACACGCTCCCCCCGTCCCCTCGGTCCCTCTCGCCAGTGAGCCTCTGAGTGTGAAACGCGTTCGGAAGGTGAGAAAGTTCGGGGAAATTGATACGGTGTGCAGCGCGCGCTGGAAGAGCCGAGGGGATAATACACCGGAGTACGAGTGCGCCGTGGTGTTCGCTGTGCTGCAGACGCCCGAGAGCCGACTCGCTCGACTTCATCTGACGAGGTACGATCTAAAATCGAAATTCGTCGTCGAGCGATCTTAGCGAATATAAGTGTATTTCTCCTTATTTTTTTCTTGGTGCACCGCGAGTTTATTCAATATCGCGGAGTCGAACTAAACTTCGTATTCCGATTCGCTCGAGTGCGCCTGTGTGAGTAGTATACACACTTTTCCCCGAGGCTGCGTGGACACTCGCTGAATCCAGCGGAGAAAGTGTCTTGCCTCGAATCACATTCGATCACGGGAGAATAAAAAGTAGACGCGCGCGCGTGTGTGTATGTGTGTGGATGCGTGTGTGTGTGCCTTTGCGAATGCAAGATTGATGGGGGAGGACAGCAGCAGCTGAGCAAAGCCCACAAGTAGAAACGGGGCGGAGATGGAGAGGCACACGGTGACTCGGGCGATTCTTAAACGGGAGCTAACGAATTCTCGCGATCGATTCCGTGCCTTTTTTCCTCCGTCCCATTCTTCTTCCTCCTTTTCCTCTCTCGGCTTTTTACGCGCGCGGGGGTGAGTCCGCGACCGCTAATTATGCTTATCCCAGCGACGCGCTGATCGTATTTTCAGACGTAGGCTGCCCTTTCAATTTAGCCGAACCACTCCGCTAATGAAAATTATTAGACGTCTCGGGCAGGGATATTGAGAAACGTTAGATTTTTACTGAACACCCTGCATGTTCTCTTCGATGTTAGGTTACGCGCACTCGAGCATACCAAATTTTCAACATCGACGAATAAACAATTTTTTTTTATCGAAAGTACTTGAAAAATTCATTGCAAGAATGTAGCTTTTTATTGTTTTTATAAAAATAATACTATTCGCGGTATAAAGTACTTTATAGCTAAGTTAAGTAGAATAAGTCCAGCTCCTGACAGACAAGCGTTACAATGTCAGTTCCAGTAGGAAAATACAGGCTTCGTAATTTAAAAAAAAGTTATTTCGTACTTAATATGCGTAAGAAAATAATGATTATGTGTGGGAGCATAAAGAGTATTTGAAGCAATAACCGGTGATGCATAGTACCTAAAGGAACTTGGTGCTAAAGTGCCTTCCTGGTCTTGCACGAGCGGTGATAAAGCCAATATGCATTTCAAATTTTTTACGAGAAAACATAATAAAGCACTTATGGTATATTGAATATTTTGCGTCAGTAGAGCGAATTGTTTAACTCGTTCAATGTGTTAATGGAAAATGTGTTATATTTTCGAACAAGAGCGAGCACCCACTCTAGTGGAGTAGATGGTTCAGTTCAAAGCAGAGGTTAGGTCCATTATTCCCCTCAGTTTAGAATGTTTAAAATAAACAAAATATATAAATTGATATCAATTAAGATTCGTCAATAATAACTTACGATAATTATTCGTATTATATACTCATATTTCAGAAATGTTATGCGTTAAAATGTTTGAGAATAAATATCGATTACACTCTCTTTGAGAATATTAATGTTTTTGATAAAATTATTTACATTTACTGTTTGCGCCATAAATTAATGTACGCAGTAAAAAATAAACAATGATTGCTCAGGGCTCAGGGCTGTAAATTATTTGTGAATAAACAGCGAGTACATTCTCTTTGAGAAAATTGATGTTTATGATAAAATCATTTACATTGTTATTATTAGCACTGCCAATTACTCTACTACTTTTTATCTATATTTTTCGACAATACATATAGGTTCCACGTTAAAAATAAAAAATGAAACCTGCAAGCCAGAAAAAACGTTCGACAAGGTAAACGACTAAAAAGCACGCAGAAAAATCATTACCGAAGTTCGAAAGTATATAATAAAACACCCAGGATTTTCCGCGCGCTCCGTGCCTCCGGCGCCTCGGTCGAAATTATCAACAGCCAGTTCGAAAAACGCGCAGGCAAAAAAAGCCGTCCGAGCACTCGACGGGGCGTTCGAAACGCCGAGGCGTAGACCGGCCGCCAGCCGTTCCAGCCTCGTGAAAAATTCTTTGACGCACGCGGGCCCGCACGCCGATATATAGGTGCGTTATTGATCCTGCCGCGCCGCCGACGTCCTCGGCGCGTGTACACGCGGCCGCCGCGGGAATCGAGTTTCGCCCAGGCGCTCCGCGCTCTTCCCGCCGCGCGGAGACGGCCCGCGCGCGCAATTAGGCCTCGCCGAGGAGGCCGACCGAAACGACGACGCCGAGGCCCGGGCTCCATAGCGAAAGAGCCGGCTGCTTAATTAGCGGACTTCGTCACGCCTCGCTTCTCCCGCGGAGACCACGATTGTCCGGAAAATGCGACAAATTACAGTGACTGCACGGGGGAAAATGTTGCGCTAAAAATTAGTTGTCTTTTTTCAAGCGAGGACTGGAAAAATCAATAAAAAGAAGTATAGTGATTGGTGAATTTTATTGCACATTTAATGTACAGCAAAAATTAGTGTAAATATTTTTAAATTTACTCGTCCTTATTCTAATGTTTTTTTGTATTTTTTGAACCTGTCCAGCTTTTTAAAGACAGTAGTAATTTTTAAGGTAATAGTTTCCTCTGTATAGAATATTTTTTTATTTAAATAGCTGTCTTTTATTTGAGAACTTTTGCGTTTTTATTTTTAAGCATCAAATTATTCTCTTAATGATATTATATTATCCTGACTCAAGTAAAAAAATTTAATGCATTCTCAAGTTTCTTTTTATAAACTCAATTTTAACTTCAATTAATAGTAACGTTTGCTTTACTGTTATATAAATGTTACTTCATAATTTACATTCATTTATTAAAAGACAGGGTAGTCTAGTGATTTAGAGTCAACATCTATGGCAGATGTCAATATGCACTTTAGTTTGTTAGATGGAAAAATTGAATTGTAATTCTACTGAGTTATTTAACATCTACATTAAACATTTAAAATCGTACTTCATGTACTATTCAAGTTTCAAATAGCAGGTGATTTTGTGTAGTTTATCCCCCTTACTATTAATAATTAAAACGAGCTTTGTACTTTATACTCAACAAAAACAACTATAAAATATTTTTCGCTGAAATTTTATTTTGTTTATAAATAAATAAACTTTTCCAGTGCCCAAAACACATAAACCGACATGTCATTGCTGGCAAACCGCAAGCTCCAAACACAATTTTCAATTGAAGCAATAAATAGGTCACTCGCACGAACTTCACCGAGCAATATTACATTAGATAAACATCGGACTCCCTAGCGGCAAAAAAAATCGGTACATCCCTTTATAAAAAAATCACGGCTCCGCGCGATTGTATCGATTTCGCTCGTCGAGCGAGGAGTGCGCAGCTTTCGTGCAACTTGTTGAGGTACGGGCGGCGCGATCTTCGGGTTTTCCGTCGAGCGCAGCCGGAGAGAACGAAGCGAAGTTACGCATGTGCGAGGGCGCGCGTGGATATACGAGGCGCGCACTATCGAGACGCGCGTCCTTGTCCGCGGCGCGCGCGCGCGCAGCCCGCGACGATAAATTTACTTCCGGGCGACCTGATTCGCGCACCTACGCGACGCCGCGGCCCCGGAAATCCAGATTGCGGCCTCCAGCTATCTTATAAGCTCGCGCCAGACCCTCCAGCCTTTCCGCGCTTTCGCGCAATTCAGGGGGGATACCGTAGCGTGGACTTCTTGCGAGGAGTAATGTGGACTTCTTCTGGCTGTCGGTTACTCGTATTGTTCTATTTTTGTTGGGAGAGAATCCGAGGATTGGCTTACTTTCGGCTTTTGCTTCTTCTTGCTTTCGACGCGCTAATTCGACTTTCGTCGGAAGTTTCCTTTTGGCTTGGTGAGCATTTAAAAATATAATCGGGTTTTCCGAGAGAAAGAAAAAACTCAATCTGGCGTATAAAAGTGAAAGAAAAAACTTTATCTGGTGTATAGAAAAAGAAAAAGATACGGATTTTTTTTTTAATTTTGAAGCTTAATTACGTCAGTTATCAATTGCAACAGTATTTGCAGGAATGATACCGTAAGCTATCTCAAACGCCAATTACGTTATCCCGTCACCACCAGTTGCTCAATAAAGCTCCTTTGCCTGCTAATAAGATAAATATTGTCAGGTTTGCTTAGAGTAATTTCACGTTTTGTCATTTTCTTTTTTTAAGTAAAATTATTTGCTCTAAGCAAAAGTAGTTTATTTTATTATACCTTATTTGGGATGCGAAGAAGCGAAATAAAAAATAAATAGTCGCTTGTTCTAATATTGAGTCAAAAGCACCTTACTCTTGCAATGTCTATCATTTTCTTCTTTATTTATTCATAGTTAGTACATTTTTTTGTAGTTCCCTTTAAAATTCATTCACTTTACGCAATGAAATACATCATCAAACTATTTGCATAATTCCAATAGTAGAATGAATAATGAATTAAGTAATTAGTCTAATTTGTTGCCCGTTTGAAACAGAGAACTGACACATTTAATAACACTTAAATTTATTGCAAGCAATTTCTGAATATGAAATTATTGTATGATGTACAAATTATATCGTCAATCCTGGTTGAAGATATAATTGTTTTGCAATCGCTGTGTAAATAGGATTTATTCATGAATTTTAATTTATTTTATTTTATAAATACCTCAATAAAGCGATGCTTTTAATTAGATGCAATTTTCAGTTGATTTAGAAATACAAGAACTTGTTTTATAAGTAAACTCTTCCATAAGCCCACAATCAATAGAACCGCTTCTAAGACAAACTTCCTATGTCAGTTGGAATTATACAAGAAATAGAACATTCACTTTGATAAGTATGTCATACAATTTTTTTTCAATTTTTTTATAAACATTTAATAACTAAACTAAATGCATATAAAATACGATCAATGTATTTGTGATACTGATAAAACAATAATTTGATGATTCCGAAAATTGAACTAAATTTTATTTAAGAATTTACTTAAATTTTCAATTTCCTCTGTCCATAATTCATGCCGAATTAAAAATATTCTTTATTTTATAAAATGTTGTTATACCGTTGGCGCTGACACTGACAGCTCCGAATCGATCAATTCGCAGACGGTGAAATGTTCAGTGATAGCAAGGATATGGCTGCTGACAAAAATAACTATTATTAAAAAATAATGATAAATCGCATGTTAAATCGCAGCATTTTTATTAGATTTTTAACAATGTTCCTCGAGTTAATATCATTTCACGTTTAATTAAATTTTAGGTGTTATAAATGAAAATGACGACTCAAAATTATAGTCATCTTAAACATTGTAGGCTCGCAAATGTTAAATAAACTAACGGCGCGAATAATTTTCCGAATTTCCCGACATTGAATGCCGAGAAGAAGTTCTATTTTCGTTGCACCTGGTCTTCCAGCGTTATCTAAATCAATTGAGGTCAAATAAATTGTGGCCGTGCAATCAGGACACGAATACAAGTGTTCAGCGGGCTGCATACAGCTGCATTAAGTGCATTTATGATAAGCAATTGTTCTAATTTACATCTCGCCGTGCTAATAAATAATGCAATTTATCTCCCTTATAAAATCGTATCGACGCGTTTAACTTTCCTTTATCTCTTATCTCTTAAATACGTCAGTAGATTGTGTACTTAACTTTTTTTGCAAGGGGATTCCTTTCAAATAACAAAAAAAGTCCAATGTACTTTAATGTTTGTACTTCGCTCAATATTCTCTCTTGTATAAAAGACTTTTCTTGCAAGAAACGTATAAGTCGTAGGCGTTTTCAAACATTAAATCTTCGACGTATAACTATGATATCCGTGCCCTACATGACGATTTTTCAAATCTTCGGAGAAGCCGTTTCTCTGAATACAAAGTAACTGTTCTTTCTCAAGGTGCACCCATATCGATTTTGCTTGCGTGTGCCGATTATTGAGTTTCCCTCGATAGCATTTCAAGCGATCTATACATTTTCTCGTTACGTGTTGAACACGTAACCGATGTTTCGACTATCCGACTGATCTACTACTATCTACTCTATTTTAAACGTAATTTTTCTTCCACTATAAGAAAGTAAAATACGAATTGAGGAAAAGAATCGTAGCGATCCATTGGACGAGCGAAGGAAGAGTATCTTTTTACCTCGAAGCACCGAGTAAAGAGCGTGATTTTACTTAGCGGAGTAAAGAGCGATTCCCCAAACGGTCCCCTTTACAAATCTGGCTCGCGTCGCGCGAGAAAAGGGAGGACGGGTCTTTTAAGGAGGAGAGAAGCTGGCCGGCTCGGCGGACTTTGTGGTGTGTGCAATGTCATTATCGATCGCCGAGTCACATTGTTTATTTTCGTTAAAAATACGCGGCGGCGCTCGAGCCGCCGCCGCCGCCGGCCTATTTTATCTGTTTTCGAGGCTCTTCTGTATGCTCGGTTGATTAAAAAGAGAAAGGCTACTCGCTGGCGTCGCCGTGTCCCATTTCTACGCGACGCGCCATGGGCTTTAATTTCCCTGCGCGCTTCGCTTTTTTTTTCAAGGATATACCTTAAAACAACTAATCTCGTTTGCGCAGTGCCTTTGTAAACGGAAATCTAGATATTCGGCTTTACGACGGGAATTTTATATTCCGCTGTAAAAGCGGACAGTTTTAATTCGAGTTACGACTTTTGCAGATATTGAAGAGCTTGCGTTTACAGCCATGGCTTTTGGATCAGGCACTTATTTAAAGCAGTTGGAAGTGGTTTTTTATACATTTATTGCTTTGATGCAACGATAGTAATTTAGCGACGTTGTATGCTAAAATCAAAATGCATTTAACTATATTTGGACTTTCATACATTATTTCCTCAGCAAAAGAATGTCGCAGTAAAAAATTTAGCCTTTTATGATGTGCGGTTGTTTAAGAATAAAATGATTGCAAAATATATTGTAAACCTACTAGTGTGTAGTTTACATTTATTTTTCAAAAATCTTCAAATTTATTGAAATTAAATTTATTAAAATGAATATGTAAATAGAAATATAATTTTAATCATTTTGAAATTGGGTAAATAACGCATAGAGTAAAAGTGAGAAGCTTGCAGAAGCATTTCGCCCGTGGTGTACATGCCACATACGACTACTTTACACAGTATTGGATTTCGATATCTAATCAAATCCGGCTAGTCTATATAGTTTCACATGAATAGTTATTAAAATGTTAGAAGAAATTTATCTGCACATAAACGAGAAAAACAAATAAGAAAAAATAGAAAAAAATCATAGCATCAATATTATTTTTAAGTATGGGATATATATTACAGTATTTAAAATATCGAAGAAAGAGAGCAATTTGTTTCATAGGTCAATTTAATATATCAATTTCTTAATGACTAAATTTAAAAATATATAATGAAATTTATTGCGCTAGATTTAAATTTATAAAAAAAACTCCTATATATAATGCATATAGTTCAAATAGCATCTAATTCTCTGATTGTACGCTGGTAGTTGCACCTCGAAAACTACTTTATACAATATTCACGAATAATACAAAACTTTTGATTGAATTTAGTTTTCTGATTACATATGCAACAAATTACCTTGTATAAGATAATAATAATGAACGAAATTAAACATATTTATTCAAATGTTAATTGAATTACAACGTCATATATAACTGATTTTTATTGGAAAAGAAGCGCCATTTGCAGATAAGACAATATTGTTTGCATTTTCATGAATATTACGCGTGTTGTCGAAAAATATTTTTTCATTGGTCCTTTATTGGTAAAATAGATGACGAGTTATATTAAACAATAAATCGGTTATAGAAGTGAGAAAAAAAAATAAATAAAAATTAAACGGAAAAATGATCGTGAAACAATACTGGCGTGTAATAAAGAGAAGAGCATGATGAAGGTACACAAAATATGGAGATAGATGAAAAGCGAGATCGATAAAGATGGAGGACACGTTGAGAGCTAAATGTGAAGTAAGATAAGTGAGGAGGAATATGGAAGATAATAGGACTGCAGCTAGGTTGAGATGAGTAGAAAAGAACAAAACCTGGAGGTCAGGGAAACGGGAAATTCTAAAAAGCAAGTGACTCGTACGTGCAACTGAAATGCCAGGATTTCTAATTAAAAATTTACCGCCTCGCAGACTTTCCGGTCTACCTCAAATAGGATACGAAAAAATCAGAAAAATAGCCGGAAAAACAATAGAAGATTGAGTTAAATGCGCCAAAAACGTGGATTTCGTCGTATAAAAAGAGCCAACGCAAATAGGCGGCATTGACCTAAGGTGGGATAAGGATAAAAAAAGAATAATAGGTCAGCCCGAGCGGAAAAAAGATTCTGAAGAGCAAAGTACGCTAAGCCTGGTGATAAAGAAAAAAAGAAAAGTAACGCAGTGCCTCCACTGAGGTGGAGAAAGCTTCAAAGCGATAAAATCTGTCTCGCGCAGAAGCTTAAATTCGGAGGAGCACGCGAGCCTGTCGGTGAACAAAATTGAAAGATGGAAATAAACCAGTGACTAGGTGTGCAGGAGGAACGGTGTCGAATGTAAAGGATAAAGTCGAGGTTCGAATTCATTTGGCAGAGAGAAAAATTCCGCCCCGATTCGAATGTGATACTATCGTTTTCGTCGGTCAAATGTAACGGCCATTGATGAGAAATTTCTCCAGGAATTACGGTTTTTACGATCGAACTCTTTTTTCTGAAAATATTTGGATGTTTTTTTAAAAACGATTTTCTTGTACGCATCCAATGTTGATCTTTTATTTAGCTTTCTATTCTGATGTTTAATTTGACAGGGATTGAAAAAGTGTGACATTCTTTTAATATTGACCTAAAAACGAAAATACGTGAAAGAACAGTAGCAAGGCGGTGTAGTTCAAACTAAAGCTTTAATTCCCTGTGTATAATATAATAATTAAATGCAGTTTATAATAAAGTTCATAAAAAGTTAAGTTTAATTTAGTTACGATTCTTTTTATAAAAAAGGTAAATTAACGTTCCAGATATTTTCTTGTTTTTTAGAAGTTCAATCACTTTTAATTTGCAGTTCAATATGCAAACAGGTCTATTTTAGATACCTTGACGTAAGAAGCTAGGAACTGATCAATAAATGCCATTTGTGAAATCCACAGCGTTTACGATACAATGAAAAAAGGCTGCATAATAAAAACTGATAGATCAAACTTTTTTACAATGCAATTTAATTTCATAAAAAAGGTGTACATTGTTACAAAGATTAAAATTAACTAATGTAATTTAATTAAGCTTTTGCAGAACGTAACGTAACTTAGCAATTGTTCGGCATTACATAAAAATAAAACTTATGAAATTAAATTTAAAGAGAGCCTTTAATGCGAGTCGACGTTGGAAGGGTTAATTTTTCAAATAAATTGCATTATCGATCCTATTATAGTTTCCAATCTTATCGAAGTTTATTTGATCTCTTTAATGAAAGCGATGAAATCGAAGCTTGCAATGGGTAGGACCTATCGCCGCTGGTATTTCTGATCTGTAAATGGATGCACGAGCATTTTCTGCTATTTCAAACTCAAAATTGAGGTGTACTTGCAGTTAATTAACAAATAAGTAATTAATTACTTTTTAACAACTATCGTATGCAGTTTTTAAAAAACATATACATAAAGAAATTCTAAAACCAGGAATTTCTCATTCACCAAAAGCGTTCAGTTTAACAAATGCTTAACCATTGGTTACCTTTCCCTCGGTGTCGTGCAATTGAGTAGTGATCTGGCCGTTTGTCAGGTAACCCGAACCACCGAAAGTTGCGCGCCACAGCGCGTAGTTAGGGCTTCGGCCATAGCGACATGTGTGCTTGAGCTATTATGAATGGCGGACGGGCGAGAGTAGGGGATGGATACGCTGGGGGGATGCGCGCGCACCCGAGCTTTTCAGCACACGCTCGTGTAAGTGTATAGCTAGAAAGCCGTCTCGGGTGGTCGGCTCTGCCCGGAGGTGACGCCTGCTGCGCCGCGATTCGCGCACGGCCCGTTTAACGATCAGCCAAGTAATTGTACAGGTGGAATGGAAGATAAAACACGGGAGGATTACCGGATAAGCGCGCGTAGGTGGTTATTATCTCGGCGATGAGTTTGCTTCTTTTAATTTTTAAAGGCATCCTGATAAAAGATAAACTACTTTTTAAGCATTTTTTAAACGACTTTTTTCTCCTATTTAGGGAATAATAATAAGAAAAATAATTTTATAAAATTTCTACTTTTTATAAGAATCATTTTTACCTGCACAAATCTATAGTAGTAATACTACCTGTTAAAGCTTTAATGAAAGCTTTTGAGAAACTAGAGAAATGCAGTGGATATTTTAATAACAATGGCGGCAATAAATATCTTAATTGGCTCTTCATTCATTAGATAAATTTCTATTCATTTACTTATTTAGATTGCGGTTTAATTAAAAGCCGCAGCCTAGCACAAATTAAAATAATTGCAAGTGTTTTACTGTGGATACTGTAGTTTATCAGTGATATAATGTAGGTACGACGATTTATTTTATTTTTCCCAAACTCGTGCCCAGTAGAATGAATGAGAGAGATTAAGCTCCGACAGTTTAAAGTAGTAAAGTTGTAAAAGTGTTACAACGAGAGAAAGCGAATGGGCAGTAGGAGGTCAAATCGACACTGTTTGTCTGCCCCGCTGATCGCGAACGGGGATGGAAACGCATAAATTGCCTCCCCGCTTCTTGGCCCTTTAGTCCATGCATAAACAATGGCCGCTAGGGTGCAAGCGATCCGCTTCTCAAGTGCCTCAAGCGATCGCTTGTGCTTGCAAGGTTTTATTAGAAGAAAAACAAACAAATAAACTGTCCGTTTTGAAGATTGCACAGTGAAAAAATAAAATTCTCCCATGACCACTAAATTGCCTTATCCAATGCATTCAAAATTTAATTGATGAGTCGAATTACGTGCGTAATAATATCCGTTGTAATTTGAAAAAAATTAGCTTGAGAAAATTTACGTCTGCGTAACACATATATGGTATTGTTCACGCCGGATACTTTTAGTTTTTTTTTCTCCTGACCACGTCGTACGTGTGCGCGCGTAAACTAGAAGGCTATTATCTTCCGTTTGCTCAACTGCACTCGTTGACCTCCATTAGAATGTTGTGCATAAAAGAATACGAAAATATTGATTAATTTTTCACTTGTCCTCAATTCCAAAATTTAACTCCGAATTAAGTTTTTTACATTCAACGTAACTCGGTAAATCGAGTGTACAAGTGCGATTTTAAATCTTCCCATTTATTTCTTTAAGCAATACCTACTAATAATCCCGCGAATCGCCGTCTAAAAGCAACGTTAATTTTATTCACCCTTTCGGTCGCTACACTTTTTCTCTCGCCGCGGCGCTCGCGGGAACGTCACTCGGCTGCTTTTCCGCCGGCCGCGGCGCTCGCGTGAACTTGGTCGTCGCGCCGGCTCGTTTGCTTATTTTATGTTTTTTTATCGTCGGCCCGTTTCAAGGATCCGTCGCACCGCCAGAGCCACGTACACACAGGCGGGCAATCGCGCGGCGCTCGCACAATATCGGCCGAGTGCCGCCGCGCGTGCCACGTCCGAGCATCGCGCTCCGTTCTCGTCGGCCCCCCGTCCAAGGAGGAGTAGGAGGAACAAGCAAGAGAGACGCGCGGCGATCGATCGACGGCGATTTGACGGCGGAGGAATTAAGGCGAAAAAAAGAAAGGGAGAGAGAGAAAGGGGATCATGCCGCAGCGGGCGAAGCACTCGTCCAACGGGCCGAGTTTTCCAGTAAATTGCTAATTAATCGCGCGAGCCTCCCTTGCTATAGCGAACCATTGCCGATCGGGAGAGAGAGAGAGTGAGAGAGTGAGAAAGAGAGAGAGAGAGAGAGAGAGAGAGAGAGACGGAGAGCGGTTGCGAAGGAGGGAGAGACGAAAGATAAATCGCTCGAGGCTGGCCAGTTAAATGAAGGAAATAGCGCAGGCAAATGAAAGGGAATTTCAGGAATAATATTAGTGTCGCCTTAATTTGCGGATAATTCAGTGGCTCGATTGTGCTAGTGATTTGCGAGTGATCGATTTTCTTCGTTGCAACGTTTATTGTGCTTCCGTCGCTAAAGTTTGTGGGCACATATTCTTCGGGCAATTAAGAAAATGCATTAACTGCTGATTAGTTTTGCACAAGATCTTTTAAACAATGAACTAACTTACGTAACTAAGAATTTATTTCTATTTCGAGTTCTTTTAAATGTGCGCATATTTGTTTGATCTAATCGTTGTTTTTAAATGATCGATAGCCGTGCGCGTGTGCGTAGCAAACATAGTGCAAGTGCAACCACGTATCCCTCTTGAAAGTTAATGAAAAAAATATTTAAAAAAACGTCTGTCAGGTGTAATGAAATGCCTGCCAAAGGAAGGAAAGATTCATTTTTCGTTCTCCGCACACGCATGTCTCGAATGCTCTCTATCGTGGACATCGTACCGCCAGTATCTCCAAATTCGGTACCGGATATGATACAATGTAGTTATAATTAAATGCGCTGCTACTTTGTTTCCACGTTCTGAACGAATATTTTAAACGATAATTTGAAACAATGCTTAAATATTCGCGATTTAAGAGTAGAAAATTCTTTTCTTTATTATAAAAATAATGCTATTATGCACGTTAGCTTTTCTGGTTACGTAAAAGCTGCACAATTCTATCGGCGAAGCTTGAGTAATAAAAAATAACTATAAAGAAATATTTTAAAATTCGGCGTACATTATATTTTGATTCTCTTTAAAGAGGTCATAAGCTCTATACACATTTTTTCTAAAATAAAATACTAATAATGTCTAATCATTGTGTGTTTGCAGATGGCGGGACAGGATCCAAAATGGCAAAAAGATGCGTCGGATCAAAACTTCGACTACATGTTCAAGCTTTTAATCATCGGTAACTCGTCGGTCGGTAAGACGTCATTCCTTTTCCGCTACGCCGACGACTCCTTCACCTCGGCCTTCGTCTCCACCGTCGGGATAGACTTTAAAGTGAAGACAGTCTTCAGGAACGACAAGAGGGTCAAGCTCCAGATCTGGGTCAGTGTAACGCAAAAAAAGCCCTTAAAACTAAAATAAAACTTCCTTTCCCATGCATTCAACGAAGGTCGACGCAAGCTCGCTCTACCACAACTATATACCGTTTCGCAGTCCGACCATTTGTTGAACTTTCCAACTTTCTGTCACTTCATCTGTTTATCGACTTTGTTAAAATCAGTCTTGAGTACTCGTCCAACTTTTAAAACCATTATTCGTGCCCTATCCAAGCAAAGATTTATTGATCAATTCAGCGATTACGGCAAGAGAACCTTAAGTGATAATGTATTATGAATTTAATGTCACAGGATACGGCGGGTCAGGAAAGATATAGGACGATCACAACGGCCTATTACAGAGGAGCTATGGGCTTTATATTAATGTACGATATAACCAACGAAGAATCGTTCAACTCGGTTCAGGACTGGTTAACACAGATTAAAACGTACTCGTGGGACAACGCCCAAATCATTCTTGTAGGCAACAAGTGTGACATGGAGGACGAGAGGGTCATCAGTTTCGAAAGGGGTAAACAGCTGGCGGAACACCTCAAAGTGCAATTCTTTGAGACGTCAGCGAAAGAAAATACTAACGTCAAGGTAAAAGTTTATTTATTTTCAACTCTTATGAAATATTTCAATCCGAGATTGCAAGAAACTCCAAAGTTCAAAACAATTAGTACTCTATAAAAGGCAGCACTTTTAAGGCACTTTCTTAGTCTTGTTTGTTCGTAATTAAGTCAAATAAAGAAGATGTAGCTATAACTTAATAAATCCGATTAGACGATCAGTGTTGAGAAAAAGAACAGTTTAAAAAAAGAGCTAAAAGAATCTTTAACAAATTTCAGAAATTTATAAGAATAATGATAAAAAAGTCAACAAATTTGATGAAGTTCTGCTAATTTATTTTGTTTTGTGCAGGCGGTATTCGAGACGCTGGTGGACATAATCTGCGATAAAATGAGCGAGTCTCTCGACAACGATCCGACTTTGATGGCGGGTGGCGCGGGCCAACAGAAGGGCCAGCGACTAACGGACCAGCCGACCAACCCCACGGACACAAATTGCAACTGCTAAAGCCGTACACTAGTTGCGGCGTCGTATGAGATGGCGCTGTGCTCGCCGTCTCGATCAAGCTAGCTCATTAGCTAATCTATCCTCTTCGTCATTCCTACGTTCGTTAATTTATTTTGGGATGAACCGTTTCTATCGTTTTTCTCGAGAGATACAGAAAGAGCGATCGAGAGCAATGAAGTGAGTAGCATTGTGCGAGAGTGAGAGGATGAGGCAGAAAGTCAGGGAATGAGAATGATGGGCCTTCGCTTCGATGTTTACTTGAGCGCAGACCTTGTCGGAGGATTTCGGATACTAGATTTAATCAAATATTGTTCTCAACGTGGCAAAACCGTTCAGTTCTAACTAAAGCCGTTCTTGAAGTGAAAAGATAAGAGAAACAGGATTCCAAAGTCTCCACGAGTTTGCTAGACTTAAGTAACGATTGCTCAAATTAAGGAATAACGTTAACATTGACTGAGATTATTAAAAATTAACGTAAAATTTTAAAGTCGCTATGCGTTCTTTCTTTTGATACATAAAAAAATTCATTTTTACTAAAACTGAAAGCTTTTGCCATTTTGCAACGATTAGAGAGCAAGCAAACATCTTAAGCCGAAGCATAAAAAGTAACGCTCAGGTGTTTTCATTAAAACAGTATCTGCCATATGTTGCCAACGGAAATATTTCATAATTGATTCACATTTGGATTAGTTGTAAGAATTAATGAAGATCATTCGCTAAAGAGATATCCCATCATTCGCATTTTTATAAGCTAATCTAATTGTGCACCAACCATGAGGTCGGTTCATTGGAGAAAATAAATGCAACGTTCAAAAATGTATGCGTTATTTTAAACTTATTCAAATTTGCTAAACGCACTTAGAATCGCATTTCTTTAAATCATTTATTGTCATCATCTGCCATGATTTTTATTAACGTGGAAAAAATTCTTTTACTGGGTTGACGTATATAAATATACTAACGAATGGCAACGAATGCGAAGACAAGAAATGAGAAAGATGCATCTGTCGATCGAATTTCATTGTTGCGCAAACTTCGCACTTGATAGAACATTTCAGTAAAACAGCAAGAAAAGATCAGATGAAATTCTTTGAGTAGCAGATCTTTGCAACAAGGAAAATCGCATCATTAAGACTTTATTGCTGCACAATATACTTTTCAGGATATTACGGCGCAATACATTGGATTATGTGTTGGCTGAAGTAATAACGGTGAAGTAAACGGCGCCAGAAATACAATAGATTTGGATCTTCGTAGTAGACGCATCACACTTAATGCACTTCCCATTCTACCTAACGTTGCCATCAAAGTTGTATAGGTGATGAGTAAACACGTACATGGTTTGAATTTATTGATTTCTGAAACACTGCATACATTAGTGACAAGGAACTTAATAAGTTGTCGGATTTTACTTCTCTATTACAAAAAAAGTTGTGAAAATTTTGCATCGACAAGTTTTCTTGATTTTAAAGAACCAAAAGATGATCATTTAAAGGCGATCGTGTTTTGACTTTCCAAGAGCAAGAACACTTACGAAAATTCTGTATTCCGTAGTTTAAGTGTATTGATAGGTGTAGACAAATTTAAATAGCGAATGACAAGAAAAATAAACTCTTTAAGAATAATGCAAACTTTAGGTATGTCTCAACTAAAAAAGTTTATTTTTATTGACAAATTGTACGACTTTTGCTCATTGCAGAAGTTTTCGAGTTAGTGCGGTTTTCGATCACGAGACTCGATTGCAGCTTTCGATTAAAAATTTCAATGATTTTTCCTTCGTTTATCAAATATTTTCTTTACCTTATACCTATATAACTTTATTGAACGTCAAAAATATTATGTATCAAAAGTCAACTCTCGCGCAAGTGCGGATATCCTAAGAACCCAGTCTAAAAAGATGTTTTTAATTGTTGACACTAGGATCGTGAAGTTAATAGCGACTTTAACTCGTTGTGTTTAATGAATAAAAAAAGTTATGCATTTCGTGCATAAAAAATATATATAAAATAGGTTTATATCAAAGAGGTCTGATCGATCCGTATAACTGTTTTCCATTTGATCCTTTCTAGAATAATTGTTAAGAGCATTCGTGTTAGGTTTCACCAACAAAAATGTTCAATAATTTTATGCATAATTTTGTTCCTAATTTTTAATTCAAAAATTGATATAATTAAATTTTTCCAAATTTTCCAAAAACTTTTAATGACACTGCATGTGCATTCCATTTCAAAATTATATTTTAATTTAAAAATCCTAATGTACTACACAAAGAAATTTCGATAGCATCTTCATTTCAAATGCATGCGGAATAAATGTTTTGGAATATTACTATATTATGCAATGTTTATTTAAAATACTTTTGAAACGAAGATGTTATGAAAATTGACTTTTAGGGTTTATACTCGATTTTCAAAATTTTTGGAATGAATCTTAATTCAAATAAATCCCTCGTTATACTATTCTTACAATGTCATTTTCTGGTCAAGACACAAAACTCGAAGCTGCCAATTATCGCACTAAAGAAGCTTCACTCATAATGTGATTCGGTCGATGCTATCGTCTATTGCAAATAATTTATTCGCAATTGTTTAAAATATTTCTTACAAATTTAAAAAGCTGGTTAAATTTAATATTTTTAAACAAACATTAACGATTAACCATTTTTTTATTTTAAAAATCTAAAAAAAGTTATTTTTAATCGTTACAACGATTTTTTGATAAATTTGATTGAATTTTTCAGTTTAAAGTTATCAGACGGTATATCGCGTAAGAATCACGTCAATTACGACGAACGAGAAACATCAAAGTGTGAGCCCACGGCGCTGCATTGTGTCCGCATTAGTACTTCAGCTACCACGACGTTATGATTATTATAACTATATAGGCAAGCTGCCGACTGTACATATAAAAAAAAATATATATATATAAATATATTATTGATTCTATAATGAAATGTAATGTACGCGTTATTCATTCGTGTGAATTATAAAGAAAAATTAAATAAATAAAAGCTCTTCGGCGTCAAAGGGAATAGCAACCAAATTTAAATAAAATGATTTGAAGAATAAAGGCATACGATCCACGCCACATTCAGAAATGTCTATATTGCTAATGATTTTTTTGAGCTTTGGACTTGGTAAGTGCTTACATTGGAGTGTTGTAACTATACATGTGTGTTACTTTTTAATTCTATCGTATATGTTCGAAATGATAATTCAACAGTAACAGTTTGCTGATTATTTATATTCTTACAAAGGACAATAGTATGTTAATATTATTTGAAAAATAAAAATATGACAAGCATTTAACAAGAATGATTTTAGTATTTTATTTAAAGTATCGCTGTTGTTTTAATAGAATAAATTGTAAAAATATTCTATTCATTTGTAAAGACATAAATGTGCGATTCCGTTTACTGTCACGTATAATTTTTGCTTGTTGCAAAAAATCGAAAAAAAATCAAGGTAAAATATTACATATTATACAAACTGCGTACCGTGAAAAATGTTCTTGGTGGGCTGGCACTTGTATGTATGTATTGTATCGCATGTAACTATTATTATGCCTAAAGTTACGAAATAACATTAAAAAATATAAACAATAATGCGTTGTAATGAAAAAATTGACGAGAGCGGTAAAAGTGGTAAAAATTAATTAAAATGTGTGAAGTATCATGAGTAATGTATAACAGCTGAGATAAAGGAAAATTTGTAGTGTTGTAACGTCGAGCGTTTGTATGAGAATCATTGTACAATGTAGCCATGATAACGACACAGAGTTCATGTTCTCAGATTTCATATATGCATATACATAGAGAAAATCCGAAAATTACCAAGCAAACGAATCTAAAATGCATAGAAGAATTTACGTGTATACGCGACGTTTCGAATATATATAGTGAAAAATTACGAAAAAATGAATGAACAGGTCGAAGCAGAATTGCAATATTTGAAGATTGAGGAAGCGTATATTGTTAACGGAAAAGTGGGAGTCAACTGCTAAATATAGTAATGTAAAAACAAAGAGGAAAATAAATGTAGTAGGCGGCGTTTTATGGTCGTTACATGCGCGGTATATAAGACAAAAAAATGGAGTAAAGCTATAATTTACAAAAATGTCTTCACATTTATTTATAGCACTTCGTTACTTTATTCATTAAAAATTATCCTTATTAGTTTATCAGTTTGATTTATTGTATTTTACTGTCATTTATGCAGCAGTTCAAAGATCCTTTCTTATATTATCATTTTACTTTACATAATTTTTTTGGTTACATATTTTCACATTGACTTTATAAAAATAAGTGTTTTTAGTAACAGCATTGAAGATTATCTTATAAAATAATACTACACCAACTGAAATTTTATGAATTACTAAGATTGCGCCAGCACCTACGGTAAGTTAAGTAGTAGTTTTTTAAACAAATATTGTAAAGCACAGTTTCTGGTTTTGGAAAGTTATATTATTATTTCTTATGTTATAATTTATCATCTAAACATCCTATAAATGGTATATATTACATATTATGCTCGATAATTGGTAAATTTTAAATACACTAACTTGGTAAAATTTTTACTCGTTACAAGAGGATAGATGGCTAATTTGGTATAACATTCACTGGACGTGATATTTAAGTTCGCATACTGACCGCTAATTTCATGATGCATTGTTATGGCATCTTTTCCAAAATATTTTATTAATTTTTCTCCGACAATATAACACAATTTCTATATCCTATGTGTTGATAGATTTAATGCCATGTCCATTGTTCAGGATTCAAAATACTCCGGAAGCCACAAATAAAGCACACTCTGGAAATTAAATCACAAAGTCAATAATATATCTGAATCTCCATCTCGAAAAAGAATATCAATTGTTTTTGTTTACAAACAACATGTTTCAATTTCTAGTAAAATAGTACAAGGGCGTGAATCTCAAATCCTCCCCTTTTGGCGGAAAGGGAAATCGATCGTGCGATAACAGGGCTTACGTTTTCTTTCACGAAATTTGTTACACTGTGTCTAGATATTGGATTAGTTCCTGAAAAGGGAAATACTGCAAACGTGAAAAACAAAGTTTTCGTTGCATTACCATAAAAGTTAGTTTTGAACGTGTATACTTATTTAAAAGTAGTATCTTTTCGGTTTAATAAAAGGATGTGATTAAGTCTCAGTTAGTGTTTGTCAGATTTTCTCAACGTAATTCCTGTAGTCCTGAATAACAGAGGTTTCATGCAAGCTTATATAAAAGAGGCAGTAATTGTAGTTGGTACATTAAATGTTTAAATCACCAACGATCAAGTCAGTTGCAGTTAGCCGTTCGAGTTGGTAAGTTATCTTCATAGTAAGTTGATTCAAAAATAAAATCACCATTTTTTGTTACTAGTACAGTTGTATAACAATAAGTTTTTGCAGAACAATTATTTAAAGATACGATACTGATAAGTGTGGAAAACTGATATTACTTGTTTGTTTATTAAATAAATCTTGATCCGCATTCAAAACAAGGTTAAAATTTCTCAATAGATTAAAAATTGATAAACACCTATCTTTATTTTAAAGTCCAATATCAATTAGGCTGTAGATTAAAAGAAAATTTTCAAGCAAAATTTAGAAAAAAAAAACATTTTTAGGTAAAAAAATTCACGTTTAGTGGTATCAGTCTTGTGTATGTAATAAATTATCTAAGCTATATGCGGCATTTTTTTGAGATAATGATATGGCTTCAAGTACGTAAATTTTTTAAACGTCGCTGATATTGCATTTTTTTTTTAAATAGTCTTTAGAGAATCAACTGATTGGTACTGACTAGTACCGATCGCCAGTGTGGATTGTCAGATCATTTGAGAAAGCATGGATATCAAGAACAAAGTTGTAATTGTTACTGGTGGAACTGGTGGAATTGGATTAGCCACCGTCCAAGCTTTACTAAAACACGGAGTGAAGGTAAACGAATAATTTGTGTTGAATAAATAATATTGGAAATGGTGTTTTTATAATTTAGTAATTTTATATTATTTTTTTAAATTAACTTAAAATCGTTTGCAGCATGTGGCCATTTTCGATCTTGAAGAAACAAAATCGCGGGTTGCCTCATTTATTAAAAAGTCCGACGAAGCTTACGGCAAAGGCAAAGTAGCATTTTACGCTTGTGATGTAACAAAAAAAGATATATTTTCAGGTAATTTTGATTAAAATAATTGATTTATTATAATCTTGCATTGAGAAAATATACTTGCAGCCCAATACGATAACGTTGTTAAATCTCAAAATACGGTTGACGTGTTAATTAATAATGCTGGCATCTTGAGTGACACGCAAGGAGATCTAATGATTGATGTTAATTTGGTAAGTTAATCTAAAACTGTTAAAACTATTATTTCATGCATTTTTAAAGGTAATTATTGCAATGATCTTGAATGAGAAATACTAATAAGACGTCTTTTCTAGAAAGGTGTTGTTAACTGTTCAATAGCAGCAATAGATCGAATGGGAAAACACAATAATGGAAAAGGTGGTACTATTCTTAACGTAGCTTCAGTTGTTGGTCTATTACCCTTTCCGGCATTTCCAATTTATGTTGCCACAAAACATGGGGTTTATGGCTTCACTCAAGCATTAAAGGTAACCGCATTAATATGATTGTATTTCTTACTTGTTTTCCGTTTTATAAAAGTCTAATACGCTTTCAAATACACTCTACTATACATTTATTCGTCTCCGAATAACCATAAGTCGAAAAAGAAACGACCTTGAAATCGTTTTATTGACCAATAAAAAATGTGATTAAATATACATACATTCAGTATATCACAGTTCCCTTATAAACCAGTTAGATACGAGTGGCATTGCGAAAATTTTTTCCATGCTAATCTCTCATTTTCCCACTCTGTCTATTAATATCAGTGAAAAATAAATTTTACCGTTTTACTATTTATTAGGATCATTATGAACACACTGGAGTGCGTACCTTAGCCGTGTGTCCTGGAGTCACTCAGTCATATTTCATGCAAAGAGATTGGCGAAAAGAAAATTTGGATTTTGTTCAAGATAAATTTATAGACGATATTCGCAATTGTTCAGATGTTATGCAATCGTAAGTAGAGCACTTCATACAACTACAGATTTCATAAAACGTAATTTATTTCAACATTTTCACGATTAAAGGCCAGAAAACGTTGCTGCAGCTATTGTGAAAATGATTCAGGAGGCTGAACCTGGTGCAGTTTGGGTTTCGGATGAAAACGAACCACCTTATGCTGTTTCTGGCGTACCTCATTATAGAGACAGAAAAATTAAATCTTAATCAGCCTAGGGAGTGTGGCTGTGGGAAGGGTAATAAGACGAAAGAGTATAATAAAGTAAAAGCAGGAAAGCGCGAGATTACAGTGTATAATTTAAAAAATGTAACAATCTGTACTTGGCAGAATAAATATCATATATATATAGCTGACATTTCAGAAAATTGTTAAAGCGATGTTAAAATATAATGACGTTTTTTTACAGCACTAAAAGGAATAGAATGTTAAAAGTCGTAATTAAACACTTAAAAATAGTTGACGATTTACATTTGTCATTTACATTTTCAGCCGGGTACATTATGAACTAAAGGTATGTGAAATATGAAGTGTCATAACTATTAAAGCTGCTAAATATACGTGACGCGAAATTTCGAGAAATTCCACTAGGTTTAGAAAATATCTAGTGTAGGAATGTCCAGTTTAAAAACAATTAAACAATTATTCCAATAAATTATATCCAGCTGGAATGCAGTTTTGACCCCTTTTTAACTTCTAACTATTCATTCCTTAAAAAAGCTTGAAAATGCATAAGTGAAAAGAAATTAATAAAAAGGAAATAAATTTTCAAGGTTGAAAAAATAAGCAATAAACTTAATAAATGAAAATTTACGCTAATTACCCAGCGTTTATACACGCTCAATTGTGCGCCATTATTTATGTAAATATGCTTTTCACTTGTAGCGCCCTACTTTTTCTTTCTTCTGCGACTAATCGATGACTTTCCGGTAATATAATAACCAAGCTTCTTAGCGCGACACATTAAGCCTTTGCGGAAGTAAAGTAGTAATAAGCGAAATTGCAAAGCTTCACTTCTTTTGAATTACGTGCACATGCTGGAATGAAGGATGCTTGTTTGTTGCAAAATGCAAATTAAATTTTATTGTAAAATAAACATTTGCAATAAACAAATCTTTGTATTTAAAGTATTGCATTATATATCTATATTTCTTCGATACTTAATGATATGTTTACCTGCATAAAGTACGTAGTTTCGTGAGTAATACTCATTTGTGAGTAAAAACATATCCGAAGTAAAAACTGAAAAAAAGTAATAACAAATGGAGCTCCAGTACTCATATAACAAGTACATCATGTATATATGTTCGACAATTTTATTAATTCGACAGTTCTCATTATAAATAAATAAGAGATAAAAAGTGCTATGGTAAAGACTTTGTCGTCAGCGTAGCTTAAAAAATGTTTAAATTTAACTGTTTAGCCTTGTACCGAACCTTGGCGTATTTCTTCAACGTATTGATATTTATCGTCAAATAAATCTAGCGTTTTATAAACCAAAGTTAACGTCCGTCGTTATTGATTTATTTTCCAATTACGTAACAACGATGTATGCAATATTTGTTATTATGTACTCTCTGCATCGAGATGAACACAACAGTAGAATAAGCACTTTAAAAGAGCGCAAAGAAAAAAGAAAGAGTAATAAAGGCAAATTGAGGAAACGATCAGTCATTCCGCTCAAAGGAGAGAATCGAAAATCGATCGCCGGCTATTGGTTCGCGCGGTTCGTAAAAATTAATTTAGCGTAAAAAGCAGCGCGCGCATAAATAGGGGGAAACGCGGTGCCGTGATCCGCGGATACTGCGAGTTCCGGGGAGGAAAGGAAGCTTGATTTTTCTTGCGCGCGTTTTATGCGCGGGGCGCTCGGTGAGGCGACGCACTGACATCGGACGTCGTGAGTCGCCGTCACGGAATTTGCATGTGCGTTTAATGACGCTCTAATGGGTCAGCTCGGGACGTGCCCCGGAGAATCGATTTGCGTTCTCGAGGAATAGGGTAGGGTTTTATTCTCGCTTAATAAATGCGACGCGCGGCAGCTGTACTGCCTGCACCGTGACGCAGTGTCGCGTTGATGTCGCGTGAAGGAAGGACGCCGTATTACGTATCATGCACATAACATGGGCATTCATTCGTGCTCTTCTGATCTCGTTCCCTACTTTTACTGTTTCCCTTCTTTTACTTCATCTCCCTTTATGATACGCATGCTGAGATTGTCGGTGTGATGCACATTGTTAAAAAAGAAGGGGCGAGTTAATTCGGGCTATGTTTATACTGGAAATACGAAATTAATTGAGAATAGCGACACATTGCTTGTAAAACGTTTTATGTGAAATATGTCACAATTTACATTTTCTAAATAAATTTCAATTTTTCAGATTTAGATAATCCAGCTTATTTTATTTTATTTTTCAATTTTTTTTAGAGGAACCTGAATGAATTTATAAAATACGTTAATTTATTTGAGGCACGTGGCTGAGGAAAATTTAATAGTTCGATTTTTTTCGAACTTTTCCATTCATATTTAAAAAAAAATAGTTGACCGTTGGTCGAAGTTTCAATAACACATAACCATTCGAACGACGAGTTGGTTTTTGGGTAACAGCATTGTACATACAAGATTACGTTAATTATTTAAATTATTTAATGAAAATTTGAAGGCAAAATATTTTTAAGTTTGATAAATAAACTGAATCGATCAATTCGAGAAAATTTTGAGGGAATTTTGCGGGCTAAAGTAAAAATCAATGTATTGTCTAGAAGACTAATAATTTTAATAGAAATTGGCTACCATCCAAGGGCAGAGAAAGAAAATTTCATGCAGAAATCAGCTTAAAATTTTCATACAAACAATATTCCAGGGATTTGAATGCGAAATTGTTTCACAGCAGTACCAGAAATTTAAAACAAAGCTTCACACACGGACGCAAACAAATTAATATAGCCCAAAATTTGCATTGAATTTTATATTCATCCGCAACAACGCATTTTTTCAAGGCTTCTCAAACTAGAATTGTATAAAATTGCAATAAAAGCCAGTTTAGATCGAAACTCGCTCCGGAATACGTGCATTCGACCCAGTTCCCCAGGTCCGGCGGGAAGTCTCAATCCAGCGGCGTTCGACTTTTTTCAAAGACGCCCCGAAATTTTCACGGTCACTCGGCTTTGCCCTTTTTCTCGGCGAGCCCGAAGTAAATCACGGGGAACCGCGCGCGACGCGACCTTAGCCAGATTCCCGCGCGCGATGTTGCAACGTGGAAGCGCAGCGGTGCTTTTCACGGTTGCAAAACGCGCAAGCGCCACCTTACGTACGAAAATAAACGCGAAATCGGGAACGCGTTCGGCCGCGCGACGAGAAAAAAAGAATAAGAGCGCGCAGCTTCCACGTCGCCGAGGCGTAAGAAAAAAAAAACGAAGAAGAAGAGAAGGAGGAGGAAGAAGACGAGCCCTTGAACGGAGCGCGCGGCGCGGCGAGGAGAGGAGAGGCGCGTCGCGACGCGCGCCGCCCGTGTGCGTGCGTAGGGGGCCAGCGCCGGCAGTGGAAACAGTCAGTGGTGCGCGGGCCTCCGAGGCGCGAGGACCGAGTGCGGCACCGGCCCCCCTCCTCGAGCTTTGCACGCGCGTCGTTCGAAAGCTCCCGTGTGCTCTCCCCTCTTTTTTTTATTTTCTTTTTGCGCTCCGATGATAACATAAACATTGGCTGGTTCGCGTCGTGGTTCGTTGGGGGCACGATTTTTTTGTGCTTGCGGCGGTAAAGCTGTGTGTTTTTTTTCTATTTGTTTCGCTGGCCGGTGCCCGATTTCCGCTCCGGCGAGAGGGAGGTGCTCTTGGGTCGCGCGGCGGGTCCGCCGCTGCCGAGGCGAAGGAATTGGCGCGAGCGGCTGGTATAAGGTGAGCTTTTGGAATTCGTTCAAGCCTCGTTACTTTGCAAAACCTCGCTGAACTTCATTAAACGCGGAAACCTCGCGCGCCGTCACTCGCGCTTCCTCTTTTTATTTTGATCGATGCAACAAGTTATATTAAAACTTTGGAAACGCACCGCCGAGGTAGAGGATTGATTAAATGTGTTTTTGTGATGCATTCTGGTTGAGAAAAAGCTTTGTCAAAACTTTGTTCATCAGGGTTTCTTTTGTTTTGTATATTCTTTGTTATTCAAATCAGTTAATAAAAATTATAAAATAATAGCAATGATAACAATTGCTTATGGATATCACAAAAAATCAGATAAATCATGTTTTTTAAGAAAGAATTTGTCTTAATTTGGACTTATTTTCTTTTTTAATTAGTTCTAATTTGAAAAATTTCAATCTACATGAATCAGTATTCCTACTCTATTTACTAGTCATGAAAATAGTCAAGATAATTGAGTTTGGAAACAAGACATTTGATTTTTTTCTACTTTTTAATTTATCATTCTAGATTTTAGGAGGAAAAATAGCAATTTACCTGTTACGATCAGTTACAATTGCGCTTTTTTGGTACTACAGGCCAAAGAAGTATTGCGTTGACTTGTTAGAAGAAACTTATAAAAACTTTTATACCAGGGTCATAATTAAAAGTAGTTTGAAACCGCTATTTACTATGAGTGTTTTGTGTAGCTTTGAATAACTACTTATAGTTGCAAAAGTTTCCGATCCCAAAGGTTTTTAGCAAGTTCAACAATTATTTATTGAATTTCTACTTTTCCATTTAACGGAAAAAATATTTATTGATCTTAGTAGCTAAAGTAAATTATTTAATAATTCAATATTTTTAAGCAATGTATTTTTCCTTGGAAATGGTAGTGTTATGAAAGTACAATATTTGAGTTTGATAATTGTTAATATACGAAGTTTTAATTTTTGTTATTGTTATGTTTTCATGTTTATACTTACCGTCAAGGAAAAACGAACTTTTTGATTCTTGACTTTGAAGAGATATGAGTCAAGAAATTCTGTTCTTACAGTACCTCTGCGACTAAGTGACACAGGTCGCCATATTTTCTTCTAAGTTTATTGTCGTAGGTATTCGACCCAAAAAGACATAAACACGCCCTTAATAATCGTAAACTAGTAAAAATGATACAATTTTTTGTTAAAAAATCAATTATTCTTATTAGTATACTTAAAATTATGCAATATTTAATTTATTTCTCTTATTCTTATTTTTAATAATGAGTTATTTATTGTTTGACACCTATATTTTGATTTTCGAAATAAAAAAATCTATATGAAAGACTAAAGTTAAATTAATGAAACCTAATTTAATGTTCTTTTAAAATTAAAACGTGATTATTTATAATCCACGAAGTTATTTTTTTCCATAAATTGTGGCTGGATACCTAACGTCATAACAAAAAAAGCTAATTATAGTATGAATGATGGCACTTTAATGACGCTTTAATAATACGAAAATAAATTTATACTATGGTCATACTAGGGGATCAATAAATTAAATATAAGTTCATTAAGCTTCACAAAACTAGTAGAGCCGTCGTTGTAAAATTAAACTTAAATTTATATATAAATTTTACCGATATTGCAGACTTTAAATGACCTGAAAATTACACTTTGTATCAATAAAATACAATGTTCAAAGTATTTTCGTACTGGGAGGCGTAAAACTGACATAACAATAATATTTTTCGATGCTACTCGCAAAACAGTAAATTCTACCTTATAAAAAAGAAATAATAAATTAATTAAATAAATTCTATCTTCTAAAAAAGTTGTTTTGGGAAAGTATTGGCGCTTGACTGAACCCCAGGGTTACAGGTTTTTCTCTTTTCGTGGGTGTTTTCCTCATTCCGCGGCTACCGACTTGGGTGGGTTGCGGTAACAGGTGGGGGATGTACATAAGGGATTTTTCAGAAATAAAAAAAGATAAAAACGCCGGCTATATCTTTTACAGATACACGAACGTCAATATTTTCAATTCGACTCCTGCGCGTATTTGCAAGGTACACATTATACTATCCCAACAAAGTACCTATGCTTCGAGCAAACACCACTTATCAGATTTAAATATCAACAGAGAAGCAACAAATGGCTCTATCACTCGTCGCACGGGGACAGATCGGTCCAACCAAATGTCAGCTCGTCTCGAGGCTGTACTGCAATCTCGCAGGAATTAAAGCGAAGCTCGCTAAAATCGCGAGCGAGCCGTGCGTGCGGCGACGCGCTCACCTCGCTCCCTCTTTCTCCCTTGTCATATATAAATAAATTCTAGGCGATCCTGGGTGAATATTTAATGTTGCCAACTGCCGGATGCGCGCCGGGCCGGGCCTAAGTGCACTACACGCTCTCCCCGGTCGGCATCGTATTTTTATTCGCTCCGGGTGCATCTCTCGGCCGACCTGCCCCGCCGCTCGCTCGCTCGCGCCTCTATACCTTAGCGCGGCGCCTCCTGAAAAATTCATCGGTAATTGGCTCGAATTTATGGCGTTCTCACGTGAACAAAACAGTGAATAATTTATGGCCGAGCTTAGCGCCGCTCATGAATGATTGGAAGACTGTTCATAAAAATAACGATCGCCTCCAAGACGCACTTTTTTTCCATCAACTTCTTTTTAAGTAATGTACTCCGCGTTATTAATAATTATAACAGTTTTAGTTTTCTCTCGATATGAAAATTAAATACTTGGGTATAATAAACGTTTCGTTGTAGTGCTATTGATTTTTTCGCTTTAAATGACACGATATTTATCAATCAAGCTTTACTTTATTCGAGCGTCACATAATTCGTTCGAGAAATGTAAAGTTTCTGCCAAAAATCGTTACATTGAATTAATTAAAGTGAGGCTAAAAATGGCTTGTAAACATAATTGAATTTCATTTAGAAATGGTACAAACAGCGCAAAATCAATAAAACCCGATTAATTAAAAGTTTGCCGCAACTTTTAGCCAATCAACTTTGAATTAAAAAGGGTGAAAACAATCATCTAGAAGTTAACAATGACGCAAGCTAAGAATTCTCCCTTTCAAAGTAGACAAATACTTCAGTTTGTTTTCGGGTAAGAAGAGTATACGAACTCCGCGATCTATATAAACGACTGTGCGGGAACGAAAAAAGCCCTTCAACTTATCGGCACATCTGACGCCCGGTAATGTGCTCTCGAACCCCGGGAAAAAATTAGAGGCTAAGCGACATTAGCCGAAGGCGCGGTAGGTTAATGCCCAAATAAATAAGAAAAAAGGCTACACAAGGAGAGCGAACCCAGCGGACAAAGTGGAGCGACGCGGAGAAGAGCCGAGGACGGTCTATTCGCACCGACGAGAAAAAAAAAACCGGGAGGAGAGGGAGAGAAGCGCCGGCTCCGGAGGTGACCAGTAGTCGCCGATACGCCGCGGTCACGGATGCCAATATCGCGCCGGCGAGAATTCCGAGCCGTCTCTCCTATGGGCGGCGGCCGTTGCACCCGCGGCGCGCTCCGGAAACGTCGATCGTAAATCGCGGGAGGCGAACCCCTTCCCCGCAGCCCGCGGAGGGTCGTTCGCGTAAATTTTTGCGTCGCGGCCCGTGCATTAGCCCCGTGTTTTCCTAGTCTTATGTATTTCGCGAACACTTAACTTAACTTACGAAAACACGCGCGCCCGCGACGTTGTTTGCGCGCACCGAGTTGCACTTCGCGGTCCGCGCGCTTGTTTGCCTTCAGCCGCGCCGCGACTCGCGGGGCTAAAAATATTCTTCGCGTTACCTTTTTTCATTGCTCCGTAAGCAGCGAAATATCGATCGGCACTTAGTTCAAATGTACTGTTAATGGAACATTTAAATAATCGGAAAATTAGCATTATTACACGCTGGGAGAATTTTATCGTAAAATTTATAATGAAGCTTACTATTAAAATTGTGAGATAAAAATGTAATCGTGGAAAATGTACACTAGACATTTTTACTAAGAAATCGTTAATTATTTTATGAAACTTGCGGACAGTTGGACACAGCTGAAAATTTTAATAGGAAAAGCTTGATCATTTTTACGGAGCTTTTTATGTAAGATTTAACGAGAAATTTATTTCAGTGTACAATAAAAATGAGCCTATTTTATATCTTCCGTAATTTAAAAAAAAACATTTTTGTACTAATGAAAATTCCTATCGTGCGTGACGCAAGACATAAATGTGAGCGACACAGAGGCCAAATGAGCGTGCCCACGTAAACGCAAAATTTTCAAGCGTATCAAAGGCGTGAAAACGCGAGAGTTGGCTTAGGTTCGTCACAAAGAAGTAAGCTCATTTTTATGGCGATTATAAGTGACAAATGCTCTGATTTATAGCCAGTAAAATTGTATACAATGATTTTTGTGTGTAACATTATTTATAAAAATGAGCTAATCCTACATAATAATAGTAGCACCAACTTTTTTCGCGTAGTTATTTATAAAAATATATAGCATTTCGATTGCTGTATAAAAATAAAAAAATAAAATAAAACAAGGCAATTGTTAATGCGATTGTACGAAATCCCTTTTCCACCGCACCCTCTTCTACCGATGTTCATAAATTATGGGCGGAAATTATTATTCTCGGAAAAAGCATTATTTAACCAACTGCGGCAACGGAAGTGTTATTCGGCGAAGCAATAGATTCCAAAATGAATTAATATTGCAAGTCGTTAACTCTCTGAAGTTAAATAAGTGAAACTCTCCTCAAACAAGTGAACAGTCACTTATTCTACGTCAAAGGCATTCCACATATTTCAGTAAGCGGAAGGCATTTGAAGTGGAATAAGTTTATTTAAGTACATTTAACTCGCGCAACTTTACACCTTGGACATATCGAAGCTTCACCGGGCAAATTAATTAACCAGAATAAAATATCCCCAAGTTTACGGCTAAACCCAGAGGATTGTAAGTTGAGGCGCGTAGCGGCGACTTTCCTCTGGTGGCCGCTTACTTACCAGGCCGCGCACGAGGCATTAGGACACCCCCGATCGGCCCTAATGCATAAAAACACGTATATAGATCGCCGCCATCGGTGCCGCTCTCATTTACACAGAAATGCCCGGAGGAGCGGCGAGCGAGGGGGAGAGACGCGCGCGCGCGCGCACCGGATATCCGCACGTATCGACACCCAAGACGCCCGCACGGGCACGCGGGTCCGCAAGGGCGGAGTGCGTGAATTTTCACGCGGCGAGGGGCTGTGGAATGGATTTTAAGGACGCCTCGGCGATATGTTTACGGCGACTTTGCGAGGCGGCGATTTAGATGTAAATTGCTCGGGAAACGCGCCTCGCTCCGACTTTCCGATGAAATTATTTCGGGAATTTCGTTAGCCAGGCTATCGGGCAAAGTTCGCTTAATCAATGTTTTATCAAGGCTGCTTAAAGCCCCGGTTAGTCTCCATTTTTCATTTTACAAAGGCCCCTCTGTGAAATTCAATTGGCGCTTGACGACCGTGTGAATGAATTTAATGATTGTTTTTTTAATCAACAGCAACGGAGTCATTTAAATATCGGATTTACCGGGTAATACAAGAAGCTTTCAATTTTTCACTCTACTGCTTTTCTTCTTTATAAAAGTGCCATTTATTCCTTAATGTAGTATACTATAGAGGGGACTATTAAAAGCAGTGCGACATTATAACTTATAAGAATAGAATAAAGCATAGAACAAGTAAGCAAATTAAAATTTAATATAAATGAAGAAGTCCGAATTACGGAAAAAGCTAGAGATGTTAAAGGAAGAAGTGGGAAGAAAGCTAGACATAAAGGAAGATACAGAGGAAAGCAAGCGAGTATTTCACGCGTGCGCAGGGAGGGTCAAGAAAGCAATTCGCGTCCAAAAGACAATTTGTTTTCTTTTTTCATCTGTTAATCGTGATGAAGCACCCTAGCCCTACGCCTTTTCGTTAATGCGCTGCATTTTTTATGAGGTAAGAGAACGACGAGTTTTCCCTTTCCGATAATCATAAACATTTGGCTGAATATTGATTTTTTTCTTTAATTGTTAATTGGAAAACTTCCCTTACATTGGAAAAATACTTCGATAGATTATTTATGTAAAAATTTCGATTAATAAAAAATAAAATACAAAAATTGCTTGAACACAGCTTAATAATTGTTACAGTATTTTTACGTTGTATGGTTATAAGTACAAGATCAATTAAAATTACATAAATTTTTAAGTTTTTAATTGGAAAAAGTTTATTTTGGCAAGTCACCAGCTGATAGAATAATGTAACGAACGTAAGGCATTGTTTCCATAACTAAGGGACATAAAAAAAGGAAAACTTCTTGTTCAAAGTCTTATCAGAATGACTATAAAAATTTTATCTTCTAATTATTTTTCGATTAATGAACGAAGTTTCGTAAATGATTACTCGAAAAACAATCATTTAACTATTCATGAGGAATAACAAAGAAGCAGATTCCGTGCCGATAGCAGTTTTATTCTAAATGAGGATTATACGATATAAATCATTAATTTTGTTTATCCGTAACTTATAATAAACTGAACTTTGCTTCGCAAAGAATATGCGGCGATAGCGAAACAATCATTAAACGAACGCAGCGAGCGAACGTAACTTATAATAACGTGAACTTTGTTTCTGAAAAAATATATGACGATAATGAAATGATTATTAAACGAATGAAGAGGGTAATCTGATGAAAGAGAAAAAAAATTTAAAAAAAAAGGGAGGATGATAAAGCGTAGTTACTATCTACGTATTAAGAATCGCCCGTTCCATTGTAGGAAAAGGTGCGGAAAGGTGAGGAAACAGGGACCGAGGTTGCAGCTGCGGCTGCAATATAAATACGTACGCGCAAAGTCTTAAGGGTCTATAAAAGTAAAAATAGCTTTTTAAGTTCAACAGAGAAACTGGAAGGGCTGGGTGAATGTGATTTTTAACGGCATGCTTTATGCGCTGCATTTCTTGCTATGACTTTTCCAATAATTGCAATAATATTTCAATTTTTATCTCAATAAAATTTTATAAATACCATCCTCTTTCTTCTACAGAATACACTGCACAAGCACAAATTGATATTTCGATTTCAATCTGCGCTGTGTACTGAAAAGAAAAAGTCACAAAGGTTTGAACAAAAAAGAATATAAACTAAATAAGAATTAAATAGTTAAGTGCTGAAAACAAATATTTAGTTTAAAAGACGTTAAAAAAAGCGCGATCGAATCGGCGACGCAAAAAAACTGTTGACCGAGCACAAAGGCATCAAAAATAAAATCGATAACCTCAGCCCTTTAACAAATGAAATCTCTCCCCCTCGCATTCTCTTCTCTCGCTTTCATTTCCCTTTTTTGCGCCAGCTCTCCTCGCCGCTCATTTTTAGCTACTCCTTTTTTTCCTCACTCCCCCCCCCCCACCCCACGTCGTCGTCGATCCTTCACTTGTTCATGGAGCTCCTTCGTATTTCTTTTTTCCTGTCGCCGTGTTTCCCGTCTTCTTGACGGTGAAAAGGGAAACGGAGGAGAAAATGTCAAGAGGGTTGTGAAACGTTTCTGGCGCGCGGAGAAAAAAACGGACAGAGAGGGAGAACAAAGCGATACGTCGAGTTGCGTCGAGTTAAGGGTGTAGGCGTGCCGCGGAGTAAGAAGAGACCGATTCAGACCGATTCCAGGGGATTTCGCTGTCCTGAAATATTTCATTGGTCAGATTCCTCGGAATTTAGGATCTCCAGCTTGATAATCGTGATCAAGTGGAGGGATTAAGCTTTATTTTCTCACGAGTCTCTTTCGAAGCTTTTGTTCTGTGTATTATAAATCTCCGTTGATTGAATGGAAATATTGAGGAATAATTTTGCGATAAAAATTTTGGCCAAAATAGTCCGCCAGTTGTGTGGAATCGTTTTTCGATTTAAATTTTCATTTATTATAAATTCCTTCCTAATTGATATGCCGGTGCGCGCTTTTATTATTTTCTCATTTTTATGATTTTTTAAGGGCGCCGCTTATTCGCGGGAAGCTGCATCAGATGAGGGGCATTGGTTTCAGTGGAGCTTTACGAGGCTGTTACGTACCAAGCCCAGCATGCGGTTTAAGCTCTAAGTCTATTTAAAAGTTTTCTCCGAGCTCGGATTAAAAAGACCGGGTATAGGTATACCATTAGCCAATTCGCGCGCCGACAATGTTGGAAAATAAAAATAAAAAAAAAGGAAAGTGCAGCACTCGGGCAATCAGGTCCCGGGAATTATTTAGAATCCAACCGGGGAGATTCTGGCTTCCAGCGCGGGGGCAGCTCCTTCTTCTTCATCTCACGTTTCTTTGCGCAGGAAAATGAAAGCGATGCCAAGCTGGAAATTCGCTCTGATGATGCCGGATAACTTTCCAAATTAAACTTTGTCTTATTTCAAGCGGCAGCGCAGCGCGAGATATTTAGCTCGTTTACCAGGCGATCCCTTTTTAAACGACTCCGGTAAAACGCCCCTTATTTTTAGCAAATAAATGAAATAGATTCGTTGACCTCGTATATAGCCTTCTTCGCTTCTCGGCGGCTTCCTAGACCCGAGCAATCTTTTTCTCGCACCTCGTCGAAATTCAATGCCTGCAAATGCAATGAAATTTCATGACTTATTTTTCCTTTTTTCCACCTTTCCTCGTATTTCTGTAATAAAATATTCACTCCCTCTTCCTTGTGCAATTTACTTTAAACAGTAGGTCTGTTTGGTTGTCTTCTTTTCTAGAAAAGTCTTCTTTAAACCTAGCTCTCCTCGTTCCTCTGAGAATTTTCTTAATGGTCTCTCTTATTTAAATTTAATTGATAATTGTTGTTGTTTTTGTCGTTTGACAATTTCTAAAACTTTTTGGTACAAGAGTGGAGCTGATGTCATTACGTACTCCACTAACTGGATTGAAGAAGTTAAATGAAATTTCATTCAAATAAATTTTTAAATATTAAATGAGCTAGAATAAAAGTAGTCACATTCAACATAATATTTTTTCATAAAAGTTTTAAAGATGTTATTATTTCGTGTTTGAAAAAAATTTCAACTTACAAGTAATTAAACGTGAATTAATTTTTAAGAAAGACATTTAATTGGATCTTTTCAATACAACAACAGAATGAACCAGTATGCAAATCCGAAGGAGAGCAAGATGGTTTCCGTAGGACAACAGCAATTAGCATCTCCGTTGCAGATTTACACTCGCCTCACACCCTGCAGCCGCGAGTCCGCGGCGCCCGAGCGGACCGCAGATTATTTCCTTCGTTTCTCCATTTCTCCCGGATGATCCGTTAAGTGGAAAATTTCATTAATTGACTTGCCAGCGGGACAAAGGGAAAAAGGACCAGCTCCCGCGGACTGTGAAATCACAAACGAGGGGGTAATTGTAAAAACCTAAGCCGCTTCGAACTTCCTTGCTTTTCTTTCCGGCAATGGAAACGTTGATGCAGCTCCGCGAGCTGAAGAACAATCAAACTCCTATAAATTCGCCACGTCATTGTTCCTTTTCGATAAAGGGTCTCCGGGGTTATATATAAGCCTATCAATTTTATCAGTCTCTTTATTTATAACAGGTCAGCTACTGTTTCTTTCTTTTACATTTTTTTCTTCTCGACGACATTCACTAGAACTTAATCCCTGGTTTTCCCTTTTTACAACGGTATTTCTTTACTTTCTCGTGATATATATCTGTAATTTTGCATAGATTCTCTTTCACACCATTTTTGTTTGCGGTTTTCTGATTTTTCTAATTTCGATTATTCCGCAGTTATTATTCTTGAATGCAACGTATTTTAAGTATTTACAAAAATTTTGCAAATAAAAGAATATATTCTTCTACACGCGAACTTCTGCGGTATTTTATGCAAATTTGAAGTAGAATGTATAACTGTGGTGTGAATTCTTTAAGTTTGTAATTGGATTTTTATGAGACTGCTTCTGGGTTAATGTAACTTTAAAACTTCATTACTTTCCATATTACATATTAATAAAATTGCCCACGATTGAAGTTAATTCTATTCAAACAACTTGAATGCATATCGTTTTACCACGACGAAAGCCTCTCTGCGCTACAAACGCGTGTACTATTTCACTATTCTTTTGTTACCGAAGCTTCTTTATTAATTAAATAGAAAAATTCCTCGCTAGAACAAAGAGCGAGTGAGTTTTTTCGTTTTGACGAGCCTTACCTCGAATTTCAGCTTTGTGCGAGCTCGCAAGACGCGCGGCCTTTATGCAGCTTTTAAAAGCGCGCAGCAGCCCGCAAATAAGTTACTTTTCCAGGGCAGTTTGCGCGGTCAGTTATTCTTTTACATATTTCCGGGGGTAATTATTTTAGCGAGTCCGACTAATAACTTCACCTCGGGGCAAAGAGCCGACTGACTTGTTCCACTTACCGGAGACCGGCGTCTCGACCCCGTTACTCCTAAAAGTTAAAGAAGCTTCGCGTCTATTCATTTTTTTTCTCTCTTTCTCCGCCCCCACCCCTCGCTTACCTTCCTTTTTTTTCCACCCAGGCCTGTCTTTTTCGCGGCTGCTCGTTACGGACCTCTCTACCTCGAAACGGTAATTGTGTCCGAAACTCGTACAATTTCTCAGTTGGGGGCCTGGAATCATTCATGAATTATCAAACAGACCTTCCTGAGAGTATGCGTCGTTTCCACTTATTCTGTTAGACAACTTTTATTTCATTCGAAATCGTTATTTTAGTGATTGCATAATTTATATTCCGTGAATTTTTATTATTGACTGAAAGATAAAAATGTACGTTACAGTAACTATATTATTAGAGATGAAAAAGGCAGGTGTAAATATGTCCCGAAATTGACGGAATATGAATAAATTATACTTAGGGACAAGTCAGCTCGAGGTCAACAAGACAAACATTTCCCCCCTCTATTTTCGAGAATAAATGTTTACACATAAATACAAGTGGGAAAAAATATCATCATTCAAAAAAAAAAAAAAAAATAAATATGCTGCATAATGACGTTGCCGCCCCGTCGTGCCTACGAAAATACTGACTGTAAGAGTACAAGAATATTTAGCTACTACTATTTTGTCGAATTTCTTCAGTAAAAGTTCCTTTTCACGATAGGCACACCTTTATCGCAGCGAAGTGCGCGCAGACAAATTTCGTAGTGCCAATCGTCTTCGTCAACGGGAATTTGAGGCTAATCGATTCGCCGGAGTGGCAGGGTGGGAAATTCGTCGGCGGAAGCACCGAAGGACGCCCGCGGCCATCTCGGTTACAGCAGAACGAAAGCCGATTGAAGCCGAAAGGGGAATCAATTCGCCGGCGATTTTCCGAGAGCGGAGCGATGGCGGAATGCCGGTAATGCGCTCAAGCCTTGCCCTTTCGAACGGAGAGCCGCGCGCCCAAGAGGAACTCCTGCCGCAGCCCCCGGCGTCGTATAGCTTTGTCTCTCCTCCTCATAAAACGTCAAGTCGAGGGGGCGACTCGCGCGCGCGCGACTTGCTGATAATAGGCTTACAGTTGCTGAGTCGTACATTTGCCTCCTTCCGGGCTTAAATAATCATTACGTTTGACGGCCTGACGGCTGTGCCTGTCAGCCTCCTGATGCCGCCTTTTACTATTATCTCAGCCAGCCACGTTTCAAGCCTTGTTTCCGCTTTGGCTTCACTCCTCTCCTAGTTTCATCTCCTCGAGCTCCTTTCACTCGCCCCTTTGTCATTTACGTACAGAGCTAATATTTCAATTAGCTTTGTTTTCGGGCGAATAAATCAATTCTACACTTAAGCGTTTGCTTCGAAATAACGAAAATAGATATTTTGCAAGTCTGATAAGAATTTTTCATCTCAAATGGTGTCCATTGCGCAGTCAAACATTGAATTATTCCGATAAGAGAAACACTTTGCGATATGACGGCAAGTAGGATCACACTGCTTCTACGCATGTATAGAATCCGGATTTAGAGGAAAAGAACCGTCCGATCCTTTTTTCATCGTTTTCAAAAGTTAGCCGTGGTCGGATCAAAATGGAAAATGCTTATTGACTACTCACAAAGCCGATAAAGTGGCCTTTTAAAAATACATACTATTGGCTGCTATTCAATTTTCTTTAAAATGATAGTAAAAGCTCCATTGATTATTGATGGAACATTATTAAATTGAATGCCGTTTTTCATTATTTAATTTTACTAATTTAAACGCTTTTAAAATGATTTTTTAATAAAGTTAGATTTACAGACAGCGAATACAGTAAAAAATTCGAAAAAATCTATTATTTATTAAAAAGTAGAACACTAAAAGACTTTGTAATACATTTTAAATAATTTTCTCGGCTGACAATTAAATTTAAAAGGCAAAATATTTAAGTGCGCTAAAAGAGTTAAAGAGCCATTGGCCGCCAGCTCAATAAATCTTTAACGGTAAGTCACTGAAAAGCAATAACTCGAAGATAAACAAAACTGCAGCAAACATGCTTCTGGCATGTACAAACGTATACACGCCGCGCGCCCGGAGCTAAGAAAAGATCTGCACTTGCTCTCGACGCGGTGAGAGAGAGCCGGACCGGAGTGTATTTCGGATGGTCACTGAATTCCGCGGTGCGACGTCGGGGTCCGACCGAGATCTCAAAGAGTACTCGATGCTCTTTACGCTCGTCTTTTTTGCTATTTCGCTTTGCACTTATTTTCGAATGAAAATTCAATTCATTTAAATTCGACTCTATTAATATGCTAACTAATAAGAAAATTAAATTTTGTTTGGCGAATTATTTTCTTTACGGCTAATTGAATTGAATTTAAAATATAGCGCAGAGAAAAAAGTAAAAATCGAATAACCAATTTTGCGCGAAAATTTAATTCGCCGTCAATAATTCAGCTTACAAATTTTTTCCTGAACAAATAAACAATTAAATCAATTTATTTTGCTATGTTTTTTGATGAAATATGGTAAATTGCATAGGTTTTTTTTGTATTAGGTTGATTGGAAAACCTATAATGACTGTAACGTACAATGCAATCTCTAAATATTGTGTAAGCAGATATATTATAAAATAATAAAACTATTGTAATTATATGTATAAAAATGAAACGAATGAATAAATTGAAAAAAATAAATAAATAATAAATAGCATGTAATTGGGATCTCGCAAGATGATACCCAGAAATCGCGTGACTAAGAGCTACAAAAAGTCTATCATCTAGCTATACGATTTATGGAGTAGAAAATACAATAAACCTTCTAAGGAAACAAATGATCAAATGAAAAATTACTCGTGAAGCGGAATAAACATTTTCGTCAGAATTGATTGCTATACACATTTCTTTAATCATCATTGTGCGCATTAAATTCTAAGAAAATATTATATCTCAGATTCACTAAATTGCTTAAAGATTTTGGCGCGCGCAAAAACAAACTAAATGAGCTGGGAACATAAAAAATGACCGCAATTTGATAAAAAGAAAATAAAAAGGACGAGCCAGTAGGTTTTAAAAGCCTGATTGATTGTTCTAAAATAAACTAAAAATTGAAAGCAATGAAAAAAAATGAAAGCCAGTGGGCTGTGAGAAAACACCACAAGCAGTATAAAACAATAGAAACGTAGCTACAGTCAATGATAAATCTCGTGAATGAAGAAAAAGTGAATGCGAGGCACGAGAAGATAACAAAGAGAAATCCATCGAAGAATGAATTTAAATCTGTGCCAAAGCAAAATTGATATGAAAAGTTTGAGATTGGAAAGCTTGTATTAATATTTATGGAAAAAATGTTTATAGAACCTGTAGAAAGAAAGCTTATCTTTTACCGTGCACCTACTTTGCGAGCCTTAATGAAATAATAACACATATAAGGAGTTTTTAATGCCACATAGTAACCCAGCATAATTGAAGGATATTATGCTCCGAAAATCCTCTAAAGCAGCATGAAAAATTATCTTTTAAAATTTACAATTCTGAAAAGAATTTATCAGTATGCTAATGCATAAAAAAAGTGAAGAAAAATTTTGTTATTCCAAACAATCGAACATTGCTCAGTAAATTTTAATGGACCTTGCATATTCGGGTAATTCGTATTTGATTTTTTTTAAATTCCCTTTAAATTTATATCAATAGTGATGCGTCATAAATATTAATGAAATGACTTTTATTCCGAGAACAGAAAAACATTCTGTTTCAAATTGATTCAACATCAATATGACACTTTCTGACTTCGTGTGTTCCGAAGTCCTTTAAAAGAGAATTTAATGTACACTGAAAGTAAAGAAATTTAAAATACATTTTTACGTTAACTGGAGACACTAAAAGGATATGATGGTAAATATATTGATCAGCAATATAACACTAATTATCGAGAAGTCATTAGCCGATGAAATCTTGACGAAAAATAGAAGTAATGGCGAGTTGCCGAGCGGAGGCGCGAAAGCTTGAGAAAAAGCTCGAGAAAAAGAAAGACCCTCGGACTATGAACTGGCGAAAGAGTAAAAGGAATTATCTCATAAAAGTGACTTACGACCAGGCGAAGCCACGCGCGCGGAACTTTCATAATTATCTTACTCGAGGAATAGAGAAAGAAGAATTGCCGGACGATGACGCGTAATAAGAGAGGAAAGAGAGGAAAAAAAAAACAAAGGGAAAAGGGTGTACAACCGCTGGGCTCTCAGTGCCTCTCACCTTTCGCGGAATTTCGCGTCAGAAATTTCAGTGCCGTTAATCGGATTTTCATCGGGGCGATATCGCGAATTATTGGAAATCTCCAGAGAGAGCCGAGCGAGATGAGTGGGGGAGTGGAAAGTGCTGGATATATAGAGTAATGGAGAAGTTAGTCGAGGCTTAAGGCTGCGCGAAACCATCTATCAATGAATTATGTTACTCGCGCGATGCCATTTTTATTTTGAAATAAGCGAATTATTAAATTCGTTCGTTCGTTAGGCCCGCGCAAAGAGGCTATCTAATTACCATACTTTCAGTAATTACGATTCTTCAAACTTTTTCCGTTTTTATTATCTCCATATTTACATATTTATTACTTGGAGAATTTTTCAGAAAAATACTTTCTTGCGTAGTTGTAACTCATTACAGAGTCATGACACATACAAATGTTGATTCAGAGTACCTACTTAAAGAAAAGCATAATTTTGCTAAATATATCAAAAAATAAAACAGTTTTTAAATTTTAATAAAAAGAAGAACAATATCTACAGTATTTATTAAATCACTTTATAATCGCGTATGTTAGATAAAATATAATATTACGGTGCAGCTAGCTTATAGAGATTCACAAAGCTTTTGAAATATAAATCAAGAAGTAAAAACACCAAAAATCTCCTTTTTTATTTTCAAAATCGAAAAGTTTTATTTTACTGCAGTGACAATCCTTAATCAGAACTTGGTACAATAAAGAATGTAAAATACTGACATAAATTGTGTGTGACATAAAATAAAACTTCACGTTGTTTTGAATTAGTATTTTTTCGGCAATTTTCAGCAAAAATATTATCAAGTCAGATATAGGTATTGAATAAATAATTTTCAAACAATAACTGTTTCAAAATTTCGATAAAAATGTCAACTATTCCAAGCCAAAATATTCGATAAAATAGCTTTGAGCGAAAAAGCTTGCTTTATGACAGTTGTAATAAAAAAAAAAACATAGGTTCCGCGAATTTTTCGTAGTTTTCCGGCTTTATCGGATGACCGCGGCGCGGGTGGTCTGTTTATTTCGCTCTTCTCTATGCAGCTCCTATATCCGCGCTGTCGCGGGAAAGCCCCTCGGCGTCTGCCGGAGAGTGCCGAGCGCGCGCTATATACTCGCGAAAGTGCGCTATATATGCACACGTTGGCCTACCTCCAATTTTGCAGATGCACCTCGATCACAAAGACTCGCTGGAGAGTTCACTGCATCCAGCTTGACCGAGCGTTGCTTTCTACCCTCGCTCTCTCTTCGTGCCTCTTTCCAGGAAATTCTATGCCATAAGCTGATTAGTGTTCTGATATAATAGTTCATCTTTATGTAATCAACTCACGCTGCTCAAATGCAGTTCGGCTGCGCTAATAATTACAATATTATGTCTGTAGAGGAATATTTCGAATTTGCCGTGTTAATTTTGAAAATTGGATTGGCAAACAAGAAAATAACTTGTGAATTTATTAATTATATTGCAATGCTTACATCATTAAATCGTAATGCAATCAAAACATTTACTAAACTACTTGAAAGTTTTCAACGTTTTGGATTAAGTTTGACATTTACTTTGAAACCGCAGCAGCAGCCAGTCCATCACTTTGCGTATTTGTGCATAGAATATTCCGAAATTGTTAGTGAAAGGCCCTCGGGCGATCTTACACTCGCGGTGTTATCCATATTACATAGACACGCCGTTTACTCGACTAAAAAATTGAAATGATAAGAGTAATAAATAAAAAAGGCCGAAAGAAGTTTTAGAGAAAATTCACGTAGCCGTAATAGTTGTCGACAGCACTAGCAACATGGCGAGAGTAAATCTGAATTCAAGATATCGCATAGCGCCGGTGCGGGAAGATCCAAGCCAATTTATTCATGGCACTTCGTCGAGGTGAGAGAGGGGGGGAGAGAGAAAGGGAACGAGAGAGGATTGGCCGTCTCTGGCGCTTTTTGTGCCACTCGGTCTGACAGTAATTTTCCCCGGATACAGGCGACACCGACACCGCTGGGGACCGCCCGATTCCCCCCCGCCCCAACATCGAAGAAGAAGCGACAGACAGAAAATACAGCGGCGAGATAGATAGCTGGAGATGGAAGAACTTGACGTTCCCGGAGTAAATTGCAGCTGTTTCGCGGGCCTTTTTCCCGCCCGTTGGACGGGATTAGATTTCGAGATGGAAACAATGCCGCAGATATGCGGCCACTATCGAAATTCAATTCTACCCTCTTTTCCGATATTTTATCTTCGATCGCGCGTCTCATTTTCAAGCGCTTTTTTTTTAAAAAGAAAAAGCTAGAAATTTTTCATTGCAAGCACAAGCTGTTTAACGAGCGAATTTCATTTTCGACGAACTTACATTTTCTGTACGCGTAAGCTAAAAATGGAATATCGTATTTTTTGATCTGCACGAAGTTCCAGCTGCCTCGTAGATAAGGCATTTCTCCAGAGACGCGAATTGAGAAGATGGAATTTTGAAATTTTCCGGCATCGCGTCTATAAATTGATCAATCAGCTGAAGTGTTCAACTGATAGGAAACTTTTTAAAAATTAAAACCGTCACTAAAGTTTAAAAGGTGACGTAAACAAAAATACTCTCGTAAGGGCTGCACTGTTTTCCAACACATTTCTCAAGGAAATTGAAGAACTTTTTACTCAGCCTTGGTATAAAAAATTCAAATGAATACCAAAGCTCTCACAGAGTAGATGGATTGGGAGGAGGAAGAAAAAAAGTAACGCTCACTGCGAAACGAGAAGAAAAGAACCACTTGATGAATGTCAAATTAATTTTTCTTTTCGACTGCTACTCGGGGCGGACACGAGCCTCCCCCGTCGGAGGCGCCACGGGAAGACACGGAAGGAAAAAAGAATGTGAATGGTTCCGCCGTTGAATAGTTGATAGGGGATGGGGACAGTGGAAAGTACATTCTCGTGTAGTGCGAGCGTCATTCAAATAAAAAATTGACGACGCTGTACCTTTTTTTGCGGGGTCACGGAATATCGCATACGATTTTAGCCTGCACTCGCTTTTATTTTTTTGTTATTCCTCTTTTCGTTGGAGGAATGTTTACTTTGATTGCGTACGCAGAGACCGTTACAGCCGGGAGTTTGAAAATCGAGTAACCTTGTTTGTTGTTTCAATGAAATCCGACATCGGAGGTTTTTCTTTTGTGCCACAATATGCCACATTCATTCGTTGCTTTTTTCACAGAAATAAGATTGGAAATCGAAAATATTTTCTGATTTTAAACTGCAGCAATTGATTTATCCGCATTGAATTAAGTATGAATGTTTCACAAAATCAAGATTACAAGTTATATTGCGCATTAATAATCATAAAATGTTACGATTCATTTTGAGGTATTACGATAATAAAAGAAAACAGGTGTTTAAAAATTTATAGTAATGTATCGCATCGTATCATTGGCTTTATTGAAACAATCGAAATAAATATTTCAATTGAGCAGTGTAATTTCTCAAAATTGAAAATTTCCCAGCCCCACGAAATTAGAATCTTCAGCACGTCCACCTTCACGTTTATACGCGTGCGTTATTGGAAAAATAATGTCGGCAGTCTGTCGAAAATAATAATATATTCAACGTTTTGTAAATCTCCAAGCTGCGAGCGGGAGAAAACCGAAGCTGGCTGTTCGAGCGTGGATAAGAAAAAAAAAAGAGAAAAAGGGGGCTTCATTCATTTATCTTCTTCTAGATAGAGCAATACAGATCCCTCGATATTTCTGAATGGTTCCTATCCTGCCGCCATTGTGCCTGTAGGCTTTGTCACGAACGAAGCTAAGGGAACTTTGAACACTTCTTTGTAGAAAAAACCTTCAAATGCAGCTATCTTTGTAATAGTGTTATCAACTGATTTTCGGATAACAATACACGTTAACCTCTTCACAACTTTTTTTCTGGCGGATTATGCTTATTTTTATAAATAGAAAGAAATAATTAGAAGTAAAAGTGAAGATTACGTGATATTTTAGTACCTTATTTTAGTGTATGTCATCATATCGTCGCTTCATAAGAAAACTATAACACATCTCTCTTTTTTAAAGCACTAGAGCAAATTAAACTCTTCCGGAATCTGATAAACTTATGGTTTTTCAGGTTCAGACAAATTTATTTAACTCTGGTACTCTAAAAATAGCAAATTGAAGTAGATCTCTATCGAGATTTTAGTATTTGTAGGAAGTGACGACGTGATATCTTGAAAATAAAGCGAGGTTAATATAAATTTTAGTACACTCCGCGTGTGTCTTTTTTTCGACCGGATTTTAGTCAACACGTTGCATTCAAGATACCTTTTTTCTTGTTCCAGGCGTAGGATCCTAGTCAGTTGTCGATAGGTAAAAGCCATGCCGTTGCTGGGTCGATCGCCGAGCACAACCTTCGACCCTAGCCAGAAAACGAGCCGTCGTCGATCGTCGCGTTGCAGCCGTCCGTTGCCGGGACGCGGCAGCCACCACGAGCCCAGCGATGACTTTCTGCCCAAGACCGCCGCGCCGAGCGAACTGGAGGCGCGTGAATTGGCATGTTGTACGTCATTTATCCGGCCGAGGAGGTCCTTGATATCTACGAGCGTCCACCGGATCGCCGCCGCGGAAGCGACCTACTGAGCGACGACGTACCCGTAGCGCCGTCCCGGCGTCGCGGCAGATACAGCGTTTGCTCGCTCGCGGGTGCCAGGCCCGCCAGGCGCGCCTGGGAGCAGCCCCCTGCGACCCCCGCAGCCGACAAGAAGCCCAACACGCAATCGGTTAGTTCTTCTTTTTCTTCTTGTTGCACGTTATGTTGTAAAATTTTCATCTTTTTTATTGTTAAAATCGTAGTTCTAGCTACAATCATCTGCTTTAGTAATAATTTCAATTTACTTAGTACAATTTGTTGACATTTATTTATAGAGTATCCTTATTGTATTCAGATTGTAGATAACATAAATGATAAGAAAAAAGTTCATGATTCAGTATAATAGTTAATTATTGAGGTTGGTATGTTGAATAAGTAAAAAAGAAATAATAGGTTTCAAATCATTTCAAATTTACCGCGCATACTTATAGGATTCTTAAGAAATACTAAGATTTTTTTTATTAATAGACCTTTTTTTAATAAATAAATTGTATTAATTTTTTTGTAAATGCAATCTTTATCATTGATAAAGAAATACATTGAATCACAATTTTCATTTTTAAAAATTAAAAATTTGCCGCGCTCTATTTTAAGCTTCTTATGAATGAAGGCACAATCTCAACGCCCCTTTAAAATGTAATTTCATAGGCGCTTTATTTTTAGCGTCAGTGTCAAACGAGCGAAATTTGAAATTCCGAATATTTTTTGCGTCAAGCGGCAGCGTCAACGAAGCAGCGTTTTCCTTTTCTGTAAAAAAAGCTCTCCACGAGCTTTTTTGATGGAAAATAGCGCGCACGCGCACGCGCACACCGCAATCCTATAGAATTTTCGACACTGACTTTAAAAATACAGTGTCCCTGAAATCACACCTTTAGATAATCTTGTAATGGAAAAAGATTTAAAAGAAAAACACTGTACGAACTGATTGAATACCCTGCAAAAAATTAATCATAAACTGATCAGAATTATGGCACATTCTGGTCCATTTATGATTAATTTTTGTAAAAATTTTTTTTTTTATTTTCCTTTTATCGATAACTAAATGGACAAAAATCGTTGTATTCAACAGCAATCGAAGCAAAAACTGCAGCCGCAGAAGGAGGAGTACGCACGGGCGGCGAACGCGGCCGCAGAGAAGCAGCAGCAGCAGCGCGGCGAGCGCGGCGCGAAACGAGCTATTATGCAAAACAATCGAAGCCTGCTGGATGAGGGCGCGAACCCCCTGAAGGACCTGACGCATGCGAATCTCAACGAGCCGCTCAAGCAGCACAATGCCAACGCCGTCAAACTCGTGCAGACCGGTGAGTGCAGCGGGCTCGCTGACGCACACACATACACACGCGCGTACGCGGATTATGCCGCCTGTCGCCGATTCATTAGAGGGCCGCGCGCGTCATCCGCGTCATTAGGGGGCCTCCCATTATTGCTTCATAATTGGGTTATCACTTTTTCTCCGCTGACGCCTCGGTTCCTCGGGTTCGTTTTGCCTTGAATAGGTTTAATGTGTCGTTATCGGTAGTTTGTCTTGACGTACTATTCGGCGAGTTTTATTCGCAATTTCGAGTCGCCAAAATGCGCTTCGCTCGCGTGCTGCGGACAATGTGCGGACTATGATTGCACATCATTTTAGCAGCCTAGAGCGCAGAACGAATAGCTGAGTGCGTAAGTACAGGATAAATCTACTCAAGCTCCTCCGCTCGGAAGCTCCGAGTAACGACATTCTTGACTCGAACCATAAAAGCGAAGCTATCGCAGATTACCAGGGCCATACAGCCCCCTTAACGGCTAGAGCATTTCGAATAAGAGGAAAGTTTTTGCTCACACGTAATATAAATTTACAATAATAACTCGTACATATTCTGTTTTTTTTTTTAAAAAAGTAACGAGAAATTTCATTTTATTTACGATTTATTTAGAAAAACAAACAGTACAAAGCGACGCTTCGGGGATGGAGGGGGGGGGGGTCCGCACTTCGAGCGATCAGAAAACTTAAGCAACATTGGACGCGAACAATAGAAAGGTATGAACGAAGAATAGATAAAATGAAATGTAATAATGTATTTGGATGAAATGAAAGAATGGAGAATGCGTGCTAGAACAAGAAGGCAGTAGAAAAACTGAGTCACCCACTTGTGATGAAAAAAAGGCGCAAGCTTCAAACTAGGAAAAAGGAATGCGTGGGGTGTGTTTCAAAAGAAAGGCATTGAACGCAGCTGGGAATTGCTATAAAGTGCAATATTTGTCACAGTCGCTATTGAACGACGTAAAGAACAACAACGCACACCCGATGGAAACATTCGTTCCAAACCTGCCCTAAAAAAGGCAACATCATCAGAAAAATTGCAAGCATAAAAATTTCGATTTTCTTTTATTTTTCATTTTATTCTTCGGGCTACGTTGTCATTCCAAAGGCATGCTCCGCACGAATCGGTTTCCGTCACCTTACCGTTTCCCGCAGACTTACATTATTTATTGAATTTGAACGTTGAGAAAGAATATAAATATTAGGTGACATTTGAAAACACAATTTTGGAAGAATGTAGTCCTGCCGCTTTTTCTAATAAATTGAAACGTTTGGTGAAATTATTGTGCGGGATCGTAATAGCCAAAGCGGAAACGAGCTTAATCGCAGCAAACACGGCCATCGGCAACTGTAATTATAGCGAGAGTTTGCGCAGAAATCTCGGGGCGCGATTTACGGCTTTTCATGAGATTTGCGTTGTTATATGAATGCGGGCCATCGTATGACAGTCCCCCGTCCCCTCGCCATGTGCATTTGATGTCAGCTAGCTCTGTAATCTACAGAGCTTTTCGAGTAACGTATGATGACGGTGACGTTTGCCTGTTCCTGATAATATTGACTGAATTTTATTGGCTAAAATAAACTGCACGGCAGTAATAATAAATTTTATGGATGATCATTCCACGACGAAGTCGTGTTACCCCTCATTAATTGAAAAAAAAAGTACAATCGTTCTCGGAAATTCAGTTTGTAAGATGTACTTATTAAACTTATTAAACTTATTAAAAAAAAAAAATGTTCAATTACTAAAGCGTAATTAAATTATATTCACTTTATTCGTGACGGAATTTAATTAATACTGTGCACACGGAAAATCGATAAAATACAAAATACAAACACTTACGGAAACAATAAAAATAAAAAATAAAATAAAAGAACAATATGAAAACAAAGCTTAAATTTTATAAAGGAAAAGTTTTTTCAATAACAGAACCTATCCAGTCGTGTAACAATTTGCTGCAAAAAGCGAAATTGATCGTTGTTCCGTTTACTGGTTAATGAGCAAAACAAACTTTGCCATTCGCTCAATGAGCGATCCAAATCGTAGTTCCTTATTTTGCTCACTGAACTTGCGTGCGATGTCTTTAATGAGCGGAAATCATAATGTTAATTTTGAAATGTTACGCTAACTTGGGAACTGTTCAAACTGACTATTTCAAGTCTTGTATTCGTGATACGCTGATTCTGACTAAACGCACGCATGTACTACTTATTTTCAAGCTAAAATTTTTGAGCTTTCTTTTTATTAAAATTTCGCACTTTTAGGAATAAAACTTTGAGATAGATTATTTTACATATTAAAGAATTTAATAAATAATTAAAATAATTTAATAAATTTTTAACATTGCTCATATTTTTCATTATTTTAATTTAATAACATATCAATCTAATAAAATTAGATTTTTACGATAATTTTAATGAAATTATGTTGAGTCAATTATAAAATAAAAAATTATTTAATATTCAAATAAAGTATTTTAATTCTCATCCATATGGAGCGCCTTAACAAAGGTAAAAAATGAGTCTCATTTTCCTGAAGCGTACATCTGACTCCTATCTTCGTTTTAAATCTTTCCTGCGAAACTCATTTCTTCCATTTACCTTCCAGTTATCAATTACTGCATCATTTTTATTAAATTTATGCCTTTACCACTGACGTACTAAAATAGACAAGATTTCCGGAGAGCATCAAATAACTTTTTTTATTTTCTCATTTCCTAGTATTTCTTTTTCTTTACTGTGAACATTTTTAATTTCCTTTCATCAGATGTCTCTACTTTTGCTGACGTTATTAAACGGTGCAAGCACTATACGAATTTTTCAGAGGTCACGAGTATTAAAAATTTCCAGAAAAAAATTCTCTTTCTCCGAGACCGGAGACTTTCCATAACTAAAATAAGCATATCGTATAAATGTCATTATTAAATAAAACGCGTTCCAAAAAAGTGCGGTCTATTTTATTGATTAAGTGGAGCAACCTTGAGCGAAGTAGGGTCGAACGGAGGAGTGTTTTCTTATCAGTGCGCACTCGGACCTCTTTCTCACCCATCTGCTCGAGCTATCAAACAGCCATAGGAGAGAGAGATAAGGACGAGGACGAGTGGCTCTCGATTTAAAATTCATGGCGCCGTCGAAGTTCGGCTCTCGGCGTCTCTCCCTCTCCCACCCTCTCCTTCCCCCGGTCACTTCTGAATTATTCGCCGCCGACATTAATGAGCCCTTCCCACTCCGGTGAATCTGCGGCAGGAAATTGCATCGGTGCGCCCTTCGACGGCCCCCAGAACCCGGGCGCAATTACGGTAATTTAAAGTTCCCCACGAGTAATTGCTGCGTTTTCTCCTTTTTTTGCCGAGATCGTTTCTTCGCTCCGGGGTATATACCCTCCTCTCTTGCTCTTTTTTCCCCTTCCTCCTTAACTAGATTTTACTCCTGCACATTTTTTTAGCGAACGGCGTGCCCAATGAGTACCCAATCGATTAACCCGACATTGACCGGCTTGTTACGCCTGAACAAATTTTCGATCTTGTCTACTTTTCATGGCTACATCTCATATTATTATTCTTTTAAAAAGCTTTCTGCATTTATTTATTTTTGTTCTAATATTTATTAAATGTAGTTTTATTTTAATTACTTATAAATAGATAATAAGAATTGCACAGTGTGCGTACCCGTGTGTCAACTCGCGCGTGCTTGAGTTATGATTATAACTGAATTGTTAAACATTATAAAAATTTCTATTTCTTTTTTAAATAAAGCTTTTTTAATAATATTTATTTCAATGATATTTCACGCGATGTTACTTAATTTGCAGCGGAATAATTTGCGCTTTCAGTTGCTTTTCAACTTTTCCCTTATGGTTTTCCGCGCAACCCCATCCGAAGTTCCCCGCGAAAGAAGCCGAAATTTTAGTTTCGTGTTCCGAGCAATCCAACATTCGCCATTAAAAGTTACGAAAGCAAACAGTTAAGGTATATGTAATAACGTAACTCGAGCGGTCGGCCCACCCCTCGGATTCGGCGCTGCGCGCGAAGTGTTTTATCCGGTTGCCGGCGCGAAAAAAAAGGGGGAGAGAAGCGCCAGAGGCTCTCTCCCCGGCAAGTTTCTGTAAACACGGCCTTATTAGAAGCGCCCCTGCGAAGTGTCGGCGAACTCGGGCTAAACTCGAGGCTGCGGCACACGCCCCGCCAACTAAAATAGCGTGCACTGTCGTATGGCGCAAAATCAATTTTCACCCCTTATGTGTGTATGTATGTGTGGGGAGTATATACGGTCGGCTCTCGGCCACGTGGCTTGCGAGCGCCAAGTGGCCCGAAGACCCGGCGGAGAAACGAGCTAAGAGCTGCTCGCGGAGAGCCTCGCTTTTACGGCGTCGCATCCCCCTGAGTGGGCTATTTTATAAATATAAAATTTTCAACGCACGTGATACGGCGCTCGCCTCCGGAAATCATTTTATTTTTAGCTGCTCTTTAAAGAGGCGGACTCCACGGCGCACACCGTGTATTATTATTGCCTTGTACGGAGTAATAACTGAAAGTCAACAGTGCGGCTTTTTCTCGATACACTTTAGAGCGGGCTTTGTGTGTTGTTTTACGAGCCTGCGCGAGTTGATACTGGCGGAATATACACCTTTTATTTATTGCACCGGAACGTCCGATATTTTTCGAGATAAAGATCACGACGATTGCTCGAGGAATCACTTTTGTTTCCTTCCTGTTGGGATAATAAATTTTTGAAAACAAGACATGTTTCTTATCTTTCGAGTAAACTGAAAAGTAGCTTCGACGTAGAATTTTGATGCATTGCCTGTTCCTTTATTCTGAAATTGATGGGAGCACTATGACCGCAGAAACTTCGCGCCAACTTTCAAACTTATACTAGTTTCTCGGCAGTCGTCGGAGAAGTGGATCGATAAAAAATTTACTTTTTTTAAAAAAAGTAGCGCAATTTGTGTTAATTAAGTTTGTTCAAAAGTATTCCACTTTAACGCGATGAAACTCGATCCAGAAACAAGATGACACCGAAATTGTAAACAATAATCTTTAAAAAAAAAAAAATAATAGCTATATACAAGGAGCTTAATTTATAGCGTATAAACGACTACCTCGCAGTGTTTCTTTTATCTCTTCGCCGTCTCGTTTCCGAGGTGGGCGGGGAAAGGTAAACACAAGGTAGACACACGCCGGGGAAAAAAGGGAATCGAGCCACCAAAAAGTAAACGAGCCTCGAGATTAATCACTCGCTTCGCATGATCCATCCGTTATCATTGGGAGAATTTCGCCTTATCGCTACGTCAGCGTACGGGGGGGATGTTTTCATAGCGGCAAAAAGGCCTTCGAGTGCACGCGCGGGCGAAACCGAAAAACAGGGGAAAAAGAAGGAGGCGGGGACGCGGAACGTAGACGCGCGCCTCAAGGCTGGACTGAAAGCAGAGTGAAGATAAGGGAGGGCGGAGGCTCTTGGTGGGGATTCTTTTCCGCGAAGACATTAAAGCAACAAGTTTTTTAGAAAATCCGACGAAAAGTTTGTTTTGCATATTGATTCGATAGACTTTTTACATAATTCAAAGGATTTTCATTTCACAACCCCGAGTTCTTTTTATATGTTTTTTCTTCTCTTTTTACTTCTTGATCGTCGACTTTGGAAAAATCTAGTATTGATTAGCCTTTCATTTAGAATACACATTACGTGGATGACTGTTGAAAAGGAATTACTTCCAGCTTTTACTCGTTATTTTGTGTTTCATTATAAAAAGTTGAAAGCTTTATACAAAAGTTACTGGCAAAGCGAAACTTTTTCTTTTACTATTATGAAGTACGTTTGAACGTTCTGTAAGTCTGGAACAAATGCGTCTTGAATTTACGTAAAAGTAAAACATGCTACAGCCTTCGCATTTTATAAAATTATGTTTAAGTACTTTTATACTACTTGTCGCAGAAAATAATAAGGCCATTAGTATTTAAAACGTAAAATAATAATTAGAACATTTTGCATTTACTCAATCGAGCACGAATATCACGCGCGGATTAATTCCAGGTTATTGTGCTTGACGTATATTTAAGAAAAATATTTGCTGTAGTTGTTCTTTATATATAAAATTTTTTACTTACAAAGACTTGTTTAGAAAAAAATGAGTTTTTTGTCTTCTTTCATAAAAATATTATACTGTAAATACAATATTGTAGGGTAATGTTATTGAAGGCACGTGATTTTTCTACGAAAGTGCATGAAAAAGGAATCAATCTTTGATCACAGATTGATCGTGCCATATTTTTCAAAAGCCCAACTTCTGTATTAGCTATTAAAAAAATATGAAGATTATAATTTAAAGGAAAGAAAAGTATAAAATAAAGAAAGCTATAACTGTCAATTTTTTGCAAATGAGTATTTTTTCAGGTGTCTCATTATAAAATTTTGTAAAACATTTGTTTACATTTATAGTATCTTGAACATCTTTTATAGAGTTAATCCAAAACTAAGTTGACGTCTCTTGCGGTTTCTTCTCTCTCCAGCACGTTCACTTAAATAGAAAACAGCTTTTACATAATGTGACATTCAAAAGTTTCTTCAGTGCAAACAGTGAGCTGTCATCAAGTGATATTCATTAAACACATTGCAATTTTGCTATAAAATTGAAAATTTTAATTTGACTAGTAGATTAAAAGTATAGCTAACACAGCTGGACTATATAATAATTATGTTTAATTTATTAGTTCAGGCTTAACTTTTTGCTTATGAATTTTACCACCATACAAATTCAAATATAATTGACTCACTATATTGTTTCCAACCTTTGTTGTTGTAGAAGACCTATATCAACGTGAGTGTACATAAGCTTTATTAGATTTTCTCGTAAATATTTTCAGCACATCTTATTAAACTTTTGAAGCACATGAGTAAAGCTATCATTAAACAACACTTACTCCATAGTTTTATCGAAAATTTATCTCAAGCTTTTTAACGTGGAAAATGTGTACATTCTGATACCGATATTGAAGTAAATTTCTGAATTAAACGAGAATTTCATTTACAAAGCTGATAATAAATATTAAATTTTTATTTTAACTTTTCTCAATCCTCTATTTAATGATAAGGAAAATATCGGTTTTATAATTACCTTGGTCTTTATGACAGTAATTTAATTAAAAAACGTTCCAAATTAACAGATAAATATATCATAATTAAATTGTTGGAAACATTTTCTCAGTAAACATATTGAATAAATTTTATAAAAAAATTTAATCACACAATATTAATTGATTGTTAAAATAAAGCAGGTCTTTATCTTGTTAATAACTTTTTATTAGATTAACCGTAGAAAATTTACATTTTCTTCCATTTCTTTTTATTTTCTTTTTTTATTATAAAAGCTACAAAAGTATGAATAATAAACAAGCATAAATTTCTTGAAAATTCTAAAAAATAACTATAAGCACAGTAAAAAATACAAAAATGACTTCATTAAAACATGAAATTTCGCATGAATAAATCAGTAATTAATCTAAAGTTATACATAGGGTTAACTTTGTTCCTATACGTGTCAATGAGTAAGTAACTCGACTTACTGAAGATTGATCAAGTTTGCTGTAACAGCTGCCGGGATAGTACGTCTATAAGTTTTGCAAGGTTCATTTGATCTTGCCTTGGTAATTAGGTTTTACTACTTAATCGTAGTTGAAGTTTCTTGCTGGCTACCGGTTGCACGCCAGTTACCCTTAGCATAATTTACAACTAATTTATTAGCCTCAGCCTGTACAGCTGTCGGGGACTACACATCGCCGCTTACTTATTCAACAAAGCGAGGCTCGCTTAATAAGGCGGCTCGCGTTGTTGGGCAATCGGGGCATGTGCGGCGCCTCGCGTTCGAGGGGCACGAATCCATTCTCCCGAGCAGGCACACGCGCGGAAAAAGATAAAAAGTCAAAAGCCGTAAAAGCGACACGAAGCCGCGCGCGACGCACGCGCCCCGCATAGCAAAGCGGCCCGCGGTCCCCCGGCCCTTTGCCGTAGTCACGTACCGCCGGAGATACGTACGCGAAAGGGTGAGGTCGAGGTACCCGCTCGAGCGGCCTGCCAGACGGCGCTGCGGCGTCGGCGGTTCGAAAGTTCGCGCGCACACCTGTAGGGCCTGCCGAGCTGGCCGCGCGCGGGCGCAGGTTATATTTAATAAAGGAAGGAGTCTGGTCACCATGGCAACTCCGCGAGGCGAACAGGCGCGCACGAGGTATTGATTCTCACCCCACCTGAATTCAGGTCAACCCCTGACTAAACACCTTTGTGCCAGCGCCTTTCCCGACTTTCGCCCGACCCCCCCCCTCTCGCTTTTCCCTCCCCTCGCCGTCCCCTCCCCTTTCCCAGAGCGAAAGTCGCCCCTAATGTTACAGCTGTTCCGTGCATTATGGATGTTCGAATGCGTACGCGGCTGTCCGGGGTAATCGAGACGAAGTGCCTCTCGCGATATTCCGCCCCGCTCAGCGCGGATTAACCTTCGCGCGGGCTGATGAGCGAGGCGACCTGCAATGTGTGCGTACACACTCGCGGCATTTAATTGCGCCCGAGATGTGGGACGGAGACACGCAGGCGCGTTCTCACTTTGAGAAAATTAAGACGGACGAGACGAGTGCAAGAAAATGCCGGCGCGAATTTAACGACGACTATTGCGTTAATTAAAGCGGAGGGAAATGGTTAGTTTTCCAGTAAAAATTGATCTGCATGCAAATAATTCAAGCGTTGCTATTCGAATTACGGGAAAACTTAAGTCAATATAATTTTCTTAAAGAGCAATTAGTGATTATAGCGTGTGATAAATAAGTAAATTAGTGCGTTCTCGAAACTAGGAAATTAACGATAGTCAACCGAGGGATGTGTTAAATATTTGAAAGGCAAAGTTCGAAATAGTAATAAAAGTGACAGAACATAATTAGGGTATAATCTGCAAAGTTAAATCCCGTTTCGTACAACTTGAAATCCTACTTTATTAAATTTAGCATCTCTTCCGCGGTACAGTATTTAATTGTGTGGGTTGCTTCGCGTCTTTGGTACTGCTCTTTCTAATTAATTCTATCGTCGAACCTTAATGCCTGCTCTTTTAGAGTACAATTTTTTTTACAAGAAAAGAAGATTAAACGCGATTACGAAAATGAAACGGTAAATAAAATAAACGGTACTTTCCGTCGGAATAATTTAATTCTAAGAGTTTTATAAAGCACACATTTTCTTCAGCGAGGAACAGTAATCCGGTTTCTGAGGAAACATTCGTCAAAGTAGTAAAGAACAGTTTCATGGAGTACAAGTATGAGTCGGTAATCCTCTCCACATTCAGCGCAGATAACAAGATCGACGAGTACCTAGTTCAACTCGTAAAATGTAAAGTAAGGCGACTCGTTATAAAAGATATTCTAAAAATGTATTTTCTTTTGTTCGCCTAGAAAATCCTCCCTCCCATTCTTCGCTGTGTTGAATTTTACGAAAAACCCAGTGTTGAACAAACAGCGATAATATAAAAAAATGTTACTCGAGTAGTCCGTGTATTTCATATAACAACAATTACAAATAAATTTAATCCTGTATTACAATTTTGCTCTTTTGCAGCCGCAATTCAATGTTCCACTTCGGCATTGAATTGGGTTTTTCATAAAAGTGAGAATTGCCTGCGCCGGCGATTGGCATCGCCTTGGAAAGTTCGTACTGTAAGTAGTAACGTCTCGGTATAGTGCGGCGGGACTGCACTTCTGTATCATCCAGCGTTCACGTGCGCGGAGTTTTACTTCGATTTCGATTTTTTTTTCTTTTGAACGCGCATATTAACCAGTCGGACGAAGTTTCGAAGATATGATTTTCTTTGTTTAATGAAGAGCCAGAGTAGCTAATTAAACTGAAAATTATTACACATGCGAATTGGTATAAGTAACGATAACAATTAAAATTAAATAATTTTGTACCGTTTATTAACTTTTGATATGGCTGAGGTTAATGGGATAATGAAACTTAATTTTAAATTTTGTAATAAAACTGCAGGTACGGTCTTTTCATGAAAAACGGTACTTTAATGAGAATCACATTTTCATCTTTATGTCCACAAGTTCATTAATCACGGATTTAATCGTTAATATTCAGTTTCTTTCTTAGTGCACTAATTTCGCGAACTTCGTAGTTATCGAATTTACTATTTCGTGGCACTTTTAGCTTGATAAAAAGAGGTATAAAAAAATAATGATGAGAAGAGATTGAAGACAAGAAATACGTTTCACGCGATCGGGTGATTATGCCTCGACGAGAGAAAGAAAGGAGTGTCATCGGCTCAGCTGCATAAATTGTGCGTTAAATTTGCGAGTTTGCCGTGGAAATTATGTGTCCATTAATTGAAGGTGACAATTTATCTGAATAATTAAACTAAGACAAAGCACCTGGCTGATGAAGAAAATAACTGAAACTTGAAGATATTACGGTCACGCAATTTTCGTGGAGTGAAACGTCAGTTATTAACTAATTAGTAGGTGATTTAATGGATGAGCTTGTCAGAATTTAGATTCATCGTGACTGGGGGAAACGTAGCGAGAACTAATATGTTCTGAAGTTGATAAAATATCAAACAAAATTATGGGGGGAGTATCGTAAATATCATTTTTTACGTTTCCATCATAAAGACATATAAGTAAACACAAAATATTTAATATTTTACGAATGACAGTTGGTATTTTCTTTTGGCAGGTCGAATGTGATTTATTCATTTTATTTATTCAACACGTGGATGAATAATAAAAGTATCGTAAAATAAAAGTTCCCTCAAAACAATCAATTTTTTGTCTTTTAGTTTTGCAGTTCAGTGAACATAATAATCGTCAGAATTAAGAAACGGGTCAATGAATCATTTAAAAATAACTCACGGTACTCGAAAAAGAGGAAAAGGATCTAGTGGACTTGAGAAAATCTCGCATCGTATCAAATGGCAATAGCATGATGAAGACATTTTGAAAGATGGGCCATAAACGTGTGTATAATACCGGGCTATTACGGATAAGGAAAAGAACAAGAATACCGCCGGCGAGCACGAAGGTCCGTCGTTTTTCGAGCCGAGTACGTAAATGAATAATAATAGTACGATGCTCGGGGTAGAGCTTTGCCACATCCACAGCCATTTGTCTGCTCTCACGCCAATTGCGTGTAACGAATTTTAATCCATTTTCGTAATATCTGACTGTTTTTGCAAGAAAATTTCATTCAAATAAATTAACTAGCAAATCTTGATTCTCTCCTTTCCATTTTATTGTTTGCACTACGAATCTGCCTTTACCCGAGTATTGTCCACTACCCATTGTAATCCTTGTATTTTTAAAAATGTTTTCCTTGCGATATCACTGCGAAAGTTCCCCTGGCAAGACCGGAAGAAAGGGATATGAATACTAAAATTATGAATATCAGAATGCATAAGCGACCTTATGCAAAGCATTATCACTTTTTTGGTTTCTTAAAAGAAGCACTACAAGACTTACTTTTTATTACATAACTAGACTTGGTTATGAAAATAGTACATAATCTGCAAACTTAACGAAAATCTTGTTTGAAAAAAACTAAAACCACTGCCATCGATTTTCCAATCTCCAGGGCAAATCTCGACATGCGAACAATAGTTGTTAAAGATACATTTTCGAAACGTCTTGGATGAACGTAATATCGTGTTACACGCGATTTTGACATTTTCACGGTACCTGCTGATTTACCCTTACCTATGTTCAACAAGGGATTAATGACAGTCGATTCACATATTCTACGGTATGGTTATACCTTAATGTGTATTTATGAGAGTGTAACAGGAAGTAATCTCATCTGTACTTATCTTTGATAAAGAAATAAAAGAAAACTTTATTATTAATTTTTTAAATTTGCATGAATTATGCCTAATTCTGTCATGTATAATCCCGTTAAATTTAAAATTGGAAATAAATACGGGATTATCCTCCCGTCTCATTTTCGACCCGCGTACTATCTCCCGGGGTCAGTATTAACAGATCCTGCCAGTTATCCTATTGTCTCATTGCTCGACTCATTGTCCTAAATTCGGACTTTATAATCCTCGAGGAACCCTTTCTTCCGACTTGAGACGTGCGACAAAACCAGAACACGGAGGATCTAAATGAAGTCGTAAAAACTAAGTTGATTGCGTCGTTTGTCAAAGTATTAAAGGAAACGGAATTGATTAAAAATCGCTGAAAAGTTAAAATGCTTTATTTTTATCCCGGACTTTATTTTTAGCGACCCCCAACGGCAGCTAGTTAAAAATGATCCAGTTTACAGGGCAGCAGCAGGTGGTAGCTCATTACGGAACTTTGCGCATTAACGACTGCTTGTTGATGGTAAGCTATGCGTGTCGCCGATTAGCAAATAGATTGGACCGAGGACAATTGCGTCCCCGCTGCTCGAATGGTAATTCCCCTGGAGTAGCTCGGAAAAGTTCGAGGGAGGGAACGATCAGCTGAGTAATGCGACTAAATTACCAATCGCACGAACACCGCTTGAGTGATTGCCGCAAACAAAGAAGAAACTTAAAGTCGCATGCTCAAACCGAAAAAATGCGACGGAAGTGCTCGAAAGCGAAGAAACGAAGAAAGTAAACCGTCGATTCTCGTTAGGCTGAGTGAGACCGGGATTTCCGATAGGCGGCTTGAATAGGCGCGGCATCTGGCGCGCGGATCTCCGATGGGAGGAAGGACGTTTCAATCGCGCGACGTTGAGAGCTCGCTGCGGAGTCACTCTCGGCCGCGACATTTCCGATACCGGGGGGGGAAGTAGTTGCGCGAACTGCAGGGACTAATCAATGGAGCTCGTTAAACTGCCCGTGTGTTTGTCCGCGGCCTCGTATAACTGCGCGTATCGCTCGTAAAATATCCATTATCTGCGTGTATGGGTCGCTCGTCAGTGGAGCCAGCTGAGTATTTTCGCGGTAATGCCGGTTTTATTATATCCCCCCCCCCGGCAAGTCATGCTCAAGTCCCTCCGATAACGAAAATCGATGCTCGACTGCCCTCCGCGCGACCGCGGAAGGACGATCGCCCTCGGTTCGTCGCACTTGCGCCCTACCCATATCCGCGCTGTCTATCATTTTCCGGCAATTAAAAATTTATTCGCGTATTTAAAGATTAATGTACCTTTTTTATGGACGAATTCACAGTAGCTTTAAAAAGTGAAAAGTTGCCTTATTACACAATTTATTACTGCTGCGTTATTTGTTTTTGGTGCGAAGAAGTATAGCCTGCGGCTACAAAATTTTCGGTGTGAAATGGAAAATGATGAACCAATTTTAAATACGCACTTTTATGCATATTCTTATATAACGGATATTTCTTAACATCAGTTTCATTTTTTATATCGAAGATTTGAAATCTAGTTTTTACGTAAACAGTAAAATTTGTATTTATTGTAGATTCTTATTTTATTGTATTTTATCCTTTAACCTAAAAAATTTTCTTAAAATTTCTGCGAAATCACTCTTAAATATACATATGACTGAATTAATTTCAAAATTATTTATACAGCATTAATATTACTAAAAATTGTTAAGTATTAATCTGCACGAACTTTTAATTTTTGTAAACACTAAAAATTCACAATAAAAAACCATTCTCCATTGTTATTGGTACTTGGATTGGAAGCAATTTTTCGCCGGCCGATGGAAAAAGTTAAAAGATACCCGTACGCTCGGGATGACAGCATCCCCCGCGCCGCCAATCTCGTAAAAGAAAAGCGTCGCGGTGCGTTTTTCCACGGTATCGGGCCGGCGTGATCGCGCGCTCCTAAATCGCGGCGGGGTGTGCGCGGCTCCGTGCCAAGTCGCCAAGTGGCTTTTTTTAATCGTCCACCGGGGGCATGGCAGCCCGTACGAGCCCGCCCGATCCGCGGAGGGATGAGGTTACTTCGCGCGCCGGCCTTTGGACGCGCGCCGCGACGCGCTGGCGCGCCAAAGCGCGGCGAATTTTTTTCTCCCCGGCGCACGGCGCGCCAGTCGAGCTCGTATTTTAAATCGGCCCCCGGCGCTTTCGGTGGCACACGACAGCCGGCTTACACGCTCGGAGCATGTTTACGCTGCGCTGCCGCTGTAAGTCTACCTCGTGAATTTTAATTCCTCAAATTGGCGGTTGAAAAATTGCCGGCGCGACGCTGCTTTCCTTTATGTCGCATTAAACATTTATATCTCTCTACCCATGGCGGCTTAGTTCGCCGCCTGCGATTCCGCGGAGTTTACCTGGCTTTTTGGTCGTCGATGCATTCAAAATGCGCGCTACTTGCTTGCTGGAGAGTAAATTTTAAAGAGGCGAGAAACAGGCTCACGAATTAAAATTTTATATTTTATTTTCGACTCTATCATAATGGCAACTTTATTGACTAGAAAAACGAGATGAAAATGATGTTTATTTTCCTCTCATAGAATAGAATGTTGTTTATTGTAAATCGCTGCACAATCTTAGTCAATTCCTTATTTATACTGCAAATTAATTCACAGTAAAATAGAACTTCACGCTGATAAACAATTTTTAGCTTTACACCTTTATCTACCGTCCAGGTAGATCCGAGCAATCCGCATAATCAACGAGATTCTGAAATATCCCGTGCGATTTCAATTTCGGCTGATGACGTGCAAATCTCAATCGGCCCATCGACTTTTTTTCGTCAGCCGCGGCGGCGGCGAGGCGGGCGCGCGGCAACGAGCGAATTTCGCCGACTTCGGATCGATAGGAACGCGACACATGCACACGTGTCCGCGGTGTGCGCGGCGGCCCTCCGGCCATTCCGTGCCCCTGCGGCGTGCATCAATGACCGGATTGCTCGGTGCACCCGCCGCTGCCGGTGCGCCGACCTTTCCCCGGGACGTCAATCGCCCCGACAATTTCGAGGTCCGCTATGCGCGTCATAACGAGGACGAAAGCCGATGCTCGGGGCGCGCCGCTTAACCGACGTTTATTATTAATATCGGAGTCCGGGCGCGCCGCGACGAAATTGCTCCGGCGGGAGGAAGAGTCGCGGCTTTGTCCCCGCGATAATACCGCACCTTTGCTCCGCCGCACTCGTCCTAATATTATTAAACTGGCCGGCATTGCGGCTGATTTCGAACCTACTTTCGCGTTTCTATAAAAATTACTCCCGTTTCTATGCTACTAAAATTTCTGTGTGCACAGTGTCCTGTCCTGTCTTGGTAAAAATTGTCACAAACTTTGTAAAAATTATGACTTTGCTGATTAATTTTTACGACGCTGTGTGGTCATTTTTATAAGACGGATCTTTTGATCCCATGTTTACTCACTATAATTAAAATCCTGCTTTTAGAAATGCAATTTTCAGAACGCAGAGTTATAAATACACAGTAGAAAATACGTTTCAATATTAAAATTTCAGTTTTTTGGGAATATCTTGAATATGATGACATTTTTTTAAATGTACCTATATACGAAAAAAATCTACAACAGCAAAAAATAAAAAAATTAAATAATAAAATTCAGTTTAAAAAAAACGGTAAAAATAAACAAAAATGTTAAGCCGAAAAACGTAAGATTCGACTATATAATTAAGGACGAAAACGCTTTCTTCGTACAGACATACACACTCACACACGCGCTATAAGAAGATTATAGTAGTACGTAAAATTTGCACTTGTGTAATATCCCAGTCAGTATAGTAATAACATAATCATATTTCAGTTCAATTCAAACTACGTGCTTCAGCAGATCATCTCAAACTTATAATCTATCCAATAAAATTTCTCACATAAAGTTAACTTTACGTCTCGCTTTCGTTATCTCACCTAATTAGTCAATAAAAGGAAAAGCCTCTCAGCTCCTTAACATAAGGGTCAGAGTGCGACATTCGTAATTTTCTTTTGCGTAAGTGGGTCGCCGCAGCTGTCCATCGACGTGTCCGACGCCTCCGACGAACTCGTCATATTTCGCGTGCCCGCGCGATTCGCGCCGGGCCATTTTCCCGGGAGCGAGAAACTCGTGGGATTCGCGCGCCACATCGACATCTCGACTGGTTCCTCCGCACCCTACGGGCTGCAGCGCTCCTAAACGAGTTTCACTAATTCTCCGCTTGTTCGCCGGCGTGCGGCTGGGCCGAGTTTCGACAGTTCGGCTTCTACCTTCGTGCAATTATCGTGTCTTTCACCTTTCCGATTTTATCGGGGATTATATGCCAGGAGATAGGTTTCTCAATTTCGCATTTATCATTTATCGGCTTACTTCGGGCTTGCGGGTAACTTTTATTAGAATCTTCGATCCTTGATGTTCATTGTTGTTTATTTTCTGTGTATAAGTAATGAACTTTTCGTCGAAAAACATTTCACGTTTTTCAAGAAGACAAGATAATATAATTCAGGGAGTTTCAATGAAAAACGCACAATTCGTGAGATCCCCTTAAACCGTGAATACGTTTAGCAACCGTTTTAAAAATGTTTTAGAACGTTAGCTTTTCTTTATGGCGGAACTTCTCAATGCGCTTTTCTTCGCGAAAAAATCTCGAAAGTGCTTTTTTTCTTGGGTATTTTAAGAAAAATGCTTTACTTCGTGGTAGATTTGAATTGTGCTAATTTCTATGTAAAAAAGTAAAATGAGCTTTTCTTCTATGAGGAAAAATGAAATGTGCTTTTTTCGTTAAGAGCGACGGTTTATCGCAGAAACTCATAAATGCAGATAACATTTTTTAACCAAGTCTCTAAAACTGCTATTTCAAAAAAAAAAAAAAAAAAAGAGGAATATTGATTTCCTTTGAATTTTGAAAGCAAATTCTCTCGGTGTGCAATAATATAGTTATATTTTAAATAAAACATTTTAGTTTAGAATAAAGAGGGTGTCTATAATTAAATTTAAATTGATTGTCTATTGTGCATTTGTGTCACACAATCTAATGAACTGAGTCTGATTTTACTAGAGGCAGTAACTAATTTAAATTTAATTAGGTAGGCAGATAGCTAAAATTAACTTTGTAAACTTTCGCGTTTATTGTATAATTGGAGGAAGTATCTCCGAAAATCAATTTAGAACTATTTATTAGTTACAAACATCAGAGTGTTATTATTTTTACAAGTTAAGTAAAAAAATAATGGAATCTATTATTTCATCGATTTTTTGACAATTCATCAAAATATTTATAAACATTTATAACGTAACAGAAAATGAAATGATAAATAAAACTAAAACTTTTTTTAATAAACTACGTATAATAGCGTAGATGTAAGGATGTAGAAATATGCGCATCTAAAATGAAGCTTGCAACAACTTTGCTATTCTATACCCCTCCTTTGAGTGCACGTACCCCAATTAGAAAGCAATTTAATGTACTTTGTTAATAATGTCGCTGTAAGGTGATCAAACAAGCAGAACTTTTCACGTCAAGTTCGAAAAGTAGCAATGAACCTTTTTTATGCACTTAAAAAGCTCTTCCACGGGATTTATGCGGTGTTTGCAAGAGCTTAGCGGAATTTGTCTCCAGTCATTTAGCGGCTAGCCGCATCTTCACCGAACCGCATACGAACTTGGCGCATTTCGTGAAACTTACCTTACTCGTACTAGTACTCGTATTATACAAGAGCCAGTAAACTTTCCCTTATTGTACGATTCGTAATTTATAATGTTGAAAATACAGGCAATAACATTGTAATGATACAAGAATACAAAACTATAATGAAATGTAGCAAATAAAATATATGACAATATTGAACTTTTTATTTATTTACTTATTTTCAACTACACAGGAATAAATCTCTAATCAATTACATCGAAAATAATCACATTGTATAATTTCAATGTGTACTACCTACCAGTACATAACGAAAAAAAATTGTAACAAAATAATAGAATTAGTAACGACACATTAAATCGTTAACTTTTAACGGCAATAATGGAAGATGTGAAATTTCACTTAGAAAATGTGAATAGTGACATATTGCACGTGAAAAATCGTTCGCGTAACGAATGAATGGACGGCTTTTCGCATACAATTTATCACTTTTCAATATCAAAAGTTACGAACAATTCCAAATTCTTCGCGGTCTAATCAGCGAACTGTGTTTTATTTGCAGTGTCGGAGTTCGCGCAGGCCCTGGGCAGCGCGCTGGAGAGCCACGGTCAGAACGTCATCCGACTGGTGGACGACTTCCGGGGCCGCTCGGCCGAGTCGAGGGGAGACTCCGGCGGCATGCGCCGCATCTGGGACAACCTCCTACGGCAAGTGGAGGCCGACGCCACCGCGCACCTCGACCTTGCCTCGGTGCTGCAGCAGCAGCTCTCGAGACCCGCCCTCGAGGGATACTTCCATCGTAAGGTGCAGCATAGAAAGGTACGCCTGACACTAATGCATGGCTCTCTTCGTTACTTTCCTTTTTCGTTCAAGGGGATGCGTCGCTTCTATGTATCTTTTACGTACGGTTAAATACAGTTGCGATTTTTCGTTTTATCTAATTCAATCTTTTTAAATGACACGACTTAATACCTTGGCGTGTTTTTCGCGGAAATACCTACTTGAAAAACTGAAGAATGCTGTCCAATTTTGGTTGGTAATCTCAAAATTTATTGAATAGAACGAAAAAACTGCAATACCGGTATTCGAAAGTTCCTTAACTGTAATTTATAGCTTCGCAGTAACAACTACAATAAATACTGTTAATTAAACTACGAGTGTAGAGGAAATACCTACTTCCTATAAATTGATACGTAAAAAGTGAATTTCAAAAAGAATGACGATTTATTACCAAAGTCTCTAATGAAAAAAAGCACTCTTATAATTCGAACATATTTTCGTCACGAAATAAAGGGAGTGTTTTATGGCAAAGTTATAAATGCTTTTAGGAGTATTGCCACTTATTTTCTCGAGATATCTTGCAAAATATGGAAAGGGCTGAAGGTTTATAGTAGTTATCTAAACAAGCAGAATATTTGCATAATAATTAGCGCATATTTTTCTTGTTTATATACAGAAATGTGCTTTTACGGAGTTTTCGCAAAACGAGCTTTTCAAGAATTCTTCAAAACATACTTTTTCCGTAGGAATCTTGACAAAAGCGTTACAACGCTGCGTATAATGTACTAGCCTCCACAGAGAGCCTAAAATGTGCTAGTTTTCGCTAAAATATCTGTACATTTTTTTAATACAATTTATCTTTAATAAAAAAAAATTCAGAGGAAAGAAAATTTACAAATTTTTTTAAATGCTTATAGGTATTCGCGCACCGCGAGGCGTACGAGCAGGTGGTGGCAAAGACGGAGGAGAAGCTGCAGCGCGCTCGAGCCGACTACAAGCGAGCTTACGGCGCTTTACTGTCGATGCCCGAGCCCAGTCAGGACTCGGAGCTAAAGCGCGCCTACCTGGAGGCGCACAACGCCTACATCCTGCAGCTGCGCGCGACGAACGCGATAGCCGAGCGCTACCAGTACCACTGCCTGCCCGGGCTGCTGTCCGAGGTCGCCGAGATCTACGAGGAGCTCTGCGCCATCACCTGCGGCTCCGTCTCCGGCATCTCCGAGGCGGCCGGGGAGCGCGTTGCCGAGCAGGCCAAGCGGTACCAAGCCCTCACCAAAGAGAGCAAACTTGTCAATCCGCAGTCGGATCTGCAGGTACGTTCTTTTGTGTCCGGGTAATTTGTGGCCCGGGGATTTTACTTTTGGGGGAATTTTCTGCTATGTCAAAATATGAAGAAGAGTGCAGAAAAACCAAATGAATGAACAGAGAAAAAAGCTTATAATTAAATATCACTGTAAAATATACGTAATGTGGTATTTTGTGTTAACATTTTAATTTCAAATTTTTATATAGTTTGGAATACGCTATTGCCCGTAACTAACTGAAGCATTTTTTTTAAATGTAGCCTTTTACATTATCGCTTTTTCTCCTTTCGTTCTTTTGTAGTAGACTTTCCAGGTTTTATATAGAAGATGAGTTATGGTCAAATAATGAATTGCGAACTTTTAGAGAAAATTTCGAACTTTTCACCCTAATCTTTTGGCCTTCTTCACTTTCCGCCGTAAGAAAAACGCGCTCAAAGTTTTAAAGGACAAAATCTCATCACGATAACTTTACAAAATGCTGCAAAAAAATTAACCATCAAAATATTTCCTTAAAGATATAACGAAGAAAACGTTTGCATACGAATATATTCATAGGTCGTAAAATTCCCCGCAGGTCCTCGCGCGAAGTCTATCGACTGTGGCCCAGCCTAGGAAGCCGCCGCGACGTCTGTTCGTGCCGTTGTCGCCGCCGGAGCAAACGAGCAGCGAGCGCATCAATAGCGTGCCTGCCCTGCGAGACGAGCTCGTTCCCACGGGCGGAAATAGCCTGCCCATGATCGAGGAGGACTTAAAGCTCGAGGCGGACAGGCTCGCGCAGGAGATCGCCCACCTACAGGACGCCCTTGACACTCTCAATCGCATGCAACGCAAGTGAGTTCATTACCTTTATAATTTAGCCGCATTGTTTTCATTTAATTCTCAAGAAATAAAGTTTTCACGTAGTTTCGAAACTATATTTCTCCTATTTTATGGCTTTTGTGAAATAACTTGTTTCTATAGTCATAAAACGGACAGGAAACTGTTTCAAGCAAATGCTTAAAAAATAGCCACTTTTTACTAGGAATCAATTACATTTAATACTATCGACTAATGTAGCTAATGAAATCGGTTAAATTTAGCAACGTATGAAATTTAAAATTAAATATGCTGATCTCTCGATGTGTAATGATTTTATGAAATTTAAAATTAAAAATAGTAAATTAATTTACTTCGTATAAAAGTAGCTTGAACAGACATTTGCAAATACGAAAATTATGAAAGGACTTTATCTACTACCTAATTTGACAGTTAAGATAAACGCAAAGAGAAAATTCTCTGGGCTTATAAATAAAATCGCGTCGTCTCTTCGGGGAATTTACCCCTTTCATAACTTTCGAATAAAGAAGCCTGATCCCTCGGTAAATCTGAAATAATTTAAATTGCTGTTTGCCTGTCAGGCCGTCACTATGACTGCCCTTCTTTTCCTCGTAAAAAAAGTTTTCATTTTGTTTCCCTCTGGGCTACAGGAGCGCCGAGGGTAATCTTTATACAAAGGTGGCCGAGCTGCAGGAGGATATTTCAATGAAACGCTTCGATCTGGGAGTCGCGCAGCTACACTTGGCCGCAGTTCACGCCCAGGTATATTTTTTATCGCTATAAGTTTTTTCTTTTATTAACTATTTTCATTGCTTTACGCAATAGCATGGTATTTAGAATATATTTTTCTTTATATTATGTTTTTGCTAAAAAAATGCATTTGACTATAATTATCGGATTATGTATCGATTCAATGTATCAAAAATTTGAAAAATGTTCAAATTCCTTATTACATTATCTTCGCCGCGAATAGATTATGTGTAAAGAGTACGTCATCAAATCAAATATAAATTTAGTAAGGCACTATGGCTAGTGCTCTTTTGCATCTTTCTGTCTCGGAAGGTCGCATGATGAATATTTTCTACGAAATGGAAAATGATCGCATACCTTACGTATAACTCGCTCGATTTATCACAGAAATATACGACGTACCTTTGCATTTTTAGAAATGTAATAGTTCTGCAACTGTCGTAATAAACAAACTGGAAATTTGTAAATGCAATTTTTTTACTCCACTACAATGTTCTTTTTCAATATTTTTAATATTTAAAAATTTTTAAATTTAATGTAATTTAATGTAAATAAATGTAGTCATGCGATTTTTATTAAGTACGTGATTTTAATAAGAAATATTGATTCAAGTACTCTTATGATTACTCTTCTTGCATTACGTGCTGCATTCGAAATGCAATGAGCAGTATAACGTAATGCATTTGAAATAACGCGCGTTCTTTTCCTTTGGAATATCACGAATTCATATTTTAAAATAATTGAATAAATTAGAAAATATTGATAATAATGCACAAGTATATATTTTAAAAATAATTTTTAAGAAACGTATAGTTATTATTTCTTTAATAAAATCGTTCAAATAGAAAAGTCCTTAATTTTTATCTACTCGTGTTTTACCTTATGTTGCATATAAAAATCTATAGAAGCTAAAAAATTGCAAACGAATGATGCAGAAATAAAGGCTACTTGTAGAAAGGGGCTATCGTCCGATAAGATGTAAAATTCATCACCCCAAGTACATTTGCGTACGAAGCACGAGAATAAACGGTAAAAGCTCTTCTCTCTCTCGCGATTCTCTCAATGGCTGCACTCTCTCGCAATTGTCTTTTTTCCCCTTTTCGCTCGACTCTGCAATGCGCACCGTTATTATCAGCTCTTTGCACATCCCGGCTATACGCGCGGGGAAGACGAGGGGCGCATTACAACAACTACCCAGCCCAAGTATCTTGTACCCAACGAGGGAATTTTCTTTCAAATTGTTTCGCTGCATTTGCTGAACGTGCTATGGGCTGTCCCAATCGATTTCTGATGTCTAGCGGGCTTTTTAAGAAATTACTGAACATCTCCGCTAATTAAGGACATTTAACGCATTAACAATTACATCTTGAAATGAACGAATGCAATTTATAATAATTATCGCGTCTGTGTACGTATTTAGCATATGAATTTTTAATGTGTTTCTGCTCGCTTGCCTAAAATAAAATCTCGGGTTATTAAAAACTGTTCAGACATATTTAGTCTTTCAAAGCAGTCGAAAATTAGATATAAAACAGGTGTGCGTAAACATGAATTAACTTTAAAAGGTAATTACAGTGTGTGCTTCTTTTGAGGCTATAGTTAGCAATGTAGGTTATATTATACTTTAAAATTATCTTTACCAAAATACTTTGAGTGACAGGATGAATTAAAGATTACGCTATTTATAAAATACGTCGAGTACCCCACTTACGCATTATTTATCATTTTTATCAGAATTTCCAATGTTTACAATTTGAATTTTTATCTTGATCTAAAATGTCGTTAAAATAAATTATTTTACATAATTTTTTTCATAAAAACAATTGTTAAGAAATAGAAAATAAAAGCTTCGGTTCGAACCGCCAAAGTGAAAGATGAGCAAAACTACCTACTTTTGGAAAAGCCACTTATAAGAATTTCCTATAGGAGTGACAAGCGCGACGTTTGCTCGTGACATCGGAAGCGGCGAATCCGATTGAAACTGCTAGTCCTCTTACCGCGCGTGATGGTTTTTTCGCCCTCCTCCCTCGGTCCTTCTCCCGCCCATTGTTTCACCCACCTGTCAGTTCCTCGAGTGGCAAACAAGTCGAGCGGTGTCAAAAGTCTCGCGGACGCAGCCCCGCCTCCGGCGATACTTGCTCTTCCTTGAAAATTTCCTCCTCTTTCTCTCTCCCACTTTTCTCTTTTCTTACGAGAAATTACTTTTGCTTACTCGGCTCGACGAGCCTCTGGCCTGATTCCGAGGCGGCTCTTGTACGCCCAAAAGTAGAAACTCTCAAGTGCGCAAGATTTGTAGTACCTTAAGAGCGAATATGAGCAATTGAAGCACTTCAAAGAAATCTGGTGGAATTAATGGATCAATATTTTCTCGTGCACTTTTTTTAGTTTGCTTTTTGACAAGGAAATTTAGTCCGCTCTTTGAAGCTCTCGTGAACATTGCTGCATTTGATTTTGATTGCGTTTCATAATGAAATCAATAAATAAAAAATTCAAACAAAAATTCTTATCGCGCTTTATTATATTTGCTTACTTTACATTATGGGGGTTGATTTCGATTAAGCAGTCAATTCAAACGCGTCAATTCATAGGGGTTGCTATCGTACAAGCAGTCAATGCGAACAAAGAGTTTTGTAAATACAAGAAATAATTGTGATGAATAATCGATAAAGACCAATCGGTCGGACAAAAAACGTTCACGTAAATATTTGCTTTTAGAAACGCAGTTAAAGAGCGCGCGCGCTCGCGTCAAACCTGTCTGTAGCAAGTCCGTTAAATTTGACATATTGACAAAGATTAATGTTTTTCAATCTTTCTGGGTCGCATAAAAAGACCCTTTTGAAATAAATCTTTTCAATATTACTCCCTCGATTTCCAAAGATTCGGAAAATAACCAAAACACAACTAAAAGCCTTCGTTTAATCAGTAATAGCGATAGTTTTAAAAAAGTAGAATAAAGAATCGAATAATAATAAGAAAGAAAGTATAGGGCGAAACGGGGAATCCCTACGTAACAGCTATTTCATTATCAATCTCCCGGCGCGGATGACGTTCCCGCGTCTTGGGGGTGGAGGCCCCCCAGCCCCGGCGAGGCCAGCATTCATATTGTAACGACGAAAGCTCGGAAAATTGGAGCCTCGCAAACAAGCGCGCGCCACACCGCACGCTATATAGGACAGCTGCTCGCAGAGGGACGGCTGGCTGCTGCAAGCGCGCACACGGACTTGCAAGCTCGGCCGCGCATGCGCCAGGCTGCACATGCACCTCGCGCGCCCGCACAGTCCGACGAAGAACAAACGAGTCCTGCGGGGCTCCCGCGTAAAAAAGGCCCACATAATTGCGCCGCCGAATCTCCTAGAAAATTGGCCGAATCGCGACGCGGCCGTAGAGACAGACAGACGCACGAGCGAGGAGCGAGAGAGCCGCGAGGTGCCGACAGCGAGGAAAGAGAGAGAAAGAGAGAGAGAGGAGCGGGAGGCGCGTGCAAATATAAACGGCGCGGCGCGTCGGGCGACATGCGCCCTCGCAACTGGGTCAGAGCGAGAGGCAGATAGGAGCGCGAGCGGCATAGCGCAGCGAAAATCCATCCTGCCAACCTAGTACGGCGAGATAGGTCGCCACGAGAGAAAGTGCAAGGAGCGAGGAGTCGCCGCCGACGTCGACACCGCCGTCCTCACTCCGATCCTCGCTTTCCTCGACGTCGTCGCACCAACTCCACCGCCGGAGGCATGGGCTGGACGTCGCTGCGCGTACGCGTTGTCAGTATCCGTCTGCATGCGCCTCGTTAGTTTTGCTTCCCCTCCCTCCCTCCCCCGTCACCGACATCTCTCCGTTTTCTCTCATGTGCATGCAGTGCGCCCGCCACTCTCAATCGTCAGCTGCCGATGGGGAATTGAGGTTAGAGCATGGTAGCACTGCACTGCAGAATCCTTCGTTTTATTACCCGACCCTCACCCGAGGCCCGCGGTTCCGTTTACCTCCTTTCATTTCCTTGCGTAGTTCATCACTTCTTAATACTCGAAAATTTTTTTTTCATCCATTCGCTCGAGATAGACAGGTGTGGATACCAAAATGGACAAAACGACGTACGTCACGAGTTTAAAATAAAAGCGCACTTTGAATGATTGCTTTAATCTGTACAAGATCGAAATCTATTTGTTAAAGTGCGTAATACTTTAATTTACTTAGCTTCCAATTTAACTTGGTACTTAATTGAATGATCTCGTTGTGTGATCCCTACAGTTAAGAAAATATTGCGAGTTCAGTTTTTTTCGCTAAAATGAATTTAAGTCGTTTTTCACAAACAGATATATTATCGACCATGAAAAAAGTTTGATAGTATAATTAAATGAAAGTAGGACGAAAAAGAATATCATCATCATCATCATCATCATCATCACAAATGCTCAATTTTAACGGCTTTTAATGTCTGCACATAAGCAATTCCGAACACAAAACATTAAATGGAAAAGTTAGACAAAAAAATTTAACCTTTTCAGTTCAGATGTATACTCTTTTACATATCTCTCATCATAAGAGAATACAGTTGCACAAATATCATCCTTAGCTTTCTTAAGTAACAATTAGAAACAACTTTTGTAAAAAATTACAAAAAACGATTGCTGCAAAAAGCTATCAATGTTTTAAAAATTCTAAAGTTTTTATCTTCTACAACTTTTTGCAACAAAGCATTGTTTTTTTTTTTTAAATGAAGTCAGTAGTTACTAATTTAAAGAGTTTTCAAATAATGTAAATGTACTGTTTTTAGATAGATTCCACACTGGATAAGAAGTTTTTCCGTTAACTATTTTCGACAAAGTGTGCTTCAGGTGATGTAAAAATTAATAGTTAGGAATATTCCATACCGGCTTAGGAATTTTCTTCGTTATAAACCAAAACAAATTATCGAAACAATTTTTTTCTGATACCCCTTGGAAGGGTGCTAAGAATAGCTGATTTTTATTTCAAGTCATTTCATTCATAATTCGAGAAAAAAAATGGGTTGCAAGTGTTACGTTTGCGAGTTATTTATAGATGTTAAATTTCCGACAATTTTCTGAATTCAAGGATACACATTAAATCTCCCATGAATTCGATATTAAAAAAAAAATTGTTTTCTGGAAGACACATACATATATAAAAAGTATTGCTAAAAACATTTTATATAGTTTTTGTTCATAGGAAAAGTTCAATAATTTTTATTACAACGTTATCACGCATTTTGTCCATCCATCTATTTTATGAAAATTTAAGTAATTTTCAAACATAAAAAGAAACAGTATTTAGCGCAGTATTATATCAATCTCTATTTATAGTTTGCCCTTTCATAAACAGTTCATTAATGGCTTATTGATTGTATTTGTGCTCCACAATAGTACCAAGCAGCATCAATAATTAAAAAACTTTGAAAATAATGAAACAATGTTTTCCAGTTAATTATTTTTCACTGTTATTACTAACCCAATAACTAAAAGTTATATTATCCCTTCTTCGAAAAGACGATGACCTCGCTTGGTAAATATTTTTCTCAAAAATTTATGTGTAATATTGCCTTTCTCTCCATCCATAATTGTGTTAAGCAAACGTGTAAAATACTCATTATTTACACGGCTTAGTTGTACTAAAAATACAATCAATTTTGAAATAATGCTTTAATCGTAAATTAGACATAAACCCCTTAAGCTTAATTAAGTTAATTATTGGCTATCGTTCTAATGACATACCCAACTACGCACGGGTAGAATTCGTCATAATTTTGCGTGGGCGTTGCTAAAATCTCGTTATTATCATTAACCAAGAGTAGGAGATGTACTCACTTTATCCGTAAGCTATTATACGACCTTTATTTCGTAATAACATCATATCTCTAGGATAACTTTCTTTCCATTCAAAAATTGAAACATTTACCGTTGCCAACTGAGCACCAGATACTGATTTTAAACAGTAAGAAAAGGAATCTATATCTAGATGCTGGAATCACTTTTCACGAGCTATTATATATTTTTACTTTATTGCCAAATCCATAAAAAAAGTTAGTTGTGACTGTATGCGGCTATAGATATATAGATATATTTCTCGGGTGCGTCTGACCAATGCCGAGACTTTACTACTGATTAATTTTCAAAATTTATATAACTTCAATTCTCCAACTGCATTAATATTAAAAAGGAACCCTAATCTTTCCGATACTTTCCTTCATTAATTTTAATCAATTATTGTAAGTAAACTCTCGAAAAATGTTGGTCTGTACACATTAAAATTTATAATTAGAACTGCATCGAATGAAAATTAGAATCAGTCTGCTATTGTTTTTTTATCCTGAAACAATTTTCATTCTTTCCTATAAGTTCGACAAATTGTTTTCAAACTACAAACATTCAACATATCTCTGATGAAACTTCTTAAATTTTTTTGTTTCTTTTTCTTTCTTTATTAATATGTGTACACAAATTTATTTCATAGACACAGAACTTTTATATGAAAAAATTATTTCCAACAATGGGAAAAGTTTTAATGCGTACCCTCCCATTAAACGAGCGGACTCATGGTGATCAGGCACACAGTAATCGCGATTTATAGCTAATGCATATTACCGCTCGAACTTTTACTTCGACGCTCGTTATTCACGAAGAAAAGTGGCGAACAATTCCGAGGAACGACGAGAGTCGCCGCTTGTACATTCGAGCGGCTAAACGGGGTCGAGCCAAGCTCCCGCTGGCGTGCACAGGGCCATGTGGCCTCCTCGGGCCGAGCGCATTCGAATTGAATTCCGGCACTCCTCGGCGGGTTACGCACCGTATCGGGCGCGCTTATCTCTGACGCTTAATTCTTTGGCGGCGCGGGGCGCGCGCACACGCGAGCCCGCACACTGTGCACAGCCGCTGCGGATCCAATTAAGCCGCGCCCGGCTTCGGGGGGCTTCTCGCTCTCGCTCTCTCGACGCACCTGCACCGCCGACCGTGTGTAGCCCGGGGGGCCGAGCGAGCCAGTCGCGAGCCGCTGCAAATCTTCCGCTCTCCCGCGGCGCGGTAAACCCTCGTTTTCCGCCGAATTTCCACCGCTCGGCAAAATGATGGTCAGACGGGTCAGGAAGTATCGCTCGCTGGAGGACGGCAAGCATCAGACGAAACGCAGAAAGGCAAGCTCTCGGCGAACTACGCTGCATTTCTGCTTAAAGCTAAATCTCTAAAATACTTCTCGTTTCTGTTTTAAACGTTTATTTAAATCAATTGTAGTGTTGATTCCTCTCAGTGTTTCAGAATAATAGTTTCTTGGCTGAAGAGTGCTTGTGCGCTTGCTTGTACCAATTAAATTTTCTTCGTTTGAATATTCATTATTTTTATCAATATCGTCGAATGCGAATATTCCAGGTGTTTAAAATACATCTGATTTATTCGATGTAGGTGACGATATAATAGAAAATTGCTATAGTGGTTAAATTTCACTTTCGCTTAATCTGTATTCCGAGTGAAGGCCTGTCAGGCTTGTGATTGCAACTTGTTTACTCGTCTCAAGAGAGCCATACTGAATTAGCTCTGAAGCATTAGCTGCCTTTCAAAGCTCCCAACAATGACGTGGAAATCCTCAAATTTGCCACCTTGAAATGCGTTTACTGCAGTGGCACGAGGATGAATTTGACGTATTCATATATACCCGAAGCACAATTAATACGATGACATTTGGATTTCATCGTTAAAACTAAACTAAAATTTATTATGAATAAGATACTTGTTTACTCTACTGTAGATGAATAGTAAAACGCAATGTTTTTTCTTATTTTGCAGAAGGAATTGTTCGGAGGCAGCAGTGGGGGCGGAAGTGCAGGCGCCGAGGCGGCTCAGCCAGATGGAATGGGAAATCGAAAGTTGTCCAATGGTTCGACCGGAAGTACGAAGCACAAATGGTTGAAGGCGTTCAAAAGTCTGAAAGCTCCGCCAACAACACCTCCGCCCACTGAAAAGTGAGTTCTTTTGGTGCATTCACTTCTAAACCATAATATAAGTGTTAAAAAGAAAATTTAGATAACCATTAGAATCTTATACTTTTTTTTTTAAATAACTCTTTATTAATATTTTCTAACAAAATTTGCATAATTGCTTTTTAAATCTAAACTCTAATAGGAACGATTACTTTGACTAATAACATTTTTTGCAAAATTGCTTTTGACATTTAATCTCTAATAGGAATGATTTTTTTACTAATGCTTTAGAGGAAAACAAGCAATGTATCATGCTGTTTCTACGGTGGTGGCCATGTCCAAGTAAGTGATGCTTATCCATTAGATGATTCTCTATATGTAAAGTCCGTTTTAGTCAATAATACCTACCCTTCATTTGATAAAGATAATACCCCACAATGTCTAATTTTACTTCCATCCTAAAATAGATTAAGTTTCAGTTTAATAAAAAGTTTCATTTTATCGAAAAAATTGAAATCTTAATGGGGAAGTCTCGTAAATTTGATAATAAAAAGTCGATTTCCATTTTTTACAACTTTTACTTTACGCACAGTAAATGGAATAGAGCACTTGGTATGAAGTCAATTGGTCAAAAGTAACGCAAGAAACGTTTTAAAACACTATAATAATAAATTCCTCGTTTTTTTTCAACGATTAAACTTATTATAATTTTTCAAAATACTACAATTCCGACCGATTTCAGCCCAAGTGCATTCTACTCGAAGAAGCACCCATTTAAGTTTAAGAATTAAGATTTGACCACGCGAAATTAAGAAGCAACGTTTGCCGCCAGGAAAAATCTGGAGTCGGAGTCGGGCGGTCACCAGTGGCGCGAGTACACCTATCGCAAGATAACGCCGTGCGACGCCTGCGGGCAGGTGCTGCGCGGGCACGCGCGCCAGGGCTTCCGCTGCCGGAACTGCAAGGCCAACGCTCACGCGGACTGCATGTCGGCGGTGCAGCCGGCCAATTGTCCCAGCCTGATGCCCAAGGCCAAGGGGATACCGCTGCTGCGCCGGCAGAAGAGCACCGCCCCGCCCACCGACGAGACCCCGTCTTCCGAGCAGAGTGAGTATCGCCCGGGGAGCGCGGACCCCCGGCCCACCGCCTACTCGACTTGAGCCCTGCCAAATTCGTCGCTGAGATGTAATAACTCCAATTTTTTTTCATTTTTTTATAGTTATATTTATATGGTTTCTCATGCTTCCATACGAGGTTTTCGTCGTTTGCGCTTGGGTTTTTTTCCTGCTGTACGATTGTTACTGTCGTTTTTTACTAAGTGCATTATTTGCTCATTTTGTGGACTGCTGTATTATTTGGTATACCGGGGAATCGAGCTCGTGCTAATTAACAGGATAAAATATGTTGCGAAGCGTTCGTTTTAATTGGTATTTAGGGTACTCATTGTTGGTCCTTGTGAAAATTGAGAGTTGTTACAACGAAGCAACATGTAATGTACATGTAATGTATTTGGTACCCTTTTATCGTAACCACCGTAGCATTATCTTTTGTCACCTTTTTCTCTTTCATAGCAGATTAAAACTAGAACTGTAATGCGCGTCTCTGCCTTACCTTAGAGTCTTAGATCTTAGGCAGATTTATTGCTGAATTTTTGCTTAAGTACTTGAGGCTCGCTGCGTCTTGAGGGGTGACTAAAATAGATAGCGCTTAGAAACACTTCACTTATTTTTTTTTTACATCATATTTTGTAATGATCATTTACGCACTCGAACCCTTTCATTTTTCGCTTTCTCATGCATCGGAAAGCAATGCACTACATTGAACTGAACCTTTTTTTTATATTTCCTTCAATTCATGAAAAATTTAAATTACTGACTTCCACACCTGATTCTACTAAATAGTACCTATCTAGACTGTAGTAAAGATTTTAAGAAAACTTTTTAATTACTTAATCCTCCAATAATCTATCAAAATAGCTATAAAAAAATTAACTTTAAATTGACCAGAATATGCATATTATGACCAATTTATGGTGAATTTTTTAGAGAGATTGCATGAAATTTAAAAAGAATCCCTTTATGTAAATAACGAACTGGTCCTTCCGATACCCTCACGTTCTATCAACAATAGTTCAATGTAGTAGGTCGCTTAGCGATGTAAATCTTCACTCCCATTTACATGGTAATGATAAGAAAGAAAGTAAGGCAAAGGTAGTAACGAATTGGCAACGAGGGGGAAATTGCCCAAGAGAGTGAAACAAACGAGATGAATTCGAAAACAACGAAATAAAAAAAGAAAAGCAAAATAAAGAGTTTGAACACCCGTGAAATACTGACCGGTCCGGCAGATGTGGACGCCATATACCAGGTGCTGAAACAGGCTGGCGAGATACGTGGAAACTCGACAAATTCACCACCTACGCCTCCCACAGCAGATCATCCTCCTTCCGGCGCAGCACCTTCTTCGTCGGCGAGGACGACCACCTCCTCCCAACCCTGTTCCTCGTCCACCTCTGGTAAGACCGACGTGCCACCGTTCCTAACTTTCGAATCTATATCTCTTTCACTCTCGCTGTCCGTTGACGTTGCGCGTTTACGCCATGGAGCCACCACGATCTTATGACTCGATACCTTAAGTGCCAATTGTTCACTAGGTAATTACCTCGTAGCATCGTTACGTTTCTCTACTTCTCTTCTTTTTTGCAAACCTTCTCTTATTTCTTTCTTTTATGTGCACATTATCTAATTGGAAATTAAATTCCATTTTTATACGTTTGTTATATTATATTGTATCCCTGCTGGAGATTTTCTAGTGTATTCCCCACTGATGATATGATTTTCGGAATAATATGTGCAAATGTCACTTTAAAAAATGGTGAAGTATATCCGAAAAATCGATTCATCCACGCTAAATCAGCTGGAGTGAAATTTCACCCTTATTTTAAAGATAATTCGCTTAAAGAGTCAAATTTCACTTCTATTAAAGTTAAATTTGATTATTTCAGCGAATTAACTTTAGAATAAGAGTGAAATTTCACTGCAACCGATTTAGCGTATCGATAAGAGAAAATTAGGTAATTTCCAACAGGCTTATTTTTAGATTTTTATTAAACTTTTATGCATGTTCTATTTTTTGTTTCGCTGGTTGCTACACTTTTCGTAAATTCGTGTTAAATTTTCACAGCTCCCCCGAGTGTAAATAAATATTCAAATCGAATCGTACGTATGTTTGCATGTTTTATTCGAAAAGTCGATAACAGCGACGCGTTACAGAGGGGAAAACTGAAAAAATGTACCGCGTACGTTTCGTATTGGTGTGCACCGCGTTACCCGCCTCTTTCCTTTTACACCGATTATCCTACGGGCGCAAACGACTTTTTCAGTGACGACAGAGCTTTTGAAGCGGCGAATCTTCCGCTGTCGGTTTCAACTCGTTCGTGACTTCCCGTCGCCCGCCGCTCCCCCCCGTCATCGATTTCTGCGCACATGGCGTAAACGCGATTATCGACCTTAACCGCTTTTTGTGTGTCGTTTATACTGTAGGGATCGTAAAACTTGATGTTTCATCGGTGGATGTCCGTTTTTTTGTCATTTTATCGAGAGACATATCAGCTTGATTCTTTATGCTTACTTTATATGTACGTGTTTATTTATTCTAGTTTTCTAGTCACTGTGTTGTTCACATTTTTTTTCATTTTTTGAACCTTTCACAGATAGTTCTAACTAATGTAGTTGTGTGTTATTTTGATATTTTATAGATTTGAGAATGACTTATTTAGATGTGATGTGCGTATAATAGACTGGCATTGTTTTGAAATTTAAGGATTTGAAGAAACCCTCTAAAGAAGCACATTTTTGTCAGAACAAATGATTACATAAGAAGCATCGACTTATTTCAGCTTAACTGTCGGTTTTAAAACATCGATTAAAAAAAGTTATTCATAATATAGAAAAACAGCAACAGAATTTAATTGTTTTATTATCAATCGTATGAATTTTTTTAATGTTTAAGCAAATTTACATGCTTCAGATAATATATGTTAATAATATATCAAAGGCATGTAATTCGAAACATCAATTTTTACGATCTTAATTTACAATAAGTCGGCTTTAAATAAGAGTACAGGAGACACGGCTCGCACGTTCGTCCCGAAAAGAATAGATTAAGTTTACCGGATTTTGATTTTTTTATCCAAATATTTCCATTTCAAATGATCTGTCCTCATCCTACGCGTCTTAGTGGATTTATCACTTTACGCTGACATTAAAGTGAACGTTAAAATGTACTGCATGGTGCAAGGATGCATTTATGAAATATATTGCAAGTACTGAATTACAAATTGAGGATGAAGTTTCAGAGTTATAGCAAAATATGTTATTGTAATAATCATCATTCATATAAAGGATCTCGTATCTATAGATTTTTTTCATAATTTCGGCCTATCAAATATTCAACGAACATATTTGTACTGATGAATTATAGCTTTTAATGACAGAAGCCTAAAAAGTCCCAAGTAAACACTTAATAAATTGCTTACATCAAGATGTAATGAATAATTAAATTATCCAACAATAGGTCAACATGTTACATAATCATTAACTACAAGGCTTATCCATTTTAATCGACATTTAGATTTAAAGTTTCATAAAATTATGTACCTCCTATGATTATAACGTTATAGGGCTCTTCTTAACTAATTTAAATTATCCATTATTAATAATAGCCCTATGCCATTTTGATTTTAATTCAAAGCAATAATTAGCACGAAAAACTGCTTTATTGCATTAATTTATTTTTAAAGAGGACAAGTTCTAATATATCAGCAGAAAATGCCTTCATGGCCCAGAAAGCAACATCTTCTCCCTCATTGACCTTTTACATATTATCAACGTTTCCAAGCAGCATTTACATGATACATCTTAGATGCATACCAAGTGAATGTGCATATTCATTTCAATTTTTTCCTCAATAATTCTGCCACTAGCCTTTGCACATACATTTCAGTTTATGGTAATTTTATTCAGAAATGAATTATATGAGTATCGCACTGTTGAATATGTTTACTTTCAGCCTAACAAAAATCTTCGACTACTGCCATAATTTTTGGACGCAAGAAAAACATTGAAATACTGCATCTTTAAAAATGATAATACTACACACGCGCGCACGAACTTCAAATGTAATTGCCGGAAAAATATTATCTCGATTTTTCACCACAGGCGGGGGACCATAAATTCATAATAAAAAGAGAGATCTCTCCGTTCCGTTAAATCAATACTTTGCGAGAGAAAGAGAGAGCCCGATGAATTTTTCATTTATATTTCGTATAAATGAAAAATTATTGCGAAGCCGCGGGAGTATAAGTAATAAGCGGACGTACCGCTGCGGCGCTCGCCCCCCGGCCACTTGGGAAAAGGTAGGCAGGCAGGCGGGAGGGCCAGTGTAGCGCGCCCCAGCGGAGATACAGCGAGAGGAGAGACCGAGGGGAGGCACACGCGCCGCGGAATCGGCACGCTAATGGCCCAGAAGCATGATGCGGCCGCGCTGCAATCCGTTTTCCCGTCAATTAATCAAAGCCCCGCGCGACGCGCGTACACCAAAAGACGGGGGATGCGGGCTTGCGGCGCGCCGCACGAAATCCCGGGGCGAGCCACCCTCTTGAGCTTCCGACTCGTTAAACCGCGATACTTCGACGAGCCTCGCGCGCCCTTAATTGGATCGCTTTCATTGTCACCCGGCGGGTGGGCGCGAACCGCACGAAGGTGACGAATCGAGGGGTGGGGCGGGCGGGGGTCGAATTAACAGCGACTGCCGCCTGATACTTACCCGAGGTGAAACTCGCGTGCGGAAAAGTATAGGTGCTAAATTGTCATGCACTTATATTTGGGCGTTTCTCTGAAGTAGTGTAGTATCGCGTAATATATAATAATTCTATTCCCTAAAATTTATAATTAATAAGGGTATGGAAAATCTGTGGTTGGAAATCTGCTTGACTGACATCGATGTTTTCTTTGTTATTAAAAAACCGAAACAAACTTTTGAAATAAAACGGAACGTGCGAGAAATTTGAAAAATTTTTAATCGTAAAATCATTTACCATAAAGTTTACCCCCTTTTATTTTTAGAATAAATTTCATTTTATGGAAAAACTTAGTCTTTAGCCACTTAAAAAATACTTAAGAATAGTTTACGCCGAAAATATTTAAACTTTTCAGAGATTCGCCCACTCACTACCTACCTACTGCTCATCGTTATTCCTAACTTTTCAATGTCTCAGAATCGATCTGCTCTCATCTATTCATACGCATTTCGCTATTTGAGCATCGTGCATTAAAGGAAAAGTCAAACCCTCATTAAAAAGTCAAGTACTGTTGGTTCCTTTTATCGCTGAACCATACCGGCTGCTGCGAGTAAGGAAGGACTGCCTGCATTCTGCTGCAAAGAGTGTACGAGTGACGAATAGTGTAGAATCGACAAAAGTGTAAAAAGGACAAGCTTGCGGTTGGATTGACTTTACGACGACAGAGCAAAGTTTCATTCATCTTATGACGATTTGTTGCTTTTAATGTTCAATCGACAACTAATAATAACTTTACATTAAAAGAAACATTGGTTATTTCGCTGAACTAATGGACCACAAAAATAGTAACAGTGCGATTCATCAGTTTTTTTTCTTTTTTTAAAGTGAGATCAATAATAATTATAGTTGGTGTGAAGTATGTTTTTCAAGTTCATTCACGTTCAATTCATCATCGGGTTACGCTTTAATTGATCTAGAAAATTATTCAAGCTATACAAACAGTAAGTAAATTTGCCTCATTTACATAAAGCTAATATTAGTAAGTAAGTAAACCTCCATATTCATTAAGCTAAAATTACTTACACCTTAAGTAACCCACATAGGAATCTTCTTGGTGTTAATTTTTTGGGAACACAAATTTACACCAATACAGTCATAGTATGCATTATCACATAAAAATGTTATAAAATTTAAGTTTTTGCAATTAAATTAGTATGTTGGGCAATTAGTAAGTATATATGGGTAATAAAGAATAAAATTGACTGAACAAACATTTATGAAAGGTTTATATTTGATTTAAAACCGAAATTTAAAATGGGTTACTCACTTTAACGCCACTATTTTTGTCAAAGTTTCAACATTTATTTAAATTAGAACGGAGATTAAATTGTAAGAGATCGTTATTAAGATAAAGTTTTCGCTCTTTACAAATTTTACCGTTTCTCGAACAAAGCTTACTCAGATTAATGAATATTGTCTTACCCTTTCGCTTTTATCTCATTTATTTCTAATGATTGTTTCCCCCGCTTTAATAATACCGTCGACTAGTAGTTGTCTTTAATGTTAACTCTTTTTTTCATGAACATCATTAAAAGTTTTGATACGCTTCTAGCTTTTACTTTTTAACTTTTAAGACGAGCCGAACTTCTTGAATCAAGAGCAATTTCTGGTTTTGAAATGGGATAAACCATTTTAAATACAAAATTTGTCGTGATTATGCATTTTATGAAAAATACAGCAATATAAAAGAGACGAAAAGATGGCAAAATGCTGCTAGATTAGTAATTTCGGTGATAATAGTGCACTGAAAAAATAAGAAAAGAATATACTGATTTGCCGTCCTGATTAAAAACACCGTACCTGCAGGTTAGCTGGAACTGAGAAATCTGAGAAACAGTTTTTTACCCTAATTTCAATTTATTCAATCAAAATCTTTAATATGACAGTCGTTCTTCATTAATTCGACTACGCTCTTTACGATTCTGTCAATACTTTTTTGCTATCTCTATTGGTGTTTAAGAAAACTGTATAATATACCATTATAAATTGCAGGAATAGGTTCGGCATATTTTTACGAATACATTGGTACAAAAAATGTAATATTGAGTTTTTTGCAGACACGGTATTTTTAATCAAGACTGCAGAGTTGACATGGCATATTTTCTATTTTAAAGCTTCAGAGTTTACAAGCATCGGTATTTTAGCAGACATCATGTCATAGGTATTAACTACAGCTGTTTTTCCCTTAACGTGCGTGGCTTAAATTTTATTCGCACTGCAATTAAAATTCTCTCGTAACGAAGAAATCTTATAAAGGCCACGACTAAAGAAACGGCTCAGTGAAAATCTTCCGTTTTACCCAGTCATTAAAGTATCCACGAAGGTAATCATTCCATCAACTATTGAAAAATGTAGCAAAGTCATAGGCACGTAATAAAGTAATTTCCGCAGATCGAACGCCACAAACATCCCGATAGTGAAAGAATTGAAATAATGACGGCAAGTCGACGTTTGGTTTGATCCGCAGGACCGAGCAGCGGCAGCTGGACATCGGGCACGCGTCCGTTCGGCCAGCCGCTGATGCTGGGCGGCAGCGGGAGCAACGGCGCGTCGGCGTCGAGCCTCCAGGGCGGCTCGCCCCAGCGCACGCCCGACGTCTCGGTGCACCGGCGCAAGCGCAGCGCCAGCCGGCGACAATGACCGCCGCGACGACTTCCTCCAGTTCTGCGACTTTGATCTCATTTTTACGAGGGCTCCGCTCGCGTCTCTCTGCCTGCCGACGTCGGTGCTCCTATTCCAGTGCGTCACGGGAGCAGCCGATCTTTAAGATACTCGAACGAACGATCTCTGAGGTAATCTTGGAGAATGAAGGGGCGATACGTTACGTTATTCTGTATCTCGTATTTCATTAAGCGAACGATCAATTGCATTCAATTCTTCCATTGATTTAGCAAGCAAAGTTGAAATTTTTTTTTATTTTTACCAATGTTAATTGTCAGAGTACTTTTTTCTCATTGTTGAAAATACATTGATCAAAAGTAGTGAGAAATAAATGTATGAAAATAAATTGTTCTAGAATAGTTTAAAAAATCAGACGTAGCTGTAACTTTTAAAGTATTTGATCGTTTTGACGTTCAAATAAATTCAATCTCCCAATGTTTCTTTTACCCTTTTCAATTTCACATTTCGCATATCACATCAAAATTCTATTACAGCCATCAGTTATGTTATCTACATTTCTGTGCTTTATTTGGTCGATGTATACCGCAAAAGATTTATATAAAAACACTTTTCCTGGAAACAAGCATTTGATCATTTAAATTTCAGCAATCGTTTGCAAGATTTCTCCATCCGCGCACGGAGATTATTAGAATATAAAAAGTTGCAAGAACACCCCTTGAAAAGAAAAGCTCTTCATTTGAACTTTAATGGAAAAGAAAGACCGCTTTACGACAGTTCACAAGCGCAATCATCAATTATTTCAGCCCCCGAGTAAAGGGAGCTCGTAAAGGCCGAGCACGGGAATAAGGTGGATTGTCCAGTAAGGAAATAACCACTGGAAGCTCTATCCGAGGGAAGAAACTTGGTGACCCCGGTCCTTCGCTACGACGTTAAAGAAGTCCCCTCCCCCTTAATTTCATTTCGGTCGCGAAAGAAAAACGAATCAGCTCGACAAGTCCGAGACGAGGGAAAGCCAAAAGGGTCAAATAAAAGGAGGGCTGAAAGCTATATTTGGAATCACTTGTCTGAGACCGATTCTTCCAAAGCTGCGTGTTCATGCTCTTGTAAAACTGCCACCGCTCGTGGAAAATCTCTAAGGAGGTTGGAGAGTAAGAAGGTCCAAAATATTTTATGCCCGCGCTAATAAATTGCGCCGAGGAAGACCAATTTGTACTCAAGGATACTACAAAGAGCGAAGAAAAAGTTTCGTCGACAAGTATTATCATTGACTTACGTTTATTGTGATGAATTATAAGATGATAAGAATAACATACAATTTCACTGATTCAGCCAAAAAAAAAACCAAACAAGGAACGTATTGCAAAGTGTATTTCCACAGGATCACGTAACGAGTAATTTTTTTTATATATACAGTTTGGACAACGACGTATATAATAAGAGACATTTTTCTTGACAGTTTCAAGCAAAAGCGAAGCGTCTCGACGTGTAACAATATATTACAAATGCAACAATTATAAGAACAATTCAAAATTTGAAATGTTGCTTATTGATCCTTAATTCCCTCAATTACTGTCGAGTCTCTTAATGGCATAAGACCCGTTATCATTCATCGCCATCGCCATAACGCTGTAGATCTCGGCTAGCAAGTTAGCTTGCGTGAAGGTGAGCTTCTTAAACGCCGACGTCTTAACGATTTGCTTGGCGTGTTTGTTAATGAACTCGATGACCTGCCTCTTGAGATCGGCGTAGTTGTACCGATCGGCCAGCTGCAGCATGTCGATGGCGTTGCCGACGCTCATCCTCCTCAGCAGCAGATCGACCGCGGCCATCCTCAGCTCCCCGAACTGGTACTTGTCCGCGGCGACGATGAGGGCGCCCGCCAGCGGCTCGAACTGCGCCTCCAGCTGGGCCGTGTAGGCGAACCGCAGGAAGGCGTCCAGCACCTCGGGCTCGACGTCGTCGATGTGCACCCGGCTCTCGCGCGCCTCGCGCATGTCGGCCTGGAACATCCGGGCGAACACCGGGCTGCGCGCCGCCAGTACGGCCTTGTGCGCCTGCAGCTTCTTGCCCGCGGCGATCAGCGTCACGTCCGCCAGCGTCCCCTCCTGCAGGAGCGCGCGCAAGTCTCTGCCCAGCCGCTGCTTGCTCGAGTAGAGGCACAGCCTCGGCAGAGCGTAGACTTTGCAGCTCAGCTCGAATTGATTCAGTTTTTTTCTCGTCGCCAGAGTGCTTTTTCGGACGAACTTGGGTATGCGTATGACCTTTCCTCTGGCTAGGTTCAAGGAGAACATCGTTTCGGCTGTGTGGACCCATTCCAAATCGTTCCTTAAGCTGCACTTGACGAAAACTTCCAATTCGGGAATGTCGCTGGACTGGAGTTCCAGAGTTAAAGATAAGTAATTACTGTCTGGCCCAGTATTCTCTGTTAAATGTAGCATCCACTTTACGTTTCTGTTGTTTTTGCAGGAGAAATATGGTGTACGAAGGGAATATTGCGGATTGCGAGACGATTTTTTACTCGCGAACTTCGTAATACAAGAAGCCCTTAGCATCTTACATTGTTCGTCTTTTGGAACAAAAGTAGGGGGATCTTTTTCCTCAAAATCGATTATTTCCTCTGCTTTTCTCTCCATCTTTTCTTTTCTTTCTGATTTCAAAAGGAAATGCTAGCCTGAAATTAATATTATTAACATTATTACACGCATATCCATTATTCTCACTTCACTCAAATATTCAACACTGTATGGATATTATTATTACGGATTATTAAGGTTATGCTGTGACAATTGTTGAAAATATAATCATCGCAGTTTTGTTTTCTGTATCCGTGTTTTAGAACCGATTAATGAGCCCACTTTGCATTTAAATTTAACATATTTCTGTATTTGCAGTTGTTAACGAAAAATTACTTGTGTTAATTTAAGGTGTTTTTTTTTATCTTACACTGACTGAATGTAAATTTATATTTATAAATACAAACTGAAACAATTTTGATACATCTGAAAACCCTCAATTGTTTTTGTACTGAAACTATTTTCACTCTGTGACAAAATTTTAGACGTACATTCAGCGCAGTTGTAGCATAGAATTTAACATTTTGTAAATCAACAAAAATTCTTTTTACAAGGGTCTTGTGAATTAGGATGAACGCAAGCAGCTCATCTTACTACTTGTTTGATTGGGCTTTCTTCACTCGCAGTGTACATTCTCTCCACCATATAATACACGTAAAGCTCGTAAAGCTTCTTTACTAATAAGCAACAAGTAGCAAGCTGTTCTAGCGAGGAGCATTATACTATGTTCCCTCATTTTTAGCCTGAATCCCTCACTCTCTATAAATTTACGTGGTGTTATGACATATTAATGACTTGAACCAAATCTAATTCTCACTACATATTTCTTTTTTTACACGAGCTAAATTAAAGGTGCGTCGTTTATGCTTATGGAAGTTGGAGGTTAATTAATGTCTCGATACAAAGAAGTGATAAATTATCAAGTTTATCTTCATGTACTATACAATTTCAGATTTCACAATATAAAACAAAACATTGTTTATGACACATTTTTTCAAAAAAAACCGATTAAGTGACTGGGATGACAAGTTCTCATTAAAACCATAGACCTAATTTCAGATGATTAATTTTGAACGTTTCTGCAAAAATCCAAACTGCAGAATGAATTGATGAAAAACTTATAATTTTTTAAAATAAAGTCAAATGCCGAGAATAAAGTAAGGACATGCAGACTGGTATAATTCTTATTCCAAAAGCCGGGGGAGAAAAAGGCTAATTAATTTTCGACTGGATGTTGTACGAAAGGACGAGCGCACGGCGAGTAATATTCCAGCAGTTTCATCAAATGTAAAGCAAACAGGTCAGATATATAATACATATTCTGTGTTTGCCGCGTGGATTAAATTCGAGCCGCGGATAAAACGACAAACGAGCCGTGAATACGGACCGTTGCGCGGGCTACGTGACCTCGAATGCAAATCTAATATACCGTGAGCTATTCGATTTACACTTGACGCCCCCCCCCTCCCCCGTAGCCCACGGACGTTTTTCCTTTTCCTTGATCTCCTTCCTTTCTCGACTCCATGTATCGAATCTTATTTTCTTTTACTGAAGCTTACTTTGTACACCGACCGGCTCCGTTTTCTGGAGTGCCGGTACGTGCCTCTCCTTTTTCGTCCGATGCTTTATCATTCTATTTCTCGACGCCTTTATCTTGTAACTTCGTTCGCATTTCCCATCGCGCGTTTGCGTACCGGCGGGACGAGCTGAGATGCCCCACTGAGCGCATAACTACCCAATCCCTTGATGCCTTGTTAATACGTCTATTGGATCGTTTCAAAATAGATTCTTAGCTCATTTGTCACCGGGAGAGTGTCAACCCTCTCTGGGTCACCGATTTCAATGAAACTTTGGACATTGTTTTCTACGTATCGAATAATGAAACGAACTACCTTCAGTTTGATCCCATGGTGCGATATTTAGCAGTCATTTTGTTAACATTGCTAGTATATTTATATCTATATATGAACAATGCTAGTGGTTTTATCCGTTGTACAAAATTTCGTGGGGTTGAAATGAAAGTCATTTGTTTCATTATTCGATACTATAGAAAACAATTTGAAAAGTTTCTTGCAATTCGGTGACCTGGAAGGTGAGCATTATATCTATGCATATTACTATGTTACTGTGCTATATTATTATTAAACCGAGAGAAATTTCTCGTCAAAGTTACGTGAAAAAAACGTAATCAGCGAGATACGATTTTGCGAGAGAAAATTCATTGAGTGTAACTTTTGTCTTGAATCTTGAGGAACAATTACGGAGCTTACCCTGTAAAAATTTTACTTAACTCAGCAAGTTACAGTTAAAAATTACAGAGATTTTTAAAAACCGACCGACAATTGCAATTGGTTCTCGCAATTTTTACAAAAAATTCTCCCACACTAATAAACAGCCGCGTGCAGCTAGGCTGGCTTGCCATCGGTTCATTCGTGTCGACAAATTCCCTATAAATAAACGCGAATTCTAACGCGTGTAATCCATTCGGCGAAAAATCGAAAGCTGGTGAACGATCGTAGTAGCTGTGTTTTTCAGCTCGCGCGGCTACCCATCTCGCATGTTTACCCGCCGCGCGCTCTTTTCCCTTCGCAGCCGCCGTTCCATCGAATAGCCGGCCGTGGGTGTTCGCGTACACAAGCGCGCCGGCGCACTCGACCCAATAAACTCGTTGGAGAGGCAGCCCGCTCGCGCGAGGACGTTATAGGGCTCACGGTCTCTTGACCCCTCGCGACTCCGCGTCGTCCGCCGCCCCGGCGTCGTCGCCAGGTAGTCAAACGAAAAATTAACGCGAGAGCTGCTTACTCGAGAATTCAGCTGGCAAATAGCCATCCACCGGGCGGCACTCTACAATCTTTTACATCGCTTTGCATGTGGCCACTGCAGCTCGAGTGCAGTTTTCACTTTGCTGCAAGCGTAGAAACGTCAGCGAAACGACGACCGGTTGTTAATGGCAGCTTTGTATTCATGAAGCTCGTTTGCCAGCGAAAGAATGGAGCTTTCAATCGTGAAATCCTCCGAATTTCCGAGCGAACGCGGTGTAACGTCATTGACGATGTCCTTTCGATTGTAGCGACGCACGAGCGTCAAAATAATGGATGCCCTTTGCAATCGTTATGACCCAGCGGCTCGTTGTTTATTCGACGAGCGATCGGCTGTAAAAATAAAGCTCATCAAGTATTAGCCCGGTCGGGCGAAAATATTTAATGACAGCAGCGAAGACGCGCATCCATGGTTAATCGGGGCTAACGCACGTAGCTCATCAGGCAGCGAAATTTTACATGCACCGCTGGAAATAAACCGCGCTCGCGTCTTGAATAAAGCATCCTTACCCGCTCGCGGACGCGATTTAATCTTCCATCGGCTCGTCGCGTATGAGCTCGGGGGCTCGCGCATCAATTTTGCAAAGCATCCGCTGGAAAAAGAACGTCGAGGAGGCCACCGTTATTGGGAATGAGCACGCGAAGAAAAAAAAAACGGAGCGATCTGTCTTGTTCGGCGCGAGGTCGCGCGCTCGATACCGGTGCGCCTTAACCGTTACCGTTCGATTAATGAATTTTCACCCCGAAGTTGACAGGGCAGGAGAGGAACTTTATCATAGTCTCATCGAGTAATTCAAGTGTCGCTCGAACTTTTGAGTCTTCGTTGTGGGCCCGCCAAATGCCAGTGTTGATGATACGTCGATAAGCAGACGAGGCCAGCTCTCACAAAGGAACGCATCCCCAGCGTTCGGCGTCCGGAGGGACGTAACACAATGTTCCTTGTGGCATCCACAACAAAGATGTTCTGTCGTAACTTTTACCTATTCGATACTTCGTTGCAACCTCCAAAGGTTGGAAAATATGCGAGCTTTTTCTTCTGCTCGTTTGTGTCGTCTCAAAATTTTTTGTAGAAATACTCTGAATAAGAAATCAAGAGACTCTTGGTATCAGTAGTGGAAAGAGCACTACTGAGCAATTCTCGACTAATCACTATTAACGTGTAGTAATAAATACCTAACGTATATAATTCATACTTGAAGGAATAACAATTATATTTTCTAATTTCAATTTTCCCTTCTAATAAATTACCGACAATTTGTTAACATATTTACCTCGATCAATCAAGCAAATTAACTTATTAATTTTGTACCCTCGACCGATTCCTCCATTAACCTCCCCGGAGCAAGAAAAATGGAAGGAAAACGTTTTATTGATCTGGAATTGGGGCCTCTCGTGTTGTACTACACTAATCGTCAATACTGTCTTACTTTTAATAAACAGCGAAACCATAAACAATCGTAAAAATAAGGGATCTTCAATTTCGAAAGCCAATCTTCAAAGAAAAATCGCTATAATGAGGTAATAGGAGCTCATGGAACATTACTCGAATGATAAATATAGAAATAACGTGATCAGATATCAGTGTTGCGGTGTATATCACGGCGATTAAAAATCCATGGGATTAATCTAAACCCAGCAGCATTCGGCTGCACATTTATTAATCACGCCAGATGTGCTCACTGTTACATCAGTAACAAACGTTTACTATCCTCCGACCTTTATCCTTTATCATAAAAATTTTATAAGAAATAACTTACGGATAATTAAACAATCGCGATGCTCTATTTTTCAACGTGAACGAAATAAGAAATGGAACTCGGAAAAACCCAAGTCACGCTTCTAATATGAAGAGCGAAATCTTTTCAAGAAGGGTGAAAAAGGTAATCAATCATGACTTGTGCACCCGAAAGTCTTACTGTAGGTACGTGGCTTTACCTGCGTCGTTGCCGTACCTAAGGGGCGAGCAAATGAAGCGAAATTCTTTTCAGAATTCGCACCACTCACGGGATATCAATTGGTGTCGCTCGATATGTAAGCGGCCGAGACATCGATTTTTATTCCTATCTTGCCTCGATATACAGACAGATCCGCGGACGAATTTTAATTTCGCGATGGTGGTCATTATCGATCGGGAGGCGAAAGCAACTTTTTATCAAACCTTTCATCGTGCCCCTTTATTTCTCCTGGCATGCCTCAAGTCTCCAAAAGTGAATCGGTAACAATTTTTTATGTTAAGCAATAAATTGAAAGAAAAGATTGATATAATGCGTACGAAACACTAGCGTAAATCATAAAACCAGTTAAGGAATAATTGCGAGATGATGAAGCAAAATTTTAAACAACTTCCGATTGACAAAGTACTTGAAGGTATAAATTTATTTCTGGCACTTTTAAGCCTCCCTTGGTCTTCATTTGCAACTTGCAAGTTGCCGCCAGTGAATTAATGACGCGACGTTATGATGACTTGCATGGGGCAGAACGTTACCCTAGGGGCCATTTTAGCGACGTCGATTGTGTTCCTCAACTAAACGCTAAATTCTCAACTTGCGTAGAAAACTAATCATTTCCCAAGTAAAATATAGGATATATAGTCGGAAAATATGGTAGAAGCTTCGGAGTGTTGGATGGAGCATCGGATCTCTCCGAAAGGATTAAAGGAGCCTCGGCTGGGATGATTTACGATTTATCACATGGAGCAAAAAGTACGCGCTTAATACGCACACGCGCGTAAATATTCGAGCTACGATCCGTGCGTGGGCAAGTTAATGGCGAACTCTTATACTTCCTTTCGTGTACATTTTTTTAGGCACAAAAATCCAGCGTTTGATTTAAATGTACACATTACCTGATTTCATTTCATTATTTATAAATTAAGCACCTTTGTAGGATTCTTTTTTAGTACATTACTTGACGCAAGAACTAGCGAATGTAGGTCAACAATAAATTGAAAATGAATTAACTGTAGGTTATATTTAGATTCTCATCAGCGATACTGTCTGGAAAAGTATAACAACCCCACTGCACATAGGTCAATAGTTACCGTTTCAATTTAAAAGACTTCCTTTAAATTCTTAATGTACACCTACACTGATGATTATTACAATAAAATATTACTGTACATCTATATTTAGATAAAGGCCATAAATCAATGAGCGTCAAAGTTCAAAAGCAAATAAAATGGTCGTAAAATAAAATTAAGGACAGATTTTCAGCATCGCTTAGCCGCGAAAGTGTGCGAAAAGCGCCCAAGATGGAGAGAGCGGACGAAGTTATAACGACGACGGCGACGAGGAGGAAAAATAAAGGAGACAAAGTATGTATCATAAAAAGGCAAATACCGCAAATAAGCCACAGAGGCACCGGGGGTGTCCTCGGGGATGGCGGCGAGGTAGGTAACTTTTGCCCCGCGGCGGAACTCGCGTGCGCCTCGTGTCTCCTGAGAAAAGCCTTTCGCTCGCTTCTTTATTCGTTCTTTTTTTCGCACGAGGAGCATAAACGCACCGCAAGCGTCGTTGCACGTGTAGATACGCCGAGTGCATGTGTGTGCGCTTCGCGAGAGGCTGCAAGTGTGCACGATAAAAGCGCCTCCTCCGGCGCGCCGACTATACCCGCGGCAACTTCATTTTCCTGTAGGGAAATTTTCAGGCGTTTAACTTCGTTTTACGCTTTTTTTTTGGTCTTTATTATTTAGAATATTGAATTTATTAGCGAGCTTTTTTTATTGTCGGGCGAAAATCGCGCCGCCTCTTATTTTTTTCACGCGCACTCTAAAATGTACTTTAGTGCATTCTAATTCGGTGAAATGAGGTTTTAAATTATTTTGTCGCCGCTGCACTTTCCAAAGTAGTTCAAGCGCGGTACTTTTTAAGGAAAGAGCTTTACAGCCGACGAGCACTCGCAAAAGTGCGAACTTAGCTCATAAATTTTCCGTTATAATATTCGGCGAAACGCGCTGTCGCGTTGAGAATTACGTTGTTTGATCGCGGCGAGAAAAAGAAAGCGAGTAATCGCAAAATGCCTGAGCAAACGGCGAGAAAATTAAATTTGCCGTGGGTACAATCGAGGAGCCGGTGTACGGAGTGCGATTCTAGTTTCATCTTAATAAGACTAAATAAAAGATGTTTGCCGATCCATTTTAATCGTGAACTTTTTCTCCTCTGCGGGACGTGAAGCACCGCACAGTCCCCAGCGACGGCGCGAGCGGCTAAATCTGCGCATGAAAAGCTTGAGCCTGGATTCGCCGGAAGGCTCAGCACACGTGCGGCATCGACCGCGGGATTACCCCAACTCGGGCCCGCGCGAATCGACGCCTCCCCGGCGCTCGGATAGCGGAAGCATCAATCGACTGTGTGAGTATAAATTCACAATCAACCCCCGCTAGCTCTCCTCTTACCCACGTTATCTGTCTCGTTTACTGTGTTAACTGAGACAACAAAGTAAATTGTCATTTATAGCAAAAGAAAAAAAATTATAGAGGAATATACTTTCAACCTATTACAGAGTTTTTCTTTAATTAGGGTGCCGCATGAAAAAAAAAATTTTAAATTCTATTGTATCCGTCTGATAGAATATCGAAAAATAATCGGCACGTATTATTTCTTTTTTTCAATTTGACTTTTATTAACAAAGATATAAAATACTAAAACTTTATTCTACTTGTTAAAATACTGCAAGTTTGCGACATCACCACGGTGTGGTATATCTATATTGTGTAACTTCGTGACGTAACTCGAATTTTCAAAGCAGGATATTTTTGTTAATAATTATTAAATTGAAAAAAGAATAAGTAAGTGCCAATTATTTTTCAAGGATACAATAAAATTTTTCATGCGTCATCCTAATTATTAAGGTTTTTTGTAAGTGTTCGTGATGCCATCGCTGAGTTTACACATGATTTTATCTGTCTTACGATAGATAAGCGAGTTTTATTTATTTCCACTTTTTCGGTATGTTCCTTTCAATTTGTAAATATTAATTCCATCTATACATTTTAGTAAACAACAATTAAATGCTAATCTAAATTATAATCAAAATGGCCAGCAATGGACATCAGAATTTATCGTACTGCAATTACATTTTTACGCTTGATTTGTTATTTATTCGATCAATAACATCGATGGCATCATCAAATATTCAAATAAATGTCTAAAGTTATGAGGGCATTCATTAGATAAATACTCATAGAGCCTATAAAGTGCAACCCAACTAGATGTGCCCTACACTGCCATACTATCAAAAAAACATTTTAACCGATGTTCAGTATCTTAATTTTTCATCACTAATGAAAATAATTCGGAGCAATCGCGTTTCAGCTGCGCCATGCAGCCCAGGACAGAGCATACATAGCATTCATAAGCAACACCTCCGCGGCACCATCAGAATGTCCAGCGTCGAGCTACCAGATGACAACGAGAAGTCCTACTCATCGGCGAGCACCTCGCCATGTCCCTCGCCCCACATGAACAATCAACATCAGCTAAATCCGCCCGGTAAGCGAGTACTACCACCCAACAATCTCTACGTCGTGCTCTACAACTTCGACGCGAGACACCGCGACGAGCTCGATCTCAAGTAAGTTTACACATTTTTTATTATACCTTCGATAAAATTAAATAAGTGAAATTTCATTTTAGTAAGTGAATAGTCACTTGCATTATAAGTGGAAGATATTGCTGATTAAACTAGAGACTATTCACTTATTCAAATTTATATGCTACGCTTATTTTCATTATTTATAAGCTTCCTGAAGACTTTGTGTCATTTAATTTTTAATTTTTGAATTACAAATTTCGTTACTTCTGAAAATATCGATAAAAGTATATTAAAAATAAAAAAGAGAAGAGGAATGCTCCAGAATTTTTAAAAGTCTGAAGCTGTGGTCTTACAGCTTCTGTTTGTCCTACTTCGGAGAGTTGAGCGATCGAATTTAAGCATCGCGAGTAGCTTTAACCAGATTACTCGAAAGTTTTAGGCCGCATTATTAACTCGGGACTTGGCAAACTGTCTTATAATTGTACAAATATAAAATGAAACAAAAATTGTATACCAATAAAATGATTGGTTGATATAACTTGATGAACATGGAAAACTTTCAGGGCCGGTTACAAACTAACGATCTTGGATAAATCAGATAGGGATTGGTGGAAAGGAAAGTACTTAGGCGGACGGACCGGTTTCTTCCCAAGCAATTATGTCATGAGGGTCGAATCCGGACAAAAGCCCTTGCAAGTTACTCGGAACCTGCAGCTAGCCGACCAAACAACCCTTTTACGCGACCAAGTAATCCTACTTTCATTGCTTCATTTTATTACCTCTTCTTTTAACGCAGCCCATCGTCTTCCCTAACAGAAAAGACTTGTAGTGAATGCTAATAACAAATCTTATAACACAACTACAGAGATGCTGTAGGAATTACTACCAGCACACTAATAGTTTAACTAAAAATTTGTCGTTCCTCTTAAATCATAATGACTATAAATACACCATTTCTGTAATCAGGAAAAATATGACTATAATATTGACCCTCATAGTCATAATTGTAAGAATGGTGCCTCTAGTTCGTATTATAGTCGTAATTATTTAGCAATTCCTGTAGTTACATTATAAGATTTGTCATTAACATTCACAACGATACTTTTCTATAAGGGAAATGCTAATGAAAAGACTAAACATGCATAATATTCAGATTGTAGTTCAAGTGGGCGACGAGGTGGAGGGAGTGGCGATGGTGCGTTGCGCGCACGACGTGCTGGCCTCGTGCAGTAAGGACGGCGAAATCCGCTACAAGGAGACCCTATGCCCGCTGAAGTACCTCCAGGAGGTGTGACGTCAGCCTCCGCAGGTCACAGGAGGCGATCAGCGCGGACGAAATCGCAATCGTCCCCGTGCCCCAGGACCGAAGAACGCTTCGGAAAAGTACTACGACTGCCTGCAGTGCGCCGAGCAGTGCCGCCACGACCTCCTGCTCAAGGACAGGAACAACATCAACAACATCAACAGCATCAACAGCGGCAAACTCTACGCCGGCAAGAACATCAACAACAACAACAACAACAACAAGAACTGCGCCAGGATGAACGCCAACAATCGCGGCAAGAACGCGGCCTCGAACATCGCTAAGAACACGAACCACAACAACTACCAGAACAACCGGAACATCAGCGGCAACAGCAAGATCCAGAAGTACAGCGGGAGCGCGGAGCTGCGTAACAGGGTCCAGAAGATCAACAACCTGCAGGCGGCGATGGACGCGAAGGACCCCAAGATGCAGCGCTGGCCCTTCAAAAGTTGCAACACCAACGGCGCGGACTGCAACGACTCGAGGATGCAGCACATCATCGACAAGCAGCAGAGGAAGCCGCCGACTCCCGCGCGCAAACGCTCCTCGCTGGCGAGACCCGTCAGGGTGCACGACAGCTTCCCGCAGGAGAACGGCCCGGTGATCGTCGACTGGAACGAGACCCAGAACATGCAGAACCAGGAGATTCAGCAGATGCATCAGCCTCGGCAGAGACAGCCACAGCAAAAGGTAAATAAATCATACCCAGAGATTGTGTCGTGAGTAGTAGCCCTGCGTTAAAATAACCTGCTAAATAGCTACAAATCTGTCGATATTTTTTCTCCACAAAGAAAACTGTTGAAAAATAAGACTTATGAGAAATGTAATTGAAAAGTGTACTTCTGGTTTTCTTCCCTTGTAAAATCATCGAGCTAAGCGCAGTGTAGCAGAAATGGTAGAAAATAACCTCAAGTGCCTTTACGGTTTTTTTTACGTAGGTGAAGAAGAAGCACCGGGAGAAAGAGGAGCGCAAGAAGAAGCGCGACCGGCTGGAGCACGCGATCGACGACCTGGTGGAGATCCGCGTGGACGAGGAGGTGACCACCTGGCCGATCCGGCTGCGCCTCGGCGAGTTCTTCGAGCTGTCCCTGCCCAAGTGCCGCAGGCGCAAGCGCCGCCGGCGCCACCGCATGATGATCGCCACCATGAGGGAGAAGACGATGAAGACGATGATGGAGGCCGGCGGCATCCGGGCCGGCCGGCAGCAGGACACCGGCGCCTTCCGCGACACCGAGCGGCTGCTCAAGGTGCTCAGCATCAACAATGTGGACCAAGATAATAGGTACAACGTCGCGCGCTGTTCCGTCATGTAGGACTTAACGATGTCGCCGCGAACACCCCCTCCTCGACCTAAAACGCGCCTCCGAGATTGGATGAGGCTGAATTTCCTCTTTCAATATATATATGCGGATAAACTACTCGCTTACTTTGTGTTTACTTTCAACTTAAGTGGGACTCGCAGTCGAGATTGCTCCCCTTTTTTTCTTTCAAAAATTTTCAATGATTAACGAAAGTTTAAATTGATTATTTTTTTAAATTTAAACAAACATTACATTTATCAATTGTATTATTAAATTCATTTTTCTTTTTATACATTTTGATTTAACGCTGATTCCAAATACCTTTAAAGGTTGAAAGCTAAAAATATTGGATAATGATGATAATCATAATTTTAGTAGTGATTTTACTAAATATGTATATAATTTTCAATTATCTAGACGGCAATTTCATTTAAAATACAGTGAAAATAGTCATATTTTACAATTGCTCGAAATCACTGAGATTTAGTAAAACACATTCAGTAAGCATTACGAGTTAAATATGAAACATACGTGCTTGCTTTTTATGAAAAAGCCTAGAATTGAAGGGTACTATAAGAAAAAGAATAAACAAAATTTAGGAAAAAGTTCAGACACAATTGTGAAAAAGCTTCACGCTTTTATTCAGCCAATTTTATAAATTATACAGTAATGATAGACACCTACATTGATGTAAGATAAGTGACATAAATTTTATAAAGCCTAAAGAAATTAGAATTATCAAATATTATGTGCAGATAAATATGAGAATATTAAAAACAGAGATAAAATAAAATGAATTAAATGTAGCTACGTTTTAAATTATTTTTCTAGATATAATAATAAATAAAGGTGATATTTAGGAATTAAAAAGGATTTTAACACTAACAAAGTATAACAATCAAAGAAAAAAAATTATGTCGTAATGGAATTATAGAAAATATAGATAAACTATACTTACAAAAATAATTTCAATAAAAATATTTGTATGTAATATGACTAACGAGAATAATCATTGAAATTGGAAATTCTTTCTCAGCAATCCTTAACGAAATCAATCGTACATTTCGCTCAAGTCTGTTGTAAGAATAAAAACGTTAAATTATGCAATTTTTATAAAGGAACAATGAACTGTATAATTAAAGAAATTACTTGTTTATTGTTTTTAAGAAACAAAATCATTTTTTCTTGTACTCGAGAAGTTTTGTACTTCACCAACAATGCGTACAACCAATAATCGCATTCGATTAAAAATTACAAAGGTCGATTGCAAGAAAAAAATTTACTTTTGCGACGGAAAAAAAATTGAAAGTAATAGTTGCAATGAAGAAAAAAAACAAGTGTGCGATTGAAATGCGACGAGATTTAAATTGATTGGCTGCGCGCGGAAGCGGCGAGAGTATTAGAGGAGACGAAAATTGTCTCCTCGGAAATCGATATAATCCCTCAGCGAAAGCATGCCTAGATATAACGAGTCGATAAATAAGTAACAGTAGTTGATTAAACGCAAGCTGTTTCTACTGGTAGACGCTTTCCGGCTTTTCAATCGCTTGACAATCCGCCTTCTGGAACCTAGCGCTAGAGTACTCCTGTAATTGAGAAATCGTAATGCAAAACTTTGTGTTCTTTGTGTCGAACACCCGATGTGTTTTTAAAGTGGAAAATGTCTTTCTTAATGTCGTTTGTTTATTAAATTATTATATTGAAAATATTGCTTCTGTCAAAATATAAATTTATTCATTTCCAAAGGAGTTATATTATAATGTTAATATATATTACGCTTTCGAAAATGAAGCTAATCAACTGTCTCTTTCTTTAAAATAACGATATATAAAAGTAGCTATTTATCGTGTAGCTGGTGAAACAGTTTTTTAAAATAGAAAATGCAAAATGCAAAAGCGTGCACCAAAAAATGCGAGAGTAAAGAAAGAAAAGAGCCAGATAAGTTATATACGTGTAAAAAGCACGAGAGCGTATTTAGAATGTAAATTTCGAGCGCGGTAATACGTCTACCTAACCAAAGGATTAATCTTGCGGTCGCCTTTAATTTACGTGAGAATAAAAGCGCATTACGGTGAGCGTCTTTGCGCGACACCCAATTATTAAAGCTGCATGTGTATAAGCACTTAGAGAAAAAAAAATAACAGCTGTGGCCCGACTGCGAGCGTCGTTTAAACGCGTTAAAGCATTTTTTCCTATCACAATTGATAATTGCGCGATACGGGATTAAAGGCACCTGACTGCTAACGTTCACCGAGGTATCTCGAGAGATTTCTGAGCTTGCCGAGGGTTCTTTATATGTAAGCTACAATTTTCAAAAATTTTAACAAATAATATCTTTTTTTCATTCCAAGATAATATTGTTTTCCTGTTAACCGTTTACCCTTTGATTAAGAGGAAATGACGAGTGGAAAGGTACATAAATGAAGTTTATCTAACTAAATCTGAAACTTTTTAAAATAAAACAAATATAAAAATTCTATAACATACAGTTTTTAATGTTTAATTTTTATTGATACAACGTTTATTTAATAAAACAAGGAGAGGAATGTATAGAACAAGAAGCCGTCAAGTGTTACCGAAAACTGCCGCATTTTTACAATTTCATATAATTCTTTATACGTGCTTTTCAAATAAATTTAATATAATAAAAATAAAAAAAATATGACAAAAAAAGTAAAAATGGTTATTACTATTTATAATCAAAGGGTACAAATTGTTATTGGGTTAAAGATTCTTCTTTTTCGGAAATGCCTAGAAATAAAAATTCTCTTTATATAATCGAAGTGTTTGTCCAATGCTTTTCTACCTGCGCGTACAGGTATCCTCGAGTAATTCTTTCATTTCATGTGATGAAATTTAAAAATAAGTGTTACATTTTAAATTCTAAGTATATTGTTAACATTGAAGAAATTGTCTCTTGAAAACAGTTTGAAGATAGGTATATAATATAACGACGCTCGCACTCTATATACGATTAATAAATAATGAGCTCCATTAAAAAATGGACAATGTCATCACAATGTCCCTAAATAACCGTGTACTGTATAGATTGCATTAATAAGTTTAAGTAAAATAATAAAGTTGCGCGTAAACGTATATTATATATAAGAAAAGTTAGTTATGTAGATTGAAATAAATACACTAAATCGTCTATAATTATTAGAAATGAAGGAGCAACGTGTAAACATTATAAAATAGAAATAAACCCATGTAGAAACATTTGACAGAAATTGTGTAGACTTTGAAATAAAAATGATTCTACATAATAATAATAAGCATCTGCATACAAATCTACAGAGAGAAATATTTTATGCAGATTGTTATTATGCTCTGTATTTCTGCGTAGCTGTCACGTAATTTTAAATAAAATCCACAAAATTGTATTTGTAGATATTGTATGTATGTAGAATTATTTTTTTGTACAAAATGTATACAAGTTATACAAAACAAATGTTTCTACAAGGGAAAGAAGAAAAAAAGAGTAAACACTTAAACTTTTGATCCTGTGAGTTCTCTGCCTACCGAATTATGACTTCGCGTGTGCCACCGCCTAAAGCCGTACTTGATAAAAAAAATTGGTTTTTCTAACGTTAATGAGTTTAAAAAATGTTTCAATTAAACCCTGTTTATTTTTGCTGACATATTATTTTGTAAAGGGCACTGTACTACTTTCCTTTTTTTGGGTTTGTAACACAATTGAAAAGAAACGATAAAACTTTTTCTATTTTACTATGAAACATGTGTAAAAGAACCGTCCTCTATGCATGCTGTGCAATTGCCAATGACATAAACCATAAAATTGTAATCATCGTACGTTTTCTATATTTTTTGTTTTTTATCGCGAAGACATTGCTAGAGTACTTCACTTTATAATGATACTACACGCGATTCACGCAATACCAACGCACTGTTCTTTATTTTAAAAAGACTAATGAAAGAAATTGTTATTATATCTATCGTACCAAAAACGTAGGATGTGTATTAAAGAGAATGGAGCTTGAGAAGTGTATATTCAGAGCTTCGCAGTCGAAAGAGAAAAAAAAAATAGTAAGCTAAAATCTACCTTGAATGTTTGTAAGTGTTTGTAAATGTTTATAGTATGTTTATAAATGTCTATTATGTATAGAAATATATTTAATTATGTTGATAGACTAATTTTATGTGAAACTACAATTAAAAAATATACATAAATTATGTTGAATATTGATAGAACAAGTAGAAAATTATTTTTACAATAGAAGATGATTATTACATTTGCAGGCTTACAGACTACCGGAATGACAATGCGAAATATTAACAGAATGTGAGATTTTGTTTAAAGACAAGCGAAAAATGCAGGTTAAGTATGAGACGAAAAAAATTGTAAACGTAAAATACGTTTTATTTTGAAATGCGTTAACAATCATAACTACTATTATAACATTTTCTACTTTGAACCGCAATATTTAGTTAACAGATCACTTCTATAACATTTTTATTTTCATGATTTCATTTTATTTCAATTTCTAAAACTCATGTCTAAAAATTGACTTATTTTTTATTTTACTGTAGGAGTAACAGATTTTCTCTTCGAATCAACAACATTACTTTTCTTTTCATGAAATAAATAAAGTTAATTTATTTTTTTTATTCAAGCGGGGGACATAATATTTTGATTCGCAGTATTTATAAGCCGTATGCTTTTGGACAGCTATTAACATGTAATGAAATGTCAGAGAAATTATCATGATTGTTGTATAAATAATACATCTCATGTACATACTGGTACATGTAACTATAATGTACTATAAGTGTACGATGTATTGCGAGTGCCCTACCTTCTCTTCATTAAGAAATTAAATTGAGTTACTAACTGTATATTAATGGTTGCCTTCTCATTTATATTTATCCTTTCAATAATATATAAAATATATCCTTTCAATAATAATAAATAGTAACCGATATAGAAAAAGAAAAGATCAAATTATCCATTCTACAAATTAAATTCGCAGGTAAATATCACAGAAGCATCGAAAAGCTGATAATAAAATCTCAATATGTAGTATAAAATCTCGTTTTATTTACAATAAAATAAAATTTCCTTGTAGAGAGTAGTACGCTTACGACAGACAATAATAAAAATAAAAGTAAAAATTATCGTTCAACAGAAAAGGACAAAAAAGAACGTCGAGTCAAGAGTAACAGATCGAGCGGACTCGTATACGACTGCGTCGTTGCATTTACAACTTGAATTTGGCCCCCTTGACGATGGGGAACTTGTCGCCGTTGCAGACTCCGCGGAAGTCGTCGAGCGACAGGTCGTAGATGGCGACGCCGCCGAGGCCCTTGGCCTTGGCGTACAGGGCCTTGTTGCCGGCGGTGTCGGGGTCCTCGAAGCCGACCCAGATGCCGTCGGCCCCGGTGTTGCTGTTGTACGCCTGGTACGCGTACGCGCCGTACTTCTTGGACGGGTCGTTGACGCGCCTCAGCCGGCCGACCGCGTGCTCCGTCAGCCGCGAGCACACCTCGGCGTACGAGAGCAGACCGGGTATGGCGGTGTGCGGACCCTCGGCTCCGGGGCCCTCGGCGGTCACCGGAGGTACACCGGCAGCCTCGCTCTCCGATGTTAACTTCCAGGTGCGCGCGAACGCTGGGATGCCCACGACGATCTTGCCGCCCGGGGTTCCGTGCTCCAACCAGTATCTATAAAAATAGCACTTATTTAATAAAATTTTTCTTTTTTAAGAACAAATCTTTACAAAATTCAACTCTGAAATTGGGTATTCAAAATATATATGTGAAAAAAGTTGATCGACTCAAAAGGACAATCATTTTAATTCATATACACATTTAAGGAAATTATTACGCAGTTTAACTGTGAACATTTTTGCGTTACCTAGTTTGGTAGTCGACGTTGTCATTCGGTTCGCGTCCGTAGCTTTCGTAAATAGGTGCGGGGTAGTCAGCCTTCTTCGGTGTACGCTCGGGGTTGCTTTGGTCGAAAGCGAACACGTGAACGGCTTCCAGATTTGGTACAATCATTCGAGCGTCGTAATACACTAAAAATTTAAAAATACAAGCCATTAATATAATTTTATTAAATTCTTACATTTCTATAAATTTTTTTTGAAATGATAAAATACTCACCACTGGCATTGATGTGAGGTAAAACAGTCAGGGTGAGGGCCTTGTTCTTGGACCTGAGCTGGCTCTTGAGATCGCGGACCAGAATGGTGAAACCGTCGCGGTGCTCCTGCTCCTTCTCATCCTTGAACTTGCCGTAGCCGAAGGTCTTCTTGATGCCGTGCCAGATGGAGCCGAAGGTGCCGCGATTCTTCTTCACCTTAATTGGCGGGAACTGCCAGGCGAGATCGATACCGTCGAAGTCGTAGTCCGACAACAATCTGTTCACCGAGCTGATGAACTTGTTCCTCGCCTCTGAGGTTTCAGTCTAAATTGGCCAAACAAACAAGCCATTAATCGTTGTAAATATATAGACGATAATTGTCTAACTCTTACGCGAATAACGGAGATTAGATACATTTTCCAAGAAATAATAACCGCAGCTTTGATAAGCTACCCATCATTGCCCCTATCTGGTTTCACGCACTAATCTTTAAATTTTATTTACAACGTTTGAAAAAAAACTTTGATAGGCTGCATAATTATTTATACTTGTCCGATCGTGTGGTCTAATATAGCTAAGAGCTAATATCGTCAGTGATTTTTTAATAGGCTATGTATAATTGAGAAGTAGGATAAAACAGTCTAGTGATAAATCTGAATATGCAAAATGAGGAAAAGTGTATTTTTACATATAAGTGTGATTTAATCAAGAGTATTGCACAATAGATAAGACTGTGTTTTGCAATTTCAGACAAGTTTTAGTAAAACTGAGAAATGCATCTTGTAAAAAATACAGTAAGACTATCTCAGTTTAGAAACATTGCATAATCAAAACTGCACAAATCAACATTGCAATCTTATATAAAATGTAAACTAGAATATTAACCTTCTAGTACCGCGTGTAAAAAATATACTACATTCAATTTTATGACTCTCAATATTTAGAAAATAACTAAAACTCGTAAAAGTAAATAAATGCATGATTAGAAGTCGATGAAATGTAACACGTGAAAACTCAGTATTTCGCATCCGGCTAGACTTAAAAAGATATTTTGTAAAAAAAATAAATGTTTAGGATTAAACAGATAAATGATTTGTAATACTTACAAGAGTGAGGTATTCGTGAGTTTCTTCGTAAGGATCATCGTTGCCACCGATGCTAAGGTAGACCTTCAGCTCGGGGAACTGTCGCTTCAACTGCGTGACCAACCGGTAGAAACCGTAACCAGCGCCGGTGTCCAGCTCCGGGTGGAGAGGTTCAACCTCGAAGGTTTGAGAATTGATACCGGCAAAGCCATAGATCAGGTGCGTGCAGAGAGACAAAGCCGGCTTGAGGTCGTCAACTTGGAATTTGCCGGGACCTAGATACCGAAGCAACCGCACGAAGATAAATAAACATTTATTGATTCCGGAATAATTGAATTTTTATAGAAATCTTCGTTCGAAAGAAAAGTTGGTAAAAATTTACCTTGGCGGTTGAACGACGTAGCGTTCCAATAACAAACAACTTTGCTGTGCTCGTGGGGATCAATGCCGTAAGCCGAGCCGATGCAAATTAGCAGCACCGCGGCTACTAACGTGGAAATTAACGACTTCATCGTGGCAGTCTGTCAATGCAAAATTAAAAAAAAATTACCTCAAGTTCAAAACAGAAATAATATTTAAAAATTTAATCGATTTCGTTCTTTTTCCAAAAGTTTAAAAAAAATAGTAAGAAAACGCAAAAAAGTATAACAGTGTAAAAGAAGAAGAAGAAAAAGAGTAGACTTAGATATATCTATTATTCATTTACAAGGCAAATGTGGTCAAGCGAAACCACGAAGCAAGCACAAGACGAGCGAAGTCGACTTACCTCCTCAGCCAAAAGTGCCGGACTGTCTGAGCCAGCGATCTCGCTCTCGGACAGTTTGATATGTATCCGTCGAGTCGAGTGGGGTGCCCCGTGCCGGGGACTTCGAGTCTTACGTCAGCTCTCGCTTCAGCCTCTTTTTTTTCTTCGCTTATTTTCTCTGATACACCAATCTCGTGTCATTGAGGAAATTTAGAAATTTCGTTAAATATTAGCTTTTTTTAAAGTGACACCCATCTAAGAAGAAAAGTAACGAAAGAATTATATTATTTTTTATTTTTTGCGATGAGGGTATCAATGGGTATGTGTATTCTTTGGAATTACCATGAACAACTATTAACTTGACTAATTGCGGATTTTTAGAATAAGAATATGTTTACGAAATTAGAAGGTAAATATTGAAGTATCCACAAAATGCTTCGTACGAATTTATCTTGGACTAAAAATTTATGTTGTGAAACGTGACTTAAATTAACAATTTACTTGCTAATATCCTGGTTATCATAAATGAAGAAATTCACGTACTTATTCTTCTCAATTGGCGAAAAAATCAGGGAAATAAAAAATTTACAGAACGTGTAAAAATTAAAGTTAAAATTACTGCAATAAAAATACTAAGCGTCTTTTCGCTATTATAATAATTTGCAGAAATTATTTGCTATAACTACAATTCTACAATTGTAAACACCATTAAAAAGATGATCTATACCTTAATGTTCGTAATTATTTAAATTTAGTCGCAACGTTATAACTGCATTTGAGTATATCTGTGATTGTACTACTATTTTATGTTAAATACACCACAATACTACAAGGAAAATATCTACACGGTATTCTTAGAAAAGTCTTGTTATTCCCACGATAATTTTTGTTCCTCTTTCCTTCTACACCACTTTTAAAGAATAATTTATGATTTGCACTAAATATTTAATTAACTATAATTAAATTAAATGAGTTGCAATAAACTAGTAGATTAAATATAAATTATTTACTCTATATAAAAATTTCAATTCTGTAATTGGTAATTATTGTACATTTAAATAGTGATTTCTAGAAAGGTCTGGTTGATATAGAAGAAAAACATGGAAACTTTCTAATCTACAAAAGGTTTCCATGTAAGAGTAATTATACCACATGATAAATTATTGTAAGCAATTTACTTATACTATCGTACAATAAATATTGAATGCACTCTGTTAAATTAATATAATCATGGCTTTTAAATATTTCTTTTTTAAGAAAGATATATATTATATTGGGAATTTCCAATTCCTTGTTTTGATACTACGTGTTTTCGACTTCGATCCATGACAGATGCAGTGCATAACAAGAAAATACTTGTTTCGTATTTATACTTTTACGCACAGGTAATACAAATTGTGTATTACATATTTAAAAATATTTTGGTATTCCCAAGGAAAAAGATGCAGGTCATGCATATTTTACTGTCACCAGACAACTTACGTTGTGGATTCGACAGATTCGAGTGTCCAACATTTGGCGAATTAAATCGAATTTATAGTAAGAAAAAATAAATTACAACTTTCTTCGCAACTTTTTTATTTTTTGTAAACTAAACATAAATATTGACTGAGCGTTGGCGGACGATATCTTTTCGGAGATAAGCGCTCCCCTTTTAGAGCATCGCTCCGAGCGCGGGCAATCGCTCGCGCAAACGACTCACGTAGCGACGAAATTCACGCGACTTAAAGTGGCTCAATTCTGTTTTCGCACAGGTTGACGAATCGGACAACGAGGTAATTGACGGGGCTCGCACCGAGCGCGTGCTGATGAGATCAGAGCCGCTTTGGGAGGCGGCGGCGCGACAGGATGGCCCACCGGCGGCCCTCGCCGCGGATCAAAATATAATCGCCCGGCCAATTGGGTCGAAAGTTCAGGCTCCGTTTGACCTCTCTTGCGAACAAGCCGTCTTACAGTAACCCTTCTTTTTATCAACCATCAGTGGAGCTGTTTTAGTGCGCCGTTACGGTGTAGTCAATTTTTTCCAAAGGCGAGATTTACGGGCTCCTGCTTTTGTCGGACACTCGCTGCGATGCTGTGATTGCGGACGAAGGTCGAATGTTGTTTACCAATTGTAAACATCTGGAGAATTGCTAATTGCAAACTAAATGTTTACTCCGAAATGAAAATTTTTTAAGCTGACTTCCAGTTTCTGTCCTAAGAAATCCTCACAATTTGCTTCCCCTCGTAATCTTCAGGGTAAATGAGTAAGCGAGATAAGAAAACACCGGTTAAATCATCTAGAAAAGTGCAGGAGATAAAAAAAGATTCGAAATATATTGAATTTTTACGATTATAGCCTTAGTTACAAGAAATTAGAGAGCGTCAAACGATTCGAAACGTTTAAAAACAGCGCTAGCTTCATCTAGGCGCGTTAATTAAAAAAAATAATTAACTCGTGTGATAATATAATAAAATTGACAAGTAAACATTGGAAAATAAAGCCTGACGCGGTCACTCGATAACCCGCAGTCTATAGAGTTCTAGAGTTCACGTCGGTTCAAGCGGACACGGCGATTTTTCTCCACTTTTCCACATACGAGCCGTACATACGCCATTTCGCAGAAAATCAAATTGAATTTTCCCTGCTTTAAATTTGTTTCTGCTAATGATTAGATAGCTTATAAATTAATTGAAGGTTTAGCTAATTAATTTATTGTCTCTGATTTGAATTGTACCGATAATTAATAAACGAGTATAATAATCATGTATTAAATCTGATGAGCGCAATGTAATCAAGAGTCCACGTTATAACTGGACAGATTTCTGCAGAGACCGGATGGAATTTGATAGGTAAAAAATATAGCGCATAGTAAAGATAATTTTAATGATTGTTGGTACGCGAAAATATAATTAGACCAAACATTTAATGGAGATGGGAGCAAAAAAAATTACTCCACTTTGTTCCGGCCAAGAATTTACGTCTGACCATCGTCAGTACGAAATCGAAAACTCTTATGCAAATGGTGTAATAAATTTACTAGTGGAGGTGATCTGTGAATCCTCCATTAAATAAGGAAATTGTCCCCTCAGTTCTTCGACGGATTTTCATTCGATTTACAAAGTGAGATTATTATTTGTTTGAAACTACTTTTATGTCGGAATTTATAATAAATTCAAATTTTACCTTACTACAAAAGTTCAGCTGATCCTCGTGTGAAAATCATCTAAAAATCATGCCAAAACGGCAGGTGATTTTCAGATATATAAGTAGACAGCTCTAAATTGAAAGAAGAGATGAAGACAATTTCTACATAACTATTAGCTACTCGCTAATTCAATTGTTAAAACTCAATGGTCGACGAATCGATTCGTTCGGGCGGATCGGCCGCGGTCGCCGGAGAGTCGTGTAGGCAGTCTGCAGCGGCAGCATCGGCCGGTTACGCAATTCTCACGCGACGGGCGTGAGTCACTCCAGTGAATTTGACGTGCGAAGCAATGAGGCAAGTAAGCGCGGTAGCACCGCTCTTTCCTCTCGTCCTTGCGCAGTCCCCTTTCAAGGCTTCCTCGCCTCGAGAACGAGTCGCATTAAAAAAAAGACAGCTCGCTCCGGAGAGATGTCGCGAGGAAAACACAGCCGGCGACCGCTCGGAAATCGAAAAGATCCAGCGGTGCTCGGAGGCTGCCGAATTAATTGTTCGCTCACTGTTTTTGACAGAATTTTCGAAAAACCTAAAGCAATGTTTTCCACGGTTACGGTCCTCGTAATTTATGTATAGACATAAAAAAATTATAAAAATTTCTGATTTACGACGTTTTCATTTTGTTACAACGTATGTCTTGGGATGTGATATACTTCCAACAATAATCTTTTATGACTTTTCGAAATAGTTTTTGCAGATAATTTTTTTTCTTTGAAAATACCAAATAAAATACTTCTGGGAAATGCAAATGCGATAATTAGTTCCTTTGTTCTAGTGCAAAATTAGCTTCGCATATTTCTCGGCTTAACCAGACCGATTAAGAATTTGTTTTGCCTCGTTAGAGGCTCATTTGTGTGATTACATTTGCGATCTCGAATATACAGCGTCATCTTACACGCACCTGGGCTGTGGCGATATCACCTGCGTCACCTCATTATTTATAGATCGATTTTTATGAATCAATCTTGAAAAATTACATTTTTTTCAAATTATAACAACAAATTTTTTAAAACAATTTCGATTTTTTTCTAATTTATCAAATAGTTTACTGACAGAAGAAAATTAATGAAATGACTTGCACATTAAAAATTAATTATAAATTAATATTTAACTGCAACTAAAGCGGAGTATACAATTTTCATGATAATAACTAGCTTTTTTGTAAGTACAACTGAAACACTACAATAATTACTATACAATGTAAATAACATATCAATAAATTCATATTTATATACAGATTCGGTTATGATACAATTGTATTTTCAACAGCTTCAGTACTCAAAGTTTTGTTCTCATGTTCATTGTTTATTTCAATATCAATGCGAAAGATATCATCTTGCTCTGGCGAACTATTACTCGTTTGCTCTGGTAAATTTTCCACGCTGGTTTCCAGAAGTCCTTCAGTTTTGTATGCATTGCGCAATTTGTTCAAATAATTTTCTTGGGCCTTTTTAAATTCTATTTGAAGATTCTTGTAATTTTCTTGTAAATCCTTGAACCTCCGCAGAATTTCCAATCTTTCTTGGTTTCGTCGCGACCTTTCGGTGTTTAATATTTGGATGACCGATTGTTTCCGAGATCCAAAAACACCCTTCTCATTTTCTATACTCATATCTGACATACAAAGAAAATTAAAATAAATCATAGTACTTTTAGCATAAGCAAGTTTTTACGTTAAAAAAAAAAAGATTTAAAATATAACGAAAAAGTTTCATTCTTACCATTTGGAGCCGTGAAGTAATCAATCAATTGTGGGACAACAACGAAGAGACCAAAGCAGAGGATCACCGTTATTGAGATAAAAAAGAACAAATACACCTAAAGATGAAAATTGAAAAAAAAAAGAAGTATTAACAATAATATCAGCGAGAGAATCGAGGCGAAAGAATAAAGTATGCGTACCTTGCGGTTGGGTTCGCGGTTCCGCTTGGGCGCGGCTTCCACGGGGAATCCGTCGCCATCGTCGAAGTCTTGGCGAAGGACCGGCGCGGCCTCGTAGTCCTTGTCCTTGGGACGCGCGAGGTCGAAGCTCGGACGACCCATTGGAAGCAGAGGTGGACGCGGCTAGTCGCCGGTGGAACGCGCGACCGACTGCTCGCGAATATCGCCGATGCAGCCGCTGGAACCTTTTTGCGCGCCGCCGATCGAGGTGTGCATCTGGGCCGAGCTCAGCTGCACGTCTGGATTTTCCTCCCAGGCGCTCGCGCCTGTAACGGCTGACAATTTTCTTCGGGCGCGCTGTTTGCTTTTTTTTTTTAACAATGCGCGATTGTCAGATGCTGACTTTTAATCGTCGTTGTCTCCCAAGATTATTCGTCCCTTTTTTTTACTTATTAAATTACTTTACATGTACTTTCTAAGAAATTTATATGTATAGGTACATATGTCACTCTCCGTTTATGTCACATAGGTTTAAATCGCAGTTCTTTTTTACACTTCGTTAATCTTGATTAAATCGATTTAATGTTTAGTAAGAGTTGTTTTTACACAAAATTAACTTCGTTATTATTGTGTATTTACAAAGCAATATATTAAGTCAAAATATATAATCTATTGGTTCTACATTATTTATGTAGAGCACGCTTTATTGTAACGAGTATTGTAAGTTTTTAAAAGGTACAAACTTACAAAGTAAAATATTATTGGCGCGATTGCACAATTATTCACATATTTTACACTAATAACAATCTATATTACAAAATTTTAATATCAAAGAAGAAATAAATAAAAATGTTCTAATTCAGTAAATAAATTATCCATTGTTAAAAACAACTTCTGTTTAGTGTTCCGAATTTGTTTTAAATTTTATACCAAAATTTATGTTTGCTTATTTATTAGCTGTAATAAATTTTTGTGTACTTTATGACTGGAAATTTGATTTTCAGTCAAAAATTTTCGCATTTTTACAGCTGTTTCAGACATGTACGATTTTGGCTTCAGAGTGCTTGTCACTGTTTTGATTTCAGAGTCTTTCACGGACGTAGAATTCGATCTTTCATTAAAATCTATTAAGCAAGGCTCAGTTGATTTTAAAAATTGATTAAAACTATCATCGCAAGAAAACTTTCCTAAAATACATTTTCGTAACCTAGCCTGGAACTTCACTTTTGACAACCTATTCGGTAATTTTGAATAAGTCAGGTATTTAGTGACATTTTCTAGCAGGACACTGTTGAATCGATTTGTAAAAATATAACGTATTGGAAAATCTTCTATGCTGAAAAACTCTTGCAAAAAAATTAAAAGTTGATAGAGCGAATGACTTCTAAGAATAATATGCTCTTGAAAGGGTAATAGAGTTTCACAATTTTCAACTCTCATTAAATGAACTATCTTTTCAATTCTATTTAAAATATTATTTTGCTGTTCCAAATAAATACCATACGGTTCTTCACCTTCTTTACATCCTTCTTTAACATTGCTATTAAATAAGTTAATCCATTCACCAAAAAACTTAAATAAATTAGCTGTTTCTTTCCAATCTTTATATACCGTTATGCCTTCATCGCCATAACAAGAAATCTCTTGAGCAATAGTTCTAGAAAAAAGTTTTTTAGCTAGAGCTGCATTTTTATCACTGGATTTATATTCTATTAGAAGCTCGTCTGTCACTATATGAAATTCATCACCTTCTAATTGTTTGTTTATATTTATAATTTCCTCTATGCACTGTCTGTTTATTCTTTTATTTCTAATAATAAATCCATAATCCAAAAAGTATTTTCTAGTAAGTGCCAATAAAGAACTGTCATGAGGAAAAACAAAAATTTTATAACTCGCATTGTTTGGATGTGTAAAGTAACATTGCTCATTATTTGCAATACCTATATTTAGATCAGTCCAAATGTGGCTATCATTTGAATCAATATCACACATGATAGCTACTGCAATATACCCTATTTCATATAACTTTGATATTATTTGCTTAAAAATGTCGATTGTTAAAGGATTAAAACTGTAATAAATTAACTGCATCCATTCATAGAATAGACCTCTAACTATGCAAATGCTGCACTTTTCATCCAAAACATCCATTTCACCAAAATTTAAAACGACTATTTTTTGAAAAACTGACAATACCTTTGCTTTATATTTCATCACTGGTAAAACGTCTGCTAATATCCCCTCTGACAGATTTAAATTAGCAGCCCACTTTCTAATAGTAGATGATCCAGGCAAGGGATAATTGTTTTCTCTTAAATGGTCGTATGCTTTGAGACTTATATTTTGCAACCCTATTGCAGAAATAATATCTTCAATAGACCATTTAATCTTTCCCTTGTATGGATTTATAAGCCTATCGATTTGTCTAGGAGAAAACACATTTTTTAAAATTTCACGTAATCGCTTATTAACAATATGCTGGGTATCATTTTGTAATCTTTTTAATTGATTTTGTAGATCCTGCTGTTGTAATGTTTTCAATTTCAATTGCATTTTAAGTTGATTTATCAATTTTTGATCACTAGAAAGGTAAATTTTTGTTAATACTGTCACTTGGCCGAAAAAGTTTCATAATGTAAATTTACAATTTAAAAAATTCCTACCTCACATTACTACTCGTAAGATCATTTTCTTTTATTTTCTGTTCACTATTATGATCTGATGCCATCTTTGAAGATGAATCGTAGACAGCATATTGATGATCCAATACATGAGCTGGAGCTAATCGTTCAAGTCGAACATCTAAATTTGCATTGCCACTTATACATTTTTCAGATGGAATGACAGTAGAACTAAAAATAATATCAGAAAGCTATAAAATTTTCATTTTAAGTTTATACATTTTAGGTTTGATAACATTATAGAAAACAAAACAAAATTAATATATGATATTTAAAAATACCTAATTATCTGTGGTTGTAGTTTATTATCAATCATTCTTACAAATAATACTGTTGAACTATTACTTTGTGTTACTTCTGATAAGTTTGAAACACTTTGATTTTCTTTTTTTACTATGTGTTGTACCTTGCTGCAAAAGAATAAATAAAAACTATATTTCATTGTATATTAAAAATTGTAATTATTGAAATTTGATAAAAAAAAATGTTACCATTTAGGTTTCGATTTACTACTTTTTTCTACATCTTCATAAAGAATATTTTCTGTAGGCACTGCATCAGGCAAAAGGGTTCGAACCCCTGATCGATGTTCGGTTACATTTTTGAAATGATTTGGTACTTGTTTATAACATGATGGTGTAAAATGATCAGAACAAACACGTGCTGCAAAGAAATTATTATTAATTATTATCCTATAATTTTCTATCATTTAAAATATATAAAATCCAGTTGGTTACCTACAATTTTTCAAGTTAACTGTTTTTTTGCTAACTGCTATCCATTTTTCAGCTACATTCTTATCTTTAGGAAAGGAATAAAAGTGAAGTTTTTTTAATCCTTTATTGTCAGATCTATTTTTGCAACCTTTTATTTTACAAGACACCATTTTTCTTTAAAAAATTTATTGTTTACACATTTTAACGGTTCACTGTATGAAAAAGGACACTGCACCAGTTGAGCTGAGCAATATATCGAATATCAAAACTAGGTTAGGTTAACAGTCCAGCTCACGGTCGTTTAGTCGTATACACAGCTGCAGGTGCCTGCCAGTCGAGCTGCAGTATCGTTGTATTAGTTCTCAACAAATATTGTAGGTTATGATCGCACGTGTAAATGTCGCGAATTATTCAAAATAGAGAATGAGCACTGAAATTGTAATGGCCAAAATTTTATAAAATTTTATTTATTAAATTGAAATAGGGGGCATATTGCAGCGTGGAAAATTAAAATGAAATGTTTTAAATTAAACACGGACATATTTGCTATTAAATGCATCAAAAACTATGTATTCATAGGTTTGAAAAACAGTTTGATTTACTTAACTATTTTCCTTTAAATAAGTTATTTTCAATCATGTTTTAAGTTTTTACATTTTTTCCTTTAGGTGTTGGCTGCACATTATATGTCTTAAATAAAACAGATTTTAAAGTAAAGATAAAATTGGATACTTTGCATCCTGACAATATTCATGGAATTATTTTTAAACCGAATGATAAACTTATTGTTTATGGAGGAAAAAGCATTTGTATATTCCAGCTTACTGCTGAGAATGATTTTGTAAAGTAAGAAAAAAGTATTTATGAAACATTATAGTTTTTTTTTAAATTTGATATTTTTATTTTATTTTTACAGTCTTGAAAAATTACAAGAAGTAATTAGATTTAATGACTGGATCATCGATGTTAAATGGCTAGGACTATTAAACGATACAAGATTAACTATTTTATTTGCACATAATAATATATACAATTATGATTTTTTTAAAAAAGAATATACTAATATTGCCTGCAGAGAAACTTGTTTATTGTATCCTTTTAATATTGCAATTTAAACGAATAATTAATAATTATAAATATGTTTCCTTAATTAAAGTACTTGTTTTGATTAGATATGCTGGATCAATATCAGGTAGTAATTGCAAAAATGCAGTAATATTTAGTGGTACAGTCTTTCAAGAAATATTAATATGGAAGACAGATGTTAAAAAAGATAGTGAATATTCAGATGTTTTGCATCGATTGAAAGGACATAAAGTATGCAAATAATGAGAATTTTATATATTTAAGGGAATAATATTGTTTCAATTTTAATTTTAGGGAGTAATATTTTCAGTATTTTTTGATCCTACTAATAATTTGATTTGCTCTACGTCAGATGACAGAACAGTAAGATTATGGAAAATATGTGGAGAGTCTATTTCTAGTCTGAACAATATTGCTTGGGAATCTGTTGAAATATTTCTGCAAACTACTATGTTTGGACACTTAGCACGGGTTTGGAATGCTGTTATGTTGAAAGATACTATTGCAAGTATTGGAGAAGTAAGAATACCACATTTTCTTATATACGCAATATGTATAATATATATCCTTAGATAACAAAATGTTAAAATATAACAAAATTTGTAGGACTCACGGATTTGTTTTTGGAACTTATCTGGTGAACTATTGCATAAAATAGAAGCCCATCAAGGAGCTCCCATATGGTGTATTGACATGTCAGATGATGATATTATATATACTGGAGGTGCAGATGGATCTGTCAATTCTTGGCCTTTAAAAAGTATAAAGAAATGTCTAAAGGAATACACAATATTAGAAAAAGACAAAGAAAATATTCCGAAAAATGTTTTTTTTGATGATGGCAGTGATATTTTAGTATATTCAAATTTTAAAAGTAGCAATAAAATTTTGCACTTTGACAATAATGACTATCATTTAAAAAATTTGTATGATTTACCAAAATATTCTTCATCCTACTGTGTTATGCAACTTTCTCTTAATAGACAATATCTTGCAGTAGCTTCAATTACTGGCGATGTAACATTGTACAAAAGTATGTAGCTAAAATAATTAATTAATAATTAGTATTAAGTCATTTATTTATTTTAGTACTATATATACACACACATAAGTATAAACATTTATATTTTTTTTACAGAAAATGAAGATAGATGGTCACAAATAACAATTATGAAAATTACAAATTCAAAAATATTTTCACTTCAATGGTTAAATAAGAACACATTTTTAGTTTCTGCAACAGAAGGAACTTTATACCTTACACAATTTTCGGACCAAGGTAAAAAGTAATTTCACGTAAAAACACTTATTGCTTAACAAATTTTTAATTAAAGTATTTTTTAGATTTTAAAATTCTTTATGAATATATCTTGCCATCTAGTCGAGAGCGCTGGGTCACATCAGCTTGTATGCATAATAGTCTTTTAATATGTGGTGATAGAATGGGTAGCATTTATGTATATAAATTACAAAATTGTAGGGATCCCGTTCAAACATTTAAAAAAATTCATGGTAGACTTGGAGTGCAATCTTGTACCATTATGAATTCTTACCTTATTAGTACTGGTCGTGATGGAACTCTCAGATTTTATAAATTTTGCGAAATTAATTCTGATAAAACAATAGTTGAATTTTTATTTGCCAAACATATGCCCATGGATTGGGTCTGCCAATTACTAAGAAATGAAAATGAATATTACGTTTTAGGATTTAAAGAGGTTGTTATTTTACATTAATAAACAATGCAAAAATTTTATCAATAATTGTAATAATAATTATTTTATTCAATTTTAGGAAGATTTTGTAATATATAATATGGAATTAAAACGAGTTTTATTGAAAATTCCTTGTGGTGGAGGACATCGATCTTGGGATTGCATGATTCACAGTAAAATGATCTATTTTTTATACATTCAAAAAAGACAAGTACATGTTGTCACAACACCGTTAGATACTTTATATATTCCTCCTTTGATGGTTTGTACAATAAAAATTGTTTAAAATCTAGTAAGTTGAATAAGTTTTTAATAATTTTAATTGTATAATTTATATACTTTTTAGATGGGTTTTAATACAAAGGAAATATATTGTATTAAAGTTTTACCAAGCCTATCAGAAGATTGTAATATTTTAATTTCTGGAGGTGAAGACTGTACTCTTAATATAAATTATATAAATCATTTAACATCGGAATTGGACATAAACCTTAAAACTGTAGATTCATTTGATGGCCATTTATCAAGTATAAGGTGCATCTCAGCATTTACTTGTGATTCCGATAATAATGCTAGCAAATATTTATTATTTTCTGGTGGGGGAAGGGCCCAATTGAAGGTATGGGAAGTGACTGTTAAAATGTCAGATTTTTTTCATAATAATGTCTTTTGTAAAGACTTACTGTCGTACATGTTACATGGACTAGACAAAGAAAGAAATAAAATTTGGATTGGAAAAGAATTAATGTATAACGCAGATCCAGAAACGAGATACATGGATATAAGTACAATAAGAAATCCACAAAATAAAGATGAAATTTTTGTTTTCATTGCATGCTCTGATGGTTACCTGAGGTAAATTTACATTTAATGTTTTTCTTTTAGCATCGATTTGACCAAAGTATGGATTGTATTCATAAATGTGCATATAACATATTTCAGGTCATTAAAGTACAAAATTTCTTCCAATCAAATTGAATTAATTGACACATTAGCATATAAAAACCGATGCATCTTAAAAGTTCATTCATTTATTCATCATGGAATATTATTAATAATGACAATGGCAACCGATGGATTATTAAATTTTTGGAATGTTTCTGTGCAAAATGATACTTTATCTATAAAAAATCTGTTAGTTAATGATAGTTTCGGTTTCAAGTTACATCAATCAGGGATAAACAGTTTTGATATTAAAATTTTGAACGATCATGATTATATCTTAGCTACAGGTGGAGATGATAATCTTTTGAATCTACTTAAATTTCAAATTATTTTCAATGATAATGAAGTAATTGTGAAGATAACTTCTTTATGGAAATCAGAATTTGCACATTATGCTCAAATAACAGGTAAATTTTGTAAAAAAAATTTAAAAAAAAAATTGCATTCACCATTTAATATCAAGTAATCTGTTGCTTTTTAGGAATTAAATTATTAGATTGCAATAAATTGATCAGTGTTGGTGCTGATCAAAAACTTGTAATACATCAGTACTCATGTGATGATTTAAAAATGTATTGCAAATATTTGGATGAAAAAACATTATGTATTCCTGATATACAAGGAATATCTTTTTGCAAAACTAAATCGTAAGTAATTAAAAATTTAAATAATAATTGCATGCATATCTTTAATTTTAATGAGTCTCAATTTGTTATTTGATTATTTTCAACATTTTAGAACTGACCCAGAAATTTTTTGTGTTTACGGAAAAGGATTCCAATTATTAAGTTTGTAAATTGATAGAAGATATTATAATTATTTACGTTTTATGTATGTACATACATATCTATCTATTATTTATTTTGTTAATATTTAATAAATTACTTAATTGAAAAATGTTATGTATTTTTATCCTTAATGCGCAAGTTTTATTATTTAATTTTAAGCGCTTTTACGTCTTTGCAGTTGTGACCATTTTACCATCATCAGCTAACTTACATTCTTACACATATGATCCATGAGGAGGCCACGCATCGTACTCCGCGATCTCGGTGAAAATGGCGACGATCTGTGTTTCTATTTATTATTGAAGGAAATATTTTTCTTTATAATCAAAGGGTACAGCGAGCTTTTTTAAGTTGATTGTTCGCCAAAGGAAAGACTACGAAAATGTCAAGCATTACGATATCCGCAGTGCGACCTAGAACAAGCATTCTTGATAAATCACTAAGTAAAGGGAAAGGAGAGGTTAGCTTAAGCTGTTATGCTCTTCTGTTTTCGGAGGTGGTTCAATATTGTCAAAATAGGGTTTACACTGTTCCCGAACTGCAAAACAAGTAATGTATAATTTTATTACAAATTTTTTTATAAAATTAAATTAATTTTAATTGATCATTTATTCAAAGGTGTATATTAAGTAATTTGTTTTTCTACTTTTTTAGATTGTCTGAAATGGGAGCAGAAGTTGGTCACAGAGTAACAGATTTACTAGTTGTTCGAGAAAAAGGTGGAAAGCGTGAAATAAAATTATTGAATATTTTGTTGTTTATTAAGAGTACCCTGTGGAAATCATTATTTGGTCGCGAAGCTGATAAATTGGAACACTCCAATGATGACGAAAGAACATACTACATTATTGAAAAAGAATCGTTAGTCAATAAATTTGTTTCAGTGCCTAAGGATAAAGGAAGTTTAAATTGCGCTTCTTTTGTAGCTGGTATAGTTGAAGCAGTATTATGCGACTGTGGATTTGTAAGTTTATCAAATCTTATTTATTTATTTTTGAGAATTTATAAGCTTATTTATTTTACATGAATTATTTTTTGCAGCCAGCAAAAGTAACTGCACACTGGCATAAAGGAACAACATATATGGTTAAATTTGATGATGCTGTTATTGCTCGTGATAAGCAGCTTGAAGATCGATAATAGTTTTACTAGTATTGATTAAATGTTGAGGCGTCATCCATTTATTTTTATTATAATTAAATTATCCTATAACTGTTGTACAAACATTTGAACATATAACTTGATAATTAAATTTGTACATACATATCTTTATTAAATTACAATTTAATTAAAAAATTTAAATGTTCAAACTCTTGTTTTTTTTTTTTTTAATAAGCTTCAAGGCATTTTTGAAGTGACGTTATAATTTATGTATATTATATTACTTTGGAAAAATTACATTATAATATACTTTCGCAATCATAAATATACATTAAAGAAAAAAGCCGTATTTATATTGTTATTAACATTTTATTTAACATATGATCTACTTTTAAAAATTTTATTTTAATTGATTTAATAAACATAAAATCTTAAGCAAATTTAAAGGGTCTGTCTTTGTAACTAACTTGACCAGTTCTGATTCGATGTTCTTTTGCATCCTAAAAATAAATTAAAAATATTAAAATTTTATTCAAGTATTAGTTAATACAGATTTCTTGAGTAAAAATAGTTGCTTACTCTATCTAGTTTAACCAAGTATGTAAATGTACCCATTACTCCGACAGTGAGAAATGAAAACCATAAAAAGTTTTTAACTGTTGGTTTATGCAATTTTTCAAGAGAAAACCTTGTTGAATAAAATCTCTGCAGTTGCGGGTCAAACTGAAATATTAAAATTATAAAAATAATTATGTTAATCGATGTAGATACACTTATAAGTATTTAATCAGATTTACTTAATATATTGCTTTGCAATAATCGTTACTAAAAAAAATCTCAGACGAACAATCGACATAGGATTACCGATGATATACTTTTTCTCGGATCTTTTTGTGTACATAAAAACTAAAATAATCTTAAAATAATTACTACGTAAATAAGTTTCAAACTAAATTTTAGCTATTTGCAGAAACGATTTTTGTTATTGGATTTTATTTTAAATAGTTATCTTCAAGTGTTGTCTACTAAATTAAAGGGAAATCTTCTGCAAACTATCTATCTGAGATTTTATTTACATTAGCAAAAAGAAATAAAAATAGCTGCTGTGTTATTGAAAAACTTTGATTCCTAAAACTGACTAAAGATTCATTTTAACAGATTTGCTAGTTGAATACTTTTTATTTAGGTTAGGTAGCAAACATCTACTTACAATATGCCCTTCGTGTGGACAATTGGGATTATGGACTTCCTTCAAATACTCCTGACGTAAAGCAGCTCGTCTTTGAGCCTTCCATTCCAATATTTCTTTTTGTTCGAGCGATATATCAAAAATTTCATTTGGTTTCGAACCTTTAGACATCTTTAACTTGTAATTCCCGATCCCGAGTCGAACAGTGAACTGATGAAACTGGCAAGCTCTACTTACGAGATGCCAAATTGCCGACTGCTAGGCTGTGCAGACTTAGCTTGAGCCCTAGCGTAGAGGAAACAGAATTATGTAACTTCAAAAATTCTTTGTAATTATTTTTACATCGATGAAAGTATTTACTTTGACAGCATAAATAATATAAATCATAATTCAAAGTCAAAATTATGATCAATAAATAAGAAAATTGTGCTATAATAAGTATATACATTAGAAACTAGCAGAAAGCAATTTTCCATTTTGGAGCAAAGTAATTGGGAAAAAACATTCCATTTTGGAGCAAAATATTATTGTGCTCGTTTGATTTGATAATATGAAACGAACATCAACCAATCATGTTTTTAACCTTATATTTTCTGCCTGTCTGGTGAAGTGCTGCAGGTATACACGAACGCATCTGAATGTCGCGGCCATTTAAACGTGAAGATGTAGTGCAAGTGTTGTGTTCACATATTCACATTCTTATGTGGCTGTTGAGACACTAAGTTTTCTTTACCTTTCTGCTAACAACAGTGTTAGGATCATAAGCTCAGTTTTTGGCAGAATTTATTAACTTAAGTACATAATTTATAGTTCTAGTCAATATTTTGTGCTTTAAATATTTTAGTATATTTTGTTGATTTATTAAAGTTTAACCAAGTAAATTGTGAGTCGAATAAAAAATGTAAATATAGTTTTTATTTAAAAAGTGCATTTACTATTATTTTTTTAAAAAGCAAGATAACCATTTTGAAATAAAATAATAAATAATCATTTCATGGCAATTCTGGCAATTTAAAATCTGATAGGTAAGATATTTTAAATAAAAGTTTTGATTAAATATACAACATGTATTTTATTGTATGTACACTCGACTGAAATAATTATTTTTTCGGAGCATCTTTGAATTTTTCTTTTTACTTTTTTTTTTAACGTTTTCGAGGTTATCGTTGTTAGTGTAAGATTACTCCATTGTTTATAAGAATGCACATCTACTATTTCATTCGAATGTATATTCACACACATGTGCATACATATATTCACTGTACTGTAGTGTACACTGTACCGTATAATTTGAGGATCAGCGTGTGCATCGTTTCTAAAGTGCAATTGCAACGTGATTTTAATAAATTATTTGAGGTTCTTGATTTCTTAGGGTGCGTTTACAGGTGGAATCTTATTTTTTGTAAGAATTTTGAAAGGACGCGCGGCAAATTTAAAATAGACATGTCTGTGAATAAAAAATTCAATATTTCAACTTTAATTAATTATTACATTGAATTATGAAGGAATCACTGTTTACATTTTTTAAACATTTTAAATTTACCGTACGTACTTTATTATTATGCAATAAAATCATATCTATCAACTTTTAATATTGTTATAAAAAATAAGACACCATCTAATCATATAGCAGCAATAAATAATATAAAAAAATTCCCTTTTTAAAATTAATAAAAAAATAAAACTAATATTGATTTACTCATATATGTTACTTTTCCTGCAGCTTAATAAATTCCTTGATTTATCTTTTTTTTTTTCTTTTCTGATTTTTTTCTTCCTATTTTTCTTACTACTCTTATCAATTTTTATAATTAAAATATATTCATTTGCAGTACCCACAAATAAAATGACTTCCGAAGAAAAGGTAGTGGATGAATTTGAAAAAAATTTGAAACAATTAGAATGTCCATTTACTTGGGACATGGATGATATTGATACAACCATTTCCACTGATTACAAACCACACGATGAAGAAGAATTAATTCCGTTATTGAAGCTTATTCGAATTGTTATGACAGTTTATGTTCAATGTAAAGCAAATGAAGATTCAGAAAATATTCTTGCTAATTTAGAAAAATGTGATGATGTTATGGTTCAACTTACAGAACAGTAAGAAATATATATAATATGAAATTTCTAAACTGACAAACTTTTTTTTTTTAATCTCTTACAAAGAAATCGTCCAATTAATGCTATAAATTCAATTTGGAAAAGAATTCCATTCACGTTTTAATCTATTTATAATAGATTTATAGTAGAATAGAATCTAATAGATACTACAATTGGAATTCTGCTTCTAGATACTGCGAACTTTCTTAAAATTATAAGATAGGACTTGGTATAGAATAAAGTTTAATAAATAAATTTATTAAATTTCAAAAGTTATATAGGCTTTATATATAACAATGCAATCATAATAACGTAGCAACCTAATTATCTGCAAACCGAAGACAAAACAATTTCACTAAAATTATGGTTAAATCTATTAATTATACTCCTATTCTTTCTAATTATACTGATTTCTTAAAATTAATCACTAAATTGTATCTAAAACAGGCCGCATCCTCAAATATCCAACAACGTAGTTTATCATATCGTTCAAGCTACGCAGTGCCACGTATTTTGGAAAGTAGGACGAAAAGAAAAATCAAAAAGAGTATTTAAAGAAATAAAAACTATGAATCCTATGAGTAAAATTGAGCGTAGTACTATGTATGCGTGTCAAAGTATTTGCTGGTCAAAATACCACACGCTTGGGAGCGAAGAAGCAGTGCACTTTATTCGACAGGCTTTAATACACAATCCCGAATGCGATTTGTGGTACTTCATCTTGGGAAAAAATTTGCGACGAATAAGACGCGATCTGTCCGTCGGCGCAATTCCCGCGGACGAGGAAGTGAATGCATTTCTCAAGGCTTACCAGAAAAATAAAAATGTCGTTTATGGAATCTTCGTGGCTCAGATGTACCGGGAAGAGCGAAAAAATAAAAAAGCCATTGAATTGTATCTAGAGATATTTCGTAGCAAACCAAAAAGTCACACCATTTACTTAAGATTAGCTTTGGGCTTCATTCAGTTATACAAAATGCCGCAGGCAAAAAAATGCCTCGACGAGGTTGCAGTGAAATTTCCGGAAGACTGCATGTATCTTCATTACAGAGGTCATTATTACATGAAATTAAAAAAATTCCAGGTATCGTATAACATAATTATTGCCGTCAGCAATGCGAATAGTTTTTTAAAATTTTTTTTTACGAAATTTTAGAAAGCATCGTACTATTTGAAAAGGGCAGCCGATATGGGCAATTGCCCCGCAGCAAAACAGTACATGCGTTGCATGATGAATGCCGATCCTTCTTTCGATACCACGAGCTATTTACTAGGTTTAATAGAAAAATATAAGAATTTGCCGGAAAACCAGATACAATCACTTCTTTTAGATACAGCTTTTAGTTATTTATCATCAAAGAAAAACATCAAAGAATCATTGAAGCATTTTCTTTTGGCCATTGACATAGATCCGAAGAGTAAGGCGCTAACTGTAAGTACGAAAATTATAATTAACCATTGTTTTTTAAATTGCTTAATAATTACTGGCCATACTGTTCGTAGGAATATTTTTCTTGTTTTAAACCCGGTGTCAGTCAAAATATCTATAATGTGTTAGCTGTAGAAATATTTCCCATGGTAAAACAGCTTGGCGATTCAGCTGATGAAAAGACGTTAGAATTATACGATGAACTGAAAGAACATTTTGATACCTACATGGAAGATCAAACGAAATATGTGCAGAATGCTATAGCAAAAATATAAATACATTTGTTATGTAATGTATTAAACCTTTCGTATTGTACTATTTTTGCATCCTCGTAATTTATAAGAATTGAAAAAGGTCTGTAGCTAGAGAGACCGCTAGAGGAGTCCTCGGCTGCCTATTCAACGGAGTAAAAGTTTAATCGAGTCATTCGTTATAATTTGAATGGCAATGATATAGATCGGTCTTGTTTCATAAAAATCAAGTAAAGATAGAAAATCGGGTCCAACAATTTGTATCCGGATATCCTTCGGCCTTCCTATGTTACGAAGCCTCCCAAGCCCCGGCAACGCAGTGCTGGACGATTTCGTAAGGAGAGAGGAATGGGCTATCTACCACGGAGCCTGGGTCCGGCGTCGAATAATTTGCGGATGCGCTGCCTAGGGATATCGAGGCACGATCTCCTGCTACACAAAGGGGGAGATCGCCGAGTGCCTTGCCCGGCTTCGTTATGCAACGTATCCGAGATCAGCGTCTCTGTAACTAGGATCACGTAAAATAAAAGAGGCTAATCGGTCTAATCACTCTGGGGACGGGGTGGATGACGAAATCGACAGCTCGAGAAGTCATTTTAGCAGAATATTAAAGTTTTACAACTGTATCATAAAAGCTGTAAATCATTATTGTTATAAACGCAATAAATTTTTATAAGGAAGAAGCTGTGAAATCTAATAAATTTACTCAAATTACAATAAAATCCATTTATCTCCGGCATGTAAAGCGATACTTCAACCGATGGTGATCTTTCTTATAGCTATATGTATAACACAACGCCAAGGATTCACTCCTTATCCGGTTGTTTGCACGATTGCTCACCTGCCGCGGAATATTTACGTGATAATGATATTTTTTTATTTTTATAAAATTTTATGATTGCCATATTCTTCTGGCATTCTAGATTCGCAATTTTTTGCAGGCATCTGAAAATTTGTCACGCTTTATAAGGAAAACTCAAGCAATCATCTGGATGAAAGCAATCTGACTCAAATGATTTTCCTTGTCCTTACCATTATACCGTTTGAAAAAAATACCGCGCATAAAAAATGGAAAATATTTTTGTAATTTCATATTGCGGTCTAAGTAAACGGGAAATAGTTTTCAAGGTAAATGTATTTAGAGCAGGTAAATTTAAACATCATCTGCATTTTTTCAACTTAGATTTTCAAATTAAAGAAAATTGCCTGAAAGTTACATTAACTATTGTACTTAGAAAAACTGAACAGCTGTCAGAAAGATGTTGAGTTTAATATGTTTGTAAGAAAGTTTGTTAAGCTACTTTTCCATGTGTTTTTAACGATGCAACGGTACCGTAAAAAGTAATCCCATAAGTCCTATTATATGGTCTTCAATCGTCGTATTATTATCGTCACTTTCTTGCCATAAAAACACTTAGAGCTAGGTCAAATAAAAATATACAAATAATTATTCTACTTTTATATGTGATTCGTAATACTTTAAACTTCCGTTTCTTCATTTCGCTATTGATCTTTTAACAGTAAATAAAGTAGTAAATAATTTAGTAATAGTCACTAAATGCAGATGATTAAAGAAATATCGATAAGTCTCCTAAATCTTATCTGCATTTTAATGAAGCTAGAATTTTAGTCAAGCAAATTTTATTTAGCAAAAACTAATCTTCCCGTGTATTTTCGTAACGCGAATCAAAAGATTATTCTAGAGACGCACCTTTATTTTTTACTAAGCTGAAAAATGTGACTACCTGATGAATATTTAAGAAATTGAAAATGCTAATTTTATCTTTTTGTTGGATTTTACCTATTTTATTACTATATCGATTTATGGAGTGCATTGAACTCAAAAGAATGAGAGCTGCATTATTATGAATCTATTGGTTTTAAAATTATCTGAATACAGTACATACATTATTAAAGAATGGCTTTTTGATATTTCCATTTACTTTTATGAACGTCAATATACTTTTATTTTAAACTGAAATTTATTTGGATCGTATAATTCAGTGTAATAATTTGAATTTGTATTTGTATTTGTTTTTTCTTACAAAAGCATCATAAATCTTTTATTGTAGATATTTATACCGTCATAAAAGTATAAAGTTTGTACAAAAACAGTCGTAATATATAATCAAAGGTGCCGAAATACAAAAATAAGCTTGACTTATAAATTAATAAAATAGAAAAAGAGGAATTTTTACGATAGTCATCTGGAATTAATATTTCTTTTTAAATTCAGATATTAGCGTGTAAATGAAACTAAAATTAAAATTAAACCACGGAATTTAAAAAACTGGTTGCGCGGAAGTGCGTGATACGTCCGTGGTATGTTATCCATCGATTTTTGACGCGTTGGTGGCTTGACTCAGCTTTCTTATAGCACATTGTACTTTTATCACCCAACTGTAAATGTTGCACATTCATCATCCGAATTATGCCTTAACTATCCAACTTTTAATCGCACACTAATATGCAAATGTACTTTAGCAAACGGAAGTCATTGCTTTTGAAAGAAAATTTTTGATAGTCAAGAACGGTCTAATGCATGTTTAGAATACCGGAAGGAATAAATAGGAACCATATAAATTTATTTTACACTAGCTGTTTAAATTTAAATGGATGAGTGAATTCATTTTTATATTTGCCTCACTGAAAGTTACCGGAACGATCACTTGGTTACCGAAACAAGCATGATCGCCGATATAATTGCATGCGCAAAGCTCATTAATAGTTTCATACTTACTAACCAGAGACGGCAATAGTATGAGATTTTAATACATTTATGGGCATTCAACGTCGTGCAAATCGACGCAATAGTTCGGCCGCCCTATTGTTTCCTTTGTACGATCTGCCGATTGACCATTGTTATCGCTCTCCATTTTCGACTCGAAGTCATCGTAAACGTACAGAGCCCACGCGCGCTTCATCACGGCCGGTCCTCCGGGTTCCCTTCTCTCGCCTTTGTGCCTCAACGAACGGAGCCCGACTTCGTTTCTTACGCAGCGTACGGATTCGGGACCGAGCCGATGTGTCCCCGGGATCGGCGCGAGCTTTTAACTTTTATTGTTCTCCTTGAGCGGGAGCGCGAAACGGGCAGGGCAGACATTAGAAGGTGCGCTTTTCCAGTGCGTCGGGCTCTCCTTTCACGCGGCCAGCGCGACTTTCGCGTCATCCTCGCTCGCGACCCGTCCTTATCACGTGCCCCGGCGTCGCACCTCGTGCCTGTGCAGCCGGCAGCCTACTTCTGACCTTCGAACCCGCGCCTGCAGTCGCGTGCCTTCGCGCTGACGGATCGAGCGCGCGCGGCAATTCTTTTCTTCTCATTTTTTTGACACTTTCTCTTTCTCGTTTCTTTTTGCCGTCTCGCTCGGTCGCGTTTCGTTTTTATATTGTACGGATATACGCGACTATCGGTCTATCGGAATATTTACGACATTTTTTCACGTGTTTACGAAATCAATTTGTGTCGTTACGTTTCTTTTTGAGAATAATCTTCCTGAAAGATTTTTTTGCCTTTTTTATTTAATACAGTTCGATAGATTAACAAATTTGTGCATGTAAATTTCTCTAGTAGCATTATACATTAGAAAAATAAGGAGTCACGAATCGGTTAGACTTTCAATCAGTTTTTGTGAACGCGGGGTAACCATGAAATCTAAGCTAGCGGTTAAAGGTAGTACTTTTTCCGATATTTTTTTTTAAAACATTCAAAAGTTCTTTTCTCTTTCACCTCCATCTTGGGTAAATAAATAAAAAAGGAAAAATACAGGATTTTATGTTTTAAACATTAAGAAAGAAAAAGAAAAAAAAAACATGAAAAGTCAAAACACGTAATAGCAACTTTTTATAGTATTTTAATGATTTCTTAAAATAGTTAAGTTGTCTTATATATATATTTCAAATCAATGTTAATTAAAATCCGGTCCTTAATAAATACTTAATAAATAATCAGCTGCGACAAGTAAGAATTAACTGCAAATTCATAAATAAGCAACTATAAGCAGTTGCTTATTTATTAACTTCAACTGTTAATAAATAACGACGGAAACAACCGTACTGCATAAAACATTTAAAAATCAGTAAAGCAATTCGATAAAATCAGGCGTCCACGCGCCATGTAATTCTTATCAGTAATTAACACGCTAAATTACACTCTTATTCTAAAGTTAATAGGCTGAAAGAGACCAATTGAACTCTATTCATACATAGTAATAATTTGATTCTATCAGTATAAAATTTCACTCTTACATTTAAATTTGACTTTTTCAGCCTATTAACTTTAGAATAAGAGTGAAGTGTCCCTTCAGCCGATTCAGCCCGATTAAAAGAAAAAAAGCGTAAAACCGGGGACAGCTCCCGGGGGTAAGCCCCGCTGACCGGCGCTACGGTTTCCTTTTCGCAATCCCTTTCCTTTCCAGGCCGCGAGGATCTGGGCTCGCCGGGGAGTTGTGGGAGTGCGGAGGCGCGCGGAGGAGGAGGAAGAGGAGGAGGCACCGTGCGCAGGGCACCGCGAGGCGCCGCCGATACACCGCGTCCTTCTTCACTTTCACTCGGCTCATCTCCCGCCGGGCGGCCGATCGCATACACACGCCGCGGGATCACGCGCGCGCGAACAGTTCGCCGCTGGCCGCCGATCGAAAACCTCTCGGGGGCTGTTGTCTCGCGGTACCGATAGCACTTCTCTCGCTGGGAGGAACATGGGGATCGCCAAGCTGTGGATCCTCGTCGCCGCGGTCAACGTCGCCGTGGCCGACGTTCGCGAGGCTTTTGTGAGTTTACAATTTTTTTTATTTTTGAAAGTTCGTTACTGCGCACGGGTGCCCTTTTTAAACTCTTTAGCAAAGGATTTTATGTTGTAGTTTTTTTATCGAAAGACTTTTTGCTGTTTGCGTTTAGTTGAATGTTGATTGAATGCTCCAGCAGTAACATTCACTTTTACTAGTACTATATTGTCTTGTGAAATAATTTTATTTTCTTTAAATTGTCGATCAAAGTAGTTGCCATAGAGATAGTTAAATGTAATACACAGTGTAAACAAGTTTATCCATTGTAAAAATCTTATTCATTTTTATGAATGGGTTACGTAAAGAAATTAAACCTACGTGAAGTGAAGTTGAAGGCCCAATTGTCACAGTCCCTCTATTAGAGTCGTGTTAACAATAAATTTTATTAAGAAGCATATTGATAAAAATTTGAAATTCTTAAAATATTTTTAGTTTGAAAGTGTTGCAAAATTTGCACTAATTATTTGGCAAACAAAATTTACTTCGAAATTAATATTAATTAATAATTTTACGTTATGCCGCTTGAAACTTTGAACTCGGTGGGGTCAGACAGCTATCGAACTGTGACATAATCTACATCGAGAGCTACTACCATAGCAAAACATATGCACGTGCTTGCTGAATATCCAATTAATTAAACGGTAGAATTGATTGATCACGTTAAATCATAATTTTTTGAAGCTCGTGCTTACTTACGCAACGTTGAAAAAATTAAATCAAAATATGTAAAAAAATGATTAAATAATACTTTAAGTTTTCTACAAGGTTTAATGACATCGCGATCAAATTGTTTCCTATTAATATTCTTATACATTGTCGCGAAGCTTATAATCACCCTATTAAGCGGCAATGCCTATAATAAACGTAATTGCATCGGAGAAAGGTGTTCCTGTTTCTTATCGCCGGTATTCAATGGCAGAAAGTCTATTGGCAAAAAGCAAAAACCGATTATGCGAAAAGCGCTTTCTCGAAAATTCGATGTTTAACACGATATTTATGTTATTCTCCGGTGGTTGCGAGACGTCGATATTATATCCGCAGCCAAAGAAAAAAAAAGAGTCAAAAGGTACGAATCCACGACGGCAGTATCGCATAATAATATGTAAATTTGTCACATTATAATTTCCATTCGTAGAAAACGTGGAATTTGCAAGGATACATTCTATTTGCCTCGGGTAGATGAAGCCACGGTTCAAGTATCTTTAAGATCGAAGATGCGGCCGTTACATAAATAAATGCTGTATGAAGCTCCACATATTTTCATAACTAATTTGCATAAAAGTCTAATCATTCGATTTTTTCTGACAACAGTAATTAATGGAGTTTACACTGTGATTTAAGTATGAAGTGTGAACTTAAAAAATTCCAGGTAACAATGGTGAAACTTGAACTTCGCACTAAAATGTGATTTATTAGAATTGAGAAACTACTTTCTATGTTGCAAATTAACAGTTCCGTCTTCAAAATTATACATAATCGAATTTCATTATCTAATTTAATGAATAGATTTTGCTCTTATTCGATTATACAAACAGTACGCTGTTGTTCTATTTTAATTGTAAAATATTCAAAAAACAATCGCTTAAAACAAACAATAAATATCCCGATTTTAATGAGTAGTACTTCATTTTCAAAAATATTAAGTTCTCATAGATACACAGGCGATTTTATTTAATATTTTCGTACTGTAGGTATATAATTCTGATTTGAAAAAATTCGTAGTCTATTAATAGCATATCAAACTGTAAAGTTGTTTACAGTAACTGTAAGTTTTTGAAGTCGTTTCCAGTGCAAATAAATTTAAAAAATTTCTGAATCTTAATATTTAAATTATTTTAATTGAAAATACCCATAAATGTATTACGCACGTATACTTTAAATACACTTTTATCGACACAGTGCCAGAAATGTTAAATTAAATTAGGTTTAAGATGGATCTGTAAAGAGTTTTTTCTTCTTGCGTAATGAAACTATTAAAAGCGTTTCGCATTTACGCATCTATGTTCGTCGAATATCATAAACAGAAATATTTATTTGTAATCGGAATTCGACCTTCAAGTTTATTAGAAAAAGGTTTATTGCTATCCATAAGTGTTAATTAAAATTGATTATTCAGCGACTTCAATAGACTTTGACCGTTTATTGTAATAACAAACCGCCTTTTTTCATGCACAATGTGAACACTTAGCCCAAAGCTTTTTGTTTATAAGCTTTATCACGTAGTATCAAATGAGGGGATTTTTTTAGGAAACAACTTAAGAATGATACTACCTTCATTATCCTTTAAATGATATTTCAACGTATGGTATTTAGGTATATAGTACTCCAAAAAAGTTCATTTGAATAATTTATGTAGTATGATGAGTTTATAATTGCTTCCCACTCAAAATTACATGACGTCAGTAAACTACTTCACAATAATTAATCGAATCGTAATCCGCACTTTAGTAAAAAGTAGCTCTGCTATTATTAAACTGTTTCACAACAAAAAAGTTAATGATTTTCGATTCCGCCTGAATTTATTAACTTGCCATTTTTTTACTTTTAAAGCTTCTTTTAGAAAAAATAATAAAGGAGGATTGGTTAGTTTAAAAAAATCTTACAAGTGCATCGACAATAAAAAAAAGAAAACGCGAATATTTTTTTTAGATTTTAAATTAGCATTTTAACAATTTTTTAAAAGAAAGATTTTTATCAAATATTGAAAAGGTTAAAGTAGTATAATTCTACCATTAGCACATCCCATTTTTCCCCACTCATTCCTACAAAAAGTGAGAATAGTAGCTAGATGGTGACTAGGTAGTTCAGTTAATTGCTTAATGGTCTACGCATAGAATGTTCTCAAACAAGCATTGATTTTAAAGGATCCGTTCACTAAAAAATTCAGTGCGTAGGTATATTTAATGGGCTCGTTCTCATTTAAATACAATCGGTTTTTGGTCTCCTAGTGCAATCTATTTCATAACATTCAGTTGTAAAAAATGCGTCTTACCCTCCAAATTTAAGTGATTTATTGTTTTAAACAAAATGATGAAACCTTAATAACTCAAGGAATTGTGCCACCACCTCAAACAGATAAATTGCAATTATTTAATTCATGCATATATAAATGAATTACACGTGACCGAATGAAAAGACTATTATACTATTGCACGAGACGCATTTTAAAATTGAACACGACGTCCCGACCGTTCCAGAACACAACTCCGCCGCCGGCATCGGCGAGCTTCAGCTGCGCGGGCCGGCGCATGGGCTTCTACGCGGACGTCGAGTCGAACTGCCGGGCGTACCACATGTGCGACGACCACGGCAACCACTTCACGCACCACTGCCCGGAGGACACGGCCTTCCGGCAGGACGCCATGATCTGCGACCACGCCTACCTGGTGGACTGCAAGGCGAACGTGAACAGCGCGCCGACGGGCCCGCGCTTCGGCCAGGACGCGAACCACGACGCGCCCCCCTCGTCCTTCGTCGAGCCCCACGGCGAGGGCTCCAACGCCCGCGGATTCGCCAGGTCCTTCAGGATCAACCCGGACGCCAAGGCCCCCACCGGCTCCAAGTATCCCACCTTCGTGCTCAACTCCAGCGTCTTCCTCACCAACAGGGACACCAGCGCGAGCAACGTCTACACCTCCACGGCCCGGTGAGTGCTTCTTTTATTACCTGTGCGCGAAGAAAAATGTTGCGATAAAAATTAGTATAAGCTGCGTTAAGGCGAGTACATTTTTAAATATTTATGTTATTTTATTTCATTTTTTATTAGTAAAACGGAGTTAACTGAAATTCATAAATAAAGCGCAAACTAAATAATAATTAATAATATTTTAGTACCCTTTCATACATCTCTTTTTTAAAGAGTTATAAATTTGTATTAAATTTTTCTGTGTTTATATTGAATTTTATTTCTGAATTTGTAGAGCCAAACGCTATATTAATTTTTTTTCGAGTTTCTCTTTTCTTAGGTAAAGACTATAGTAATTTTTCACGCAACATTTTTCTCCGCGTATCTTACTTTCAAATGAAAATTTAAAATTATTTTGAAAGAATGTAAAATCTAGGAAAATGCATTATTTTTCCTGATTAATGCAATTGTCAACCGCGTCTCTCGTAACTTTATTTGATTATAATTCAAAAAAAATGGAAAAAATAAAAACCCATCACAAATGAATAAATCACAAAAGTAAGTGAAATCTATGATTTACGCGCAGGCCCCAAGAGTCAGCAACGTCAAGGCCTAAGGTGACACCGACATATTACAAAGGAACGTCGACACCGGCTCCAGCTGTGTCCACAGCCCAAGGAAACAAGCGACACTTCGTACCCACCACCACGAGCGTTCCCCCGCTTTCGGCGGACCTACTCCCACCGCTGGAGACGTCGAAGGTAGCCGAAACCGCGAGCAACTCGGACGAGGAGGACTACTCGTTCCTGGTGCCGCCGCCCACGCGCAGCGACAACGCCTACTACCAGCGGGAGTCGGCGAAGAGCTCGCCGAGCGACAACCACCTGCAGCGCAGCTCCGCCTCGCCCTTCAAGGCGAGCGACTTCCAGCCGCAGAAGAGCGCGCCGCAGCCGGCGAAGAGCGAGTCGGCGACCCCGCGCCCGCGCGCGGACCTCGCCTCCGGCCGGGAGCTCGCCCAGCGGGTGTCGAAGCCGGTGAACTTCCTGGAGCCCCCGCTGGAGAAGTCCGGCTTCGCCCCGTCCGCCCGGACCAGCTTCAACTTCCGCGGCGACGACTACCCCTACGTCGAGACGCTGAGGTCCATCCAGAACAACGGCCCGTCGACGAGCGGCTTCGGCAGGGTAACGACGAGCGCGCCCCTTGCTAACAGCCGCTCGACCGACGCGGCGATCTTCCCCGTGCCGAAGAAGCAGCTGGTGCAGGGGGGAGACGCGGACGCGGATCCGTACTACCCGAAGGTGCCCACGACCACCGAGGCCTACTACACGCCCCGCCAGCAGGCCGACAGGCTGAGGAAACCCTTCTTCACGACGACGAGGAGGCCGCCCACCAGCAACGCCAAGTTCGAGATCCCGGCCGTGCTGCCGGACCTCAACAGCTTGGAGGACCTGCTGGACCGCAGGAAGTTCTTCTTCATACCTCAGGTCAAGTCCAAATAAATCAAAGAGCAATTCAATTGACCGACTCTGCTGTTTTGTACAAGGACATGCCATTTCAAAAAATTCGAGTATATTCATTGAGTATTTCATAATAATTACGGTATAATGTAATGCGGTAACGTAATAAAATTATCATTCCTGAAACTTAGAATTAATTTTTTTTTTCAGTTTAAATAGGAGGGGATAATTTGCTTTTGGAACGTGTATGAAAAAAAGTAATCATAGAGATTCTCTGTGCCAAGTTTTCGTACTACCGATAAAAGTGTATATCGTAAGCGATTTTATTTCAAATTAGCTGTGGTAGTTTCAATTTATATCTATTTAATTTCAGAAATTCATGTATAAAAAATATTCTATTTAAAGTACATTTAATTTTATATTTTTTGTTATGTAAGCTATTATAAAAAATAAGTTAAAAATATTATTGTATGAGTTGGATACGTGTACAACCAATCAATGATACACTTTTAAATAATAGACGTCTGTATTTTTCTAGCAGAAAAAAATTTATATTGTACAGAAAGTAAATGTATAATGTGTTTGTACATTGTGTATATTTCCTGTTATTTTACATCATCAAATAAACCGTACAATAAATTATAAAATCATGCGAATGACATTTATTCCAACTTGTTGTCAACTTTTAATTAAGAAGAAATTGCAATGTTACCTAAAACTGTCCATTTACTGTAATTAAGCACACGGTTACAGTGACATCAATCAGCGGGAATGATCTAAGATGTGAACGGTGAAAGGACGCTATAAAAAAATGATCTCACTCCACTTCAGCGAGTGACGAAGACAGTACTGGACAATCAAAATTTTCGGTATATTGAAAGACGAGAGATTAGATGGGGATCCTTTTTTTGTAGGTTTCTTTTATCACTGTTCGGCCAAAAAGAACATTGTCGTTTGGCAACCTTCCTTTACTTCCTGAAATAAAAATTGCAATAATTTGATGAACATTAAAAAAGGGATATTTGCAATAGAAGGGTTGTGAATGTAATTATGCAGCTTCCAGAATAATGATTTGCCATTTTAAATGGGCGAATAATTAAAAAAATAGACATTCCAGTTATTGTGCGAATAAAAACAATTTGACGGATAAGCCTCGGTATTAATATTTTTATGATACTAACCAACCGTGCCCTTAGCAGCATCCCTCATTTAGGTTGACCAGTTGATCCTGAAGCTGTGTGATGATGCTATCTTTTTTACGGCATTGTTCTTCTAGCTCTTCAATGTACTTCTGAATATCTTAAATAAAAATCAATTATTAACAACTCATTATCTACAAAAAAACAAATGAATTGCTTTTTTCTAACATAACATTCATAGCAGTAAGTGATTTTCTTGAATATAGCGGAAAAAAAAGTTTGAATACAATTAAAAAAAAGGAAAAATTAACATGTCCCTTGAGAAAATAAAATAAATTTAGGATGTACATACCTACAGTACGACTGTCTTCCCGAAGTTTACCACATCGCGAGTTGCCGGCCGATTTTTGCCTCGGTTCTCGTCGCTCGTGGTCGCCCGCTCTGCATGTCCCCGCTTCCTGATCGCCCTCAGTTATTTCCTTGCCGCAGTTTTCACACCGGCAGTGGGATCTATTTTCCCCCACGAGGAAGCGCCGAGGCACAACACAATCAACTCGTATTATTATGCGAGCAACGGCCTTATTAACAGGCACCTTACGCAACTTTACGCGTAAGGCAAATTACAGACGGAATAGACTAGCAAGAAATATTCTACTTTCTTATCGCGTTTATTAGGCATTTAATTAGCGATTCTCCGAGAAAGTAAGCTGGACCTTGCAAAAGCTATGGAACGTCTTTGAAAAGAAATTGCCAATATAATTAATTATCTCTCGTAGTCTTACTGCGTCTCCATCGTCTCGCTCGTTTGAGAAACTTTCACAAAATCTACAGAAAAAAAGAGAGAGACATCCGCACGAAAGGAGAAATAAAGCTGTTATTCGGCTGGAAATCCAAAGATTAGCCAACCATCGTGTTAACGGCGCTGGGAATGAGCGAGCGAGCTCCTTTGAGTCGAAGCTAATGGATACTCGCGGGGTTATGCAGAATTAATTAATTAGCACGTACCTCGGCTCGCGCGTCCTCTCGGGCAGCTCCATGAGGTCGCCGCATCCGCAAGGGCAGGCGTTGTCCGCGACGGCTGGGCCGCAGCCGCACGCGTCGAGCTGCACGGAGGAGAGCAGAGAGGCCCACGTGAGCGAATTGCGCAATTTTGTCTCTCCCGCGCCGTAATACCCGCTCGGGGGGGAGATTAGCGCCGACACTCGCGGGGACGACAAATCGGTCTCGCCGACGCGATCCGTAAACGCGCCTCGTAAATTGAGCGAGTATAACTACTTTTACGAGGAGGAGGAGCTCGCGTTCCAGTCGAGACGCTACATTCGCTTTTTGCACACTTCGAGTGCTTTCCAATGAATGGCTGGGTTCATTAGGAGCGACTATTGTTGCGCGGAGTTTATCATTGTTTTCCGAGTTTTTAATGTTTACGAGGTATGCCATTTTTTTTTCATTTTTTAAATAAATAATGGTGCAACCGGTGTAAAATTTAAAAATAATGGATCGTTTAGAATTTTTAATAAAGTTTACTGGTTAACGTTGAAAAGTGTATGTGAAAGAACTTACGTACGAATCGGAATCGTAGATGGTGCTCCTTTTGTTAGAATATCTACGATCTGTAAAAAAGATTCTTTCTTTTAGTTATTTCATTTTTGGAAAATTAAACAATTTAAAGCCAAAAGAAGAAATGACCATTGAAATTAGCGAGACAGGGAGACTCTCCTCTCTGCTGGTAATTAAGCATTGGGCAGGCATTGTCGCTGGATGACCGAGTTGATTCTTCCTGTAAATAAAAATAAAAAATAAAAATGTTAGACAAAAGGTGACGTTAATGTCTAAAATTATTTACTAGTCCGGTACCAACTGAAAGGAGCCCCTTCTTCAGGACTTTGTAAACAACTAATAGACCATAGGCAATAAATTATATGTATTAACAATGCTCTAAAGAAGACACTCTCTTCAGTGCTGAAAAGTCAGGCCAATAAGTAATAAAGAAGAAAAATGAACAATTTGTTTTAGATTTCACTGTATCCATCTGTTAGATTGTTAAATAATAATCGACACGTATTTTTTCTTCTATTTAACGATCATTGTAAAAAAATATGCGATCAAAACTTCCGCTTCTTTATAATAACAAATAAAACGAGTGGAAAGAGAGTTCGAGCATTGAATACAAACCGAGGATGACTCGGAAGACATGTTGCAAAGAATCGCCCTTTCCGTGGCATCGGTCGGCTCCAAAAGCGTGTCCTCCTTGGTGAACTTGAAGGTCTTCTCGGGCCAGCTGGCCTCCACCTTGATCATCGTCTGCGAGACGGTATTCCCAATGAGGATCATATCGGAGTCCAGCACAGTGGTGAGCTTCGCGTCGGCGGTCCTCGGCCTGGCCTCGCAGCCGGACGCGCGCGCCTCGCGGGTCTCGCGCCGCGCCCGCGCCGCCTGCTTGCAGTCCTGGCTCTTGCGCCGGTTGCCGTTCGCGTCCACGGTGCACTTGCACGGGTTGCACTTGGGCGTGTCCTTGATGCAGTAGGTCTCGGTCTTGTGGAGGTTCGGCTCCAGCCTCCGCGCGGGCAGGCTGTCGCGGCTCGAGCCGCAGTGGCACGACCGCTCGCCCTGGGAGTTGCAGCAGGCGCAGGAGCTTTCGGTCGACGGCGGCTCCTGATGGCTCTTCCTCTGTATGGGAGCTGATTTCGGGCAGGCGGACATGCAGATGGACTTGCTGAAGCCTAGTTCCTGGGAGCACGCGTTAAGGCAGGTAGCAATGTATTTTTCGTCGTTGTATAAGTTATAAGCACTCGATATTTATTTAGATGTGAAAGGCGATTATTCTTAGGAATCGATTACAAGATTTTCGAGGGTACGTAAGAACAATATCCTTTTCATCGATTTTTGTCGTTTTTTGGAAATTCTACCTGCTGGCGCTTGTCTTTTTTCCTAACTTACTTTGCGACAATCCTGATCGGGACACGCGTAATCACCGTACTGCTTGCATAGGTGTAATTGATCCGTGAGTTCATCAAGTTCTTTTAGTTTTATTAAAACCGTTTCGATTGGCTCTATTAATTGGAATATCTGAAGATCCTGCAAGAAACTTTTATTTTGTTACGCGTTTAGAGTTTCCATATTTTTAATGATAATATGATCACCTTCACTCTTTCACGTGCAATCTCCAATTGCTCGGCCAAACTGGCGAGACTAACATTGCTAAACAATTTGTTGTTCTTTGCATTTCTGCAATCCTGGATTATAATTGAGAAGAAATATTTTTAATATTTGATTCACATTATTTTTTGGTAATATCTTACTGTATTTAATTATTACCAACTGCATTGTGTTAATTTTAATACGAAATAAAATGAATCCTCGGTCACTGTAATTTTCTACGAAGGTCCCCTCACTGTCTTTTCGTTTAATTTATTAACATAATGATATTTCAATTTTTTACTCGAGTACTAAACAGTTAAATCCATTATACTTTTTAATTTTAATAATCACATCCTCTGAATAATTTTTAAAGGTTACGAAATCATTATCTCATTGTCTCAGACAACAAATTGTTATATTGTTGACCTTTCATTGGATAGATTATTTTCCTACATTCAGATGTGTTTCTCTACAAAAAACGTTCCATTAAACTTCTAAAAAAAAATTAAAATTATTTAATAATTTTTAAAGAAACAAATAATGAATATTCTACAATTACATAACTTTAGAAAATTATTTAATTTAAAAAATTACATATTACCTAAGGATGAAAAAAAGGAATAAAATTCAATCTTCCTAATAATATAGCAACTATATTCACGGTTATCTTCACATTACGTCATTCATAAATACCCACCGGACTCTCACTTGATTTATCTATTTTCCAAATTCCAGTACTAAAAATAAAAAAAAATTTAAATTTTCACAAAATAAATAAATTTAAATCTGCACGATGGAAACAAGAAAGGGTCTTTCGGAAAAAGAAGCAAATTTAGCCGAGCAGAAACGCAAAAAGAGGAGCAGTTACTGGGAGCATTTGCTGAGCCAGTACGAGAAGAGAAATGCGTCACTGGAGAAGCAGCAAGCCGCCCTCGCCGAGAGGGTCAAATTCATGGAGTGCGCCCTGCCGTCTTTATTGATGGGCGCGGTAATTAATTCCTCTCAAAAGCCGGGAAATCCGAGTGCCATGACTCAGGAGGGCGACGATTGAGGCCTTTGCACCTACAGACCGTGAAAACCGTCAGTGTTACTAATCTAATTTAGTACCTCTCTTCCGTAAAATTGTGCGTAAATTTTACCGAATCGTTTTTGTATCGATGCAAAAATTTTCTTGTCTTCTGTACGATGTTAAATGATGGTTCGATTGAAAATAAATGGACAAAAAATCAGTAAGTAACATATGGGTATTTTATTTGATAAAATACAAGTTACGCAAACAGTGTAACTAACTCGTTAATAACCTCGACGAAATCACTTTTTTAAAATAAAAATCATAGTTTTCTTTAATTACTCGTAACTATATAACGCCTGCTCGAATGCAATTATTAAGAGACGCATGAATAAGTCAACTGCAGTACTAATTAAAATGAAAATATACATTAACGCTAAATAAACTACGTATTACTTAATTACTACTTGCGTTGGGTATTCGCAATTTTACATGAGGATAAAAAATAAAACGCCGTATTTTCTTTGTAAATCTTAAACGAGAAAGTGAATCGACTAGATCAATATCTAAAAATCCGTAATTCGGATTTTTCATACGTGCATTGTACGGCGTTGATTGTCTTCTTAAGAAGTAACTCTCGGCAGCTTTGTAATTGTTAATCTCTTTGAGATTTTTTTTTGTATATAAGGTGCGCTGTAAAATGCGAAGTTCCTGTATAACAACCTCTGCCGAGGGAGTTGCGCTTTCAATGCAAAGTATATAATTTATGCAATTATTTAAAAAAAATATTCGTATCGATTTTGAAAATTTTACTTTTCATTTAATCTAAATGAATTGGTAGGGTTTGAAAAGTAATATTCATTTACCAATATTTTAGATCGCCTAATTAACTGTATAATCAGTATTTATATACATTTATAACATTTTCAACATTTTATGAATATCTTGTTCGCTCGAGAAAAAATTGAACTTTTTATAAAAATTTCGGCTTCTTCGCTGTAGCCAATTAACAAATTAAAAAATTTTTTTCGTAGTTCACGTGAAGTATGAGTCGGAAAATAGACGTTCGAAGTGATTTACTAAATCGTATTACAGTCGGTCGTAGATCGTAAATTACATCTATAAGGTCGTAGAACGAAAAATAAAAAGCAATAACGTACACTCATAGCATCAGTATCGTAACACTAACGTAAACAATAATTGGATCGTTCTCGCTTTGCTTTCTAATTATTGCTTATAAAATAGTCTTTTTTCATACTCTTACAATCCATAGAGAATACAATCTATCAGATAAACAAGAAAAGTGATTGTACTCTCTTTTTTTCGTTGCATAATTGACATGAAAAATCACAGCTCGGCAAATATTCAGGTTTTCGGTAATTCTTTTCTTTCACCATGCGCATATTCGTGCAAAATGAATAATTTTCAAATGCATATAGTCATGCAAAAAAACAATGTTCAAATGCACAGTTACAAAAATTTTTAAACGGTCTCGACAGAAAAGAAATAACGATTGTAGAACGGTTAACATTTGAACAATCTTCGAAAAGTTTAATAAAAGAAAGCACGCATTTCCGGTGAGGTTCGGAGCTGACTGTCTCGGCCGCGCGGGCTCGAGAAGTCGCACGATTCGTTATCGAAGAAAAGCCGATGGGGGGTGCATCGACGAGCGGCTCTTGGAGTCGACAGCGGTGAAACAGTTTGCGGGCAAACTGAATTCGCGCAGGTCGATCGCGTGTACTCGCGCTCGCTGATGGCCATCGGGAAACTTCACGGCAAGACGCACCACATCTGGTCGTCGCTTGGTCTTACCAAGCAGCGCCAGCCATTTTATCCTGAAACGTAGAATCAAGAAATTTTATTGATTTTGAAGATTGTAGCGCGGATTTTATTTCTCCAAATATTAATTGAGAAATTACCTCATCTGATGCTTTAAAGCAGCGGTCCTCCTTCGGCTCACGGGAAATGCGCTCAGCGCTTCAAAACCTGACGTCATTGAGTATTTCGAATCAATGCTTGGTGAGAGTAAAGGAACTTCATCTCCAACGGAAGTAGATTACTTGCTGCAAAAATTCATGACAGATTAGACTTCGTGCATTTTTACATTCAAAGACAAGTATTAAATTATACTAAAAAGTACAAAAACCGAGTAACCAAGATTTTCATAAGATGTTTGTTATTTTCAAATACCATACTTCGTACAATGTTTTACTTTAGCCTTCAAGAAGAAATATAAAGAAAAATACCTAGTATTATTCTTTGATTGTGAATTTCTTTTTATCAAACAAAATATACATATTTAGTTAACGTAATTTTGTATTATTATATGTTAAAATTTCTGTTTCATCATTTCTTCATTACTACAAGGGTACAAGTATCAACTAGGTAACACTTATTTCTTTATTTCAATACTACTGTAGAAGATTAAAATTCTTAAACGTAATAAAATTTTATTACTCATTTTGTAATTAATTCACATCACATGCAATGTATAAAAAAATGAATTTACAGTTAATTTTATTAATTGATTAACTTTTCCTAATTTCGGTCACACCAATGTTTCAGCAAATGGAACTTTTATCGTTTTAAACATTAACTCGATTAATATGTAGAAATATTTGAAATATTTTTTAAATAATAGTAAAAGCGTCGTGATAACTGAATTTCGCACGCGAAAAAGCTCCCAGCCTCTTAGCAAAGCACCATCACCGCAAGTTACAATTTGCCACTACTGCAGTTTGTCTCGGGTAGAAACGCAAGAGATGCCAATTGAAAGGGTAAGATCGAGAAGATTGTTGGCAAGTCGCCTTAAACTACTTTTGCCAATAAGACTCTGGTATATTATATCGTCAGTGAGGATTTCATAATTGAAATGTAAATGCCATTTCCCCCTAAGAACTAGAACGAGATTTGCTAAAAAGATCGTAGAACGAACGCAGGGGAATTTAGAAGAAATACATTTGTACTTGACAAGAATTGCAAGTGAGTGTGGTGTGATTAGGAAAATTAAAAGAGGAAAACAAAGTAATCTACCAAGTGTGAGAACCATCAAACACAGTCGAATTGGTACAATTAATGATGTTTGGATGTTATACAGTGTTAAAATGAAAGTTTCGAAAGGTAATGTACTTTATCTTTACACTTATACTTAAGCTTTACATTTTTATTTATTTTTAGTAACAAAATTTGTTCCAAATCGACGTTATCTAATTAATACGTTGGAATGTACGGGTAAACACCGTGATTGGAGAAACAAGAAAAAAAGGTTTGTTTTGCTATTAAAAATGTTGAATGATTGGCTAGAGAGTATAAAAAAAATGCCGTGGCTAGGAGTAAAAAGTTGCTTGACGAGGGGTGAGGACAAATTGACAGACTGACCTTGGGCCAGATAAGAACGAGCCGCCGAGCCATGATTTTTCGAGTCCACAACACAGAGACAGAGCTTCTTGTCCTCCTGATTTTGCTCTTCGAAAGCCTCGCACTGTTACGATCTGCACGTGCTTCTAGTGTCACTCGAGAACAGTCGTTGAAAATATCAGCAGTAATAATTCTAGCCTATACTTTCGTTCGTTTACATTACAATTAAAGTACGTTTCGTCGAAATTCGAATAATTAGCCGTATACATTCGTATAGTCGTTAAATCGATATTTTTAACTTTCAAGTAATTTTCACTTGTTACATGCGCAAATAAGCACTTCTATCGTATCGATCGTATATCTTTCAGATATTTTTTTAAATTGTCATCTTCAATTTTCTGTACCAATTATTGTCAATATGTTGCAGGCAACATTTACATTATTTTCGATTGAATTTTTATTTTTTATAAATTATCAATTTTTCTGGATCAATGCCCTTGTGAATGCGTATCGGTCGATTTATTTTCTAAGTATAGATCCATCGAAATATTGATTTTCTGCTTTACCTTATATATATTATTATGAATAATTCATATTATCTTACTATTTTTACAGGTACCAATGTAAAATTAAAATATATTATTAAAAAATATCTTTTATCATTAAATTGCTTTATATTTCATAAAATTTCAGTAAAATTAAGTTCGTTATTCAAAATAAGTACTTATATATAGACACGAGCGTAAAGCAAAAAATCTATTGCATTTACAAGGAGAGGATCAGGACTGCATTTCGCACAAAATCTAAGAAAATAAATGTATATACTTTACTTAACATTTTCCTCCTTCGTTATTAAACACACTTCAAGAAAATTCCGAGACACGGATTATTATACTCCTCGTCCTCTCCTTGCAAGTGTATGACCGCATGAAATTACAATTTCTAATTGATAAGATCATGGCGTTGATAATTAATTTAAAACTTTGTCGCTTTTAATTTCAGACCAAAAGATCGAGAGGCTATCCCTACTAGTGAAAAGACAAAGCAAATTAAACGATCCGGTATAGCTAGACGCAGATCTCCGTATAGACAGTGAGTCGGTGGGTGCGCTGCGCCGGACCGATCAGGTTGCGCTCGAAGCTGACGGCCTTGCGTCGCTCGCTCCACTGGCTCAGCGCGTCCGAGCCCTGGGCGGCCACCAGCCTCCGGAGGCTGCCCCGCAGTCTGCTAACCTTCTTATCGCTCGATGCCCGGTCGATGCTCACGAGAGGCTCCGTCTGATCCTCCGTCGCCGTCGCCGCCGCCGCGCCACCCTCGTCTCCGCCGGGTGGGACCGGCTTCTCCTCTTTGGCCTCCGTGGCCACCTCCGTCGGCGGCTCGGCTGCTACCGTCGCTAGCACCTGCATCTGCGCGAGGAAAAAATTATTTTTTACTATGTTGCGGAACTATCGAACAGGGAGAGAATGGTTCGATAAAAATTACTATGTTTTTCGTTATCTTGGGACCGTGGGACCTGCTTGATAAAAATTACTAACCAACATTGTAAAAAATACTTACAAAATTGTAGATACGATATTTGTGGCAATTTTGATTAAGTTTTGAGTATTTTTAGTACAAAGGTCAAACATTACTAACTAATGTTACTAATGAGAGTCATTTTTATTGAACCATTATTTCCGTGAATAACAGCTTAATTATTTATAATCACTCAAATATTATATGTTCAAATGTACAAATGAAGTTTATGATGATATACCTACTTTTTTCATAACACCAATCTATTACCCATGTTAGATTATAATTATTGTTTATGTTAGTGTACAAAAATGTCATACCTTGTGTTAGTCATTTTAATCGTCAACTTTCGCATCAAAAAGTTTAGGGGCATGATGGGGCTATGTGTGCAGGTATTAGTAAATGATGTGAAGGACAAATATATAGTACATGGAAATAAAACAATTTATTTAAATTTTTTGTTAGTGTGTGGTAATAACATGTGACGATTTACAATTATAATGCGAATGATAAGTGATTTGATATTTTTTTTAAAATAAGCAACTAAACTCGAATAAATATTAATATTACATCCTAAATTATCTTCTACAACAAATATTACTTTTAAAAAGTAATCGAAACTGCATTATGAATGAAATATTTACACTCACTATCCTAATTATTAACGTGAAAAAGTAAACAAGTGCACATAAGTGAATTGTTAATAGAGGTTTCGAAGCAATGCAAAAAAAGTTATGTACAACTGAAAAAGCAAAAAGGAAGCCATCAAGCAACTGCATTAAAACGAAAAGGATCCAGCGTGTCAGCAAACGTGTTGGTTAGCGCGAGTAAAAAAAAGTGAAGCGCAAGAAGGCAGGCGTTGAGCAAGAGCGAATCGCTTACGTCGATCTCGTCGTGGCCCTCGGCCTCGGTCACTTTGATCCTCGTTCGCGAGATCGTCCCCGTTCTGTTGTCGCCCTCCGCCGCGCGGACCACCGCCCCGGGGCTCGTCCCCCGGCAGGCGCGCTCCTCCGGCGCCTCCGTCTGCGTCCCCCGCTCGGACCTGGCGGCCTCGTCCACCTCCATGGCCTCGGCCGGCCGCGACTCGTCCGCCTCCTTCGGCGGGTCGTAGGTGTCGTCGGCGGTGCGGTTCAGCCTCGTGAGGTGCTCGAAGAGCGCGCGGTTCAGCTCGATCTGGCCGGCCAGGCGGTCGGCCGTCTCGCGCAGCTTCGCCTCGTAGTCGGCCTCGAGGCTGGCCCAGGTGGCGTCGGCCTGGCGCAGCGTCTCGAAGAAGGCGCCCTCGCGCTGCTCCAGGCTGGCGATCTGCTGGCGCAGGCAGAACTCGGTGCGCGCCAGCTGGCGGATGCGCGCGTCGCAGTCCTTCCAGAGCTCGCTGCACTCGGGGCAGGGCTGGCTCTCGGAGACGTACTCGGAGCGGTGGGCCTCGTCGTCGTCCTCGCGGGCGCGTCGGCAGCGGGGGGTGGCCTCGGTCATGGTCTCGGCGTCGCTGCTGATGCGGACCTGGTTCACGCGCTCGCGGAGGGACTTGAGGTCGGCCTCGAGGCAGAAGGTGCGCTCGGTGAGGCGGTAGTTCTCGTCGAGCAGCTCCTCCTCGCGGACCTTGGACTCGCGGCGCTCGGCCTCGCGGGCGCTTATGCGCTCCTCCAGCTGGCGCACGCGCTCGCGCAGCTCGCTGACGAGCTCCGGGTCGACGGGGGTGGCCTCGAGTCCGCCACGGCGGTCGGAGGTGGGGGAGAGCGGGGGGATCTTGGCGCCGCGCTCCTGGATGCGGGCTCGAAGCTCCTGGAGGCGCTGGACCTCCTGGAGGAGCTCGCCGGCGGGAGCTTCGGTTTGGGTGGCTTCGCTGGGAGGCTGCGATCTGGTTGAGGCGCCGGCGGCGGAATCGGTCTCGTCGACCCCCACCTCCTCCTCGAAGATGCCGCTCTCCTCGAGGGACAGCGAAGCTTTCTGCGGCTCGTGCGCCTGATCGTGCGACTCGCAGGTGATAGGCTGACTGTAGGTGGTGTAGGGCATTACTGTTGCCACGGCGCGGTCTCTGTGTTTGCTTGCTTGGTGCTCCTGAAACAAATTTGTTAATTAATTATCGAACCGCTGCTTTTCATTGACTAAGAAAAGCACTAAATGTCGCTACGTTCCGGGGAAAGAAAAAGTCGTTAAATCGCTTTCGAGTTAGGAGCTTCCCCGACTTTTACGAGGAAATTAACTTTCTTCAACAATCCGATTTGCCGCTAATTAGCTTCTGAATCGATGACTTTTCGTGCATTTTACGCATGCCCGTTACTTTCTCGTTAATTTCGCGATCGATAAAAATTTAATATAACGCGCAGTATTTCACGGAACTCCATGAGCGTGAAATTAGATATTTTTTACTTCGTAGCTATTGCATAATTGCAATATGTTTTGGACGACTTTCCCGGAGCGAGTGCAGGTAAGGCGAGTAATACGCCCTGTTTTATACGCACTTATTAATGGAAATTCATGTTGAACGGGAACGCTATGTTTATTAATATTACAGTAATTATATCACTAAAATGATGTAATTTTTAATGCAATTAAAAATAAATGAGGCGGTAGAGTTGACGTGAACTGCGGGTTCTGTTTTTATACTAAAGTGGTCGTGTGCAAGTTTAAAAACAAGAGAAAACCTGTATCGAATATCAAGAGAGAGAGATTTACCTTGTACAGGTGAATGGGCTCGGGTGAAACGATCCCACTGTCGGCAGGATCAGGAGTATCGCGAGGATTCGGCGATTCCTCGAGCTCCAGTACGCGAAACTCGAGCAACTCATTCTGCTCGCGCAGCTCCGAGATCTCAGCGATGAGGCTCGCCTCGCGCTCTTCTGCGATACGCAGCTTTTCGGTCAGAGCTCGCCTGCTGTTCTGGCTTCCCCTTGTCTGCGAAAAAAATGACCACGGCTATTTACAACAAAGTCCCACTCTCCCTCTCTCTTTTTAAGTAACGATTTTTTTTCACAAATAAAAATTCAAATAAAAATTCAATTAAAAAATTTAAAAAATTGAAAATAAACCATTTCAGCAGTACATTCTACAGGCGGCGAACGAGAAAAGATACTGACCTCCTGCAGCAACGCTTTCTCGAGGTCGCGCACTTGGGTCTTGGCGTGGGTGAGCTCCTGCTGCTCCTCGAGCAGCTTCGTCTGCAGCTCCTCGATCTCGAAGAGCAGGTTGTCGTAGGCCTCGCGCGAGACGCCGCTGACGCTGGCGCCGAAGCCGCCGTTTCCCGGCTGCGGCGAGAGCGAGGGCGGGGCGCTCGAGAGCGCGCTGTCACCCTCCTCGTGCTGGTGCTCGTCCTCGTCCTCGACCTCCGCCACCGGCTCCAGCTCCAGCCATTGCTTGTAGAACTCCTCTTTGCGACGCTTGTTCGACAGCTGCTCGAGCTTGCGCTCCTTTTCCTGTTTTCGACCGAATTTCATACGAAATTTAGTATGCGAGATCAATTGTTAAAGGTCGTTTTTTTAAGTTTAATTACTATCTTGCTGTGGGTTTTTTTAATCGTACGCTCAAGTTTCTCATTTGTGTTTATTTTATACCTGTGATGCATTATAAGTTTTAAAGTTAGAAAATCGCTTTTTTAAAAAGAAGATTATAATCACAATATATAACATTTTGCAATGAGTCTTCAGTCTTTTTAAATTAATAAAATTAATTACAGAAACAATCATGTTTTTATTATTTTTTTTAATCAAGACACGCGCAATTTGAGTAAATCTGCCTAAGTTTATAAAATATAAGGGAAAGGCAATTACGCGTGGCGTCTTGAAATTGCACACGCATGTATTCTTGCGGTGGATAACAGTATGCTCGCAACGGAAAAATTACCTTGACTGCCTGCCTGAGCACCTCGATGACCTCCTGCTGTTCGATCGCCAATTCTCTCAGCCGGTCGAGCTCCGAGGCTGCATCGTCGTCCTCGCAGTCCACCTTGCACAGATCCACCTGCAAAATAGAAAATCATAAAAGTAAGATAATAATCAAGATAAAATTTGGCTGTACTCTCTAAATACAAATGAGTGACATTCACGTCGAAAGAATGAATATTCACTAATCCTAAGTTAAATTCGACGTGTAGTCGATTCTTAACGTTAAATAAGTGATTATCCACTCTTTCGTATTTAGAAGGCACGAAGTACAAGCAACAGGTGATACTCACCACTTGATCATCATGGTGGATCTTCTCCTCGATCCTGTGCGACAGGCGAATCTGGTGACTCCGTTCGCTCTCCCGTAACTTCCGCATCTGCAAGAGAGGTCGTCTGGTTAATAATCGGCCGTGCGAGCTATCGCGAAGTAAAATGGGCTGCGCTCGCCTATGGGTAACGAGCGACGCGAGGATAATTATGGCTAATCACGCTCGCACCGCGCAGGATTATCTCACGGGCGCGGGCATCGAATGCTCGTAATGAGGCCCTGCGTCGAATCCTCCAATCGACAATTAGACGCGCGACCTTCCGAAGGAATGGGGGAATCGAACATTTTTCAATAATTAGCGATTGCATGATTTGTCGCCGTCTCGGCCGTATTAAGTACCCGTCGTTATCGATCCGCTCATTAGATTTTATAACCGTTACTTCTGTCGCATTCGTACAAGGATCTTTGAAATCTTTCGATATCTTGGAAAATATTGGAAATTAGCGATGTTTTATAATACTCTATATTGAGTTTACGTCATTCTGAGTGACGGTGGAATTATTTTAATAAATTTTCAGTACAAATTGCACGTTACCTCATCGTTGAAAAATTGAAAAGCTAATGAGTCTCGCTTCTTCTTCATTCATTAGATGCAAGGGAAGACGAGAAGAAAGACAAATTAAAACAAACCGAGGGAATCATAGATAAAATCGCCATGAAAAAAAAACAAACCGTCAGCCCCGGATTTCGTATCTGGAACGTGTTAAATTCTGACCTAAACTTGTGTTCGCGGGAAATGTTGATCTTTACGCGTAGATTTGATCACAAATGCACATTCAGTTTGTACACTCCGTTAGAAAACGTAGAATACGCGTCTCATTCGCAGAGGTGACTATCGTACTAATCTTAAGCCAGAAACACCTTTGCGCACTAGCAGCATAATTCTTTTTTTGGAAATTTCTTTTAGATATTTTTTTAGAAAAATGAAAACCCGATTTACGCGGCTTTATAAAGTAGTATTTAATTTTAACTTTAATTTAATTTATATTGCTCAACTTACAATGAAGTTGCGAAATTAACTTGTTTTGAGCGAAGTTAAAACATCATTAAAAGAATGTACTCACGATTAATATGAATGGGCTTGACTACAAGCGAAAAAAAGATGAAAATCCTTTCAAAATGGAGAAAAAAATTGAAGCCAAAGTCAAAGTAAGATCCTCTCTTGAATTTCACAAGTGCACATTTCTCTAACTAGCTGCAGTTCGTGACTGTTTTTCCGACTGCTCCGCACAATTTCGCCTCCGGCGACAACTGCCCTACGCTCCTCTCGACTAAGCCCCTTGGCCCGCGCGCGGCTCCCTAAATAGCCGTCCAAGTTGGAGGGAGAGTGGGGGAAGTGGGGGTGACTTCCCTAGCCCCGGCAAGTGAGGCTGCGGCAGGTAGAAAGGGCACCGGCCTGCCGAGGTGCGGAATTTGGAAAAGGGCACAGGAACTTACGACCGCACGACCGCCCAGAAGGTCCCGATTACCTACGCGCCGAGCGTACCCGGCCGGGGGGGATGGCTAGACATCGGTGTCCTTCTCTGGTGCAGATACGCGTACACCAAGCTCCGCAAAATGTTTGTCATAATTTAATGGTCAGTGTGCGCCGTTTACGAGCGCATCGCTAATTGTCCCGAGAGCCGGCCAGGCTACTTTTCACTTTTGCTCTCGAGGACCAATGGATATTGACGCGCTTTACAGGGTGGTAAACAAGCGCAGTTCTTACGAGCAAACATCTGTTGACTCGTAAGTGGATAAACGATTATTGAGCCCACATGTTTACTTGGATTTTGCTTCATGTTTAATTAATCCTATGACTTTTTGCAAAATATTTTTACAAAAATTTTATTTGCGTAAATTAACAATTAGATTTGTCTATTGTTAAGTATTTAATGTTAACATATAGTTAAATGTTATTTTTAAAAACTTCGACGTTGTTGTTTACAGGCAGGTCAGTGACCCTCAGCTATATCTTCATCTCCTTGAGATACGCAGGTAGATAAAGATTAATTACTGCAATAAGGCGCACGCCAACAATCGTTTTCATTGATGTTATTACCCGAGCGCGCCCCTTCGCTCACCCGAGACCAATACGTATTCCGCTCAATTACACCCCGCGGTACCCTGACGTCCTCACCCCGATAGCATCCGAACTCGCCGCGGTCGTACGGAAAAACGAGATGCCCACCGTTTCCGTCCAAATCAGCTTGCTTACAGAGAAGCGCGCCGACGAGCGTCATAATCCCATGGGCCAAGGTATTAGCCGACTCTCTTGCATCCAGCGCGCTGCGAGGGACCGCGCCATGGTGTTTATGGTCCTGCGAGGACGGCCCGCCCGACTCGTCCTAATTGTTTCCGAAAAGGAGTTTAAAAGGCCGGGGGATTCCCCGGCGCTACGCGCACCGTGGCTCCGCGGGCGGTCCGCCCGGTGAAATCCGTTGCCGCGCTGCGCTGCACCGGAGAGGCAAACAAGTGTGACTCATTATTGATCCCGAGCGAAACTGACCGACCAGGTATGGTGGATTGCATGCGGCGCTTGTATTTGTTGGTACGATTTCTGCAAAAATTTCGCTTTTGACTTGTAACTTTCGCTTTGATGGAATTTATGAATTGCGTATTTTCGAATTGCAGGAAGTGGAAAGAGTTTTCATTTAATGCAGCGAAGCTCTTGTAATTAAAGAATAGTAGGTGTAGCGTTTATTCAATTCTTCGTGTATTAACCTCGAGATAAAAGGTGTTGATCTGAATCTAACGATGGTTTCAGATAAATCTGAGTAAATTAGATGTAATTAATCACGAAACAACTATACTATTCTTCATAACTATCCCATTAAAGATGCAACTGCGATGCGCTTCACATTTACAGTCGCCTTAAAAATTTTACTTTCCAGCATGAAAATCCAAAAAGTAGCCCGTAACGAGTCACAAAACCGCATCTCGCGTTATTACAAGCCGAGCGTATAAATAAATCGTTGCAGGAGCCGAGGCGCGATGAAGGATGCTCAACGCGAAAAGCGAGGGAAAGTCGGCGCGCGTTGCGCTCGCCCGGCGATCGCAATTAAAGCTTCCGCCGGTTTTGGGCCCGCGGCGCCGGGGCATCGCGCGCCGGAGTTGTGAAAAACTTGTCGGAATTAATTTAGCCCCCCGCGGCACGGCATTGACGCGCGCGCGCGCGCGCACGACCGACGATTAGTGAAAGCGATGGGCTCGAGTAAACTCTCGCTCCTGCGGCAATTAAAAGGAGCCTCGGTATCCTAGAAACGTATGTACGCTCCGCGGGCTCTCGGGGCCCCGGAGGAGGATGGGATCATCAGTCTCCGAGCGCGGGGAAAGGATCTCGCTGCTTCGAGGCAGCTTAGAAGGTACGCGGAAAAATAATTGTGAAAGCAAAAATTATAGGATTGTTGGAGCGAATTTTTTTGTTTGCGAGAGGCAGCGATCAAATTTGGGGATTGTCCTAGAACAATCTAATTAATTGTGCTAAAAACGATGTTAGCGGTGTAATTAATTACAGACTACTTTTTTCCGTGTGATGATAGACATTTTGTTTCATGCTACATTCATCACGCTTTTTTGACATGTTTACGACAACTTTTTATGCTTTAAATAGTAGTTATTTTTTATAATAATTATAATACGTAAAATATATTTCTTGTGACTTTTAAAAACTTATTGAGGTCTTACTTATACGTTATCGGGGCTAATCGTAAAAATTTAATTCGATTTTTCAATGATTTATATTAATCAAAAGGTATGTTATTAGAGATACATTTATAACCTTTTTTAGTTTTATTTAATTATCAATCTTATACAAAAAGAAAACGATCCTTAACGATCTATACATTTCTAGATCATTATAGTAACAAAAAAATGAAAGAATGACAGAAAAAAAATAAAAAACGGTAAATATTAATCTAAAAAGCGAGGGTGCTATAGGGAAAAGCAGTAAATCAAGATTTTTATCTTATGGGGTCACTAGTTTTATAGTGTTGTTCGCGAACCTTGCTGCTGAGTTATGTCGAAGTTAATCTCTTTACATTTCGCAAAGTCCCGATTGAAAAAGCTGAGAAGTTTATATTTTATATATATTTACTTTTAATTTTAAAATCCATTATCTTATTTTTAAAAAATGTACTCTCGTCACAACATTAGACAAACGGTTTAAACGGTGTAATGGTAATCGCGTAAACTAAAACTACATGGCAAATTCCGTTAAAAAGCCCAACAACACGTTCCGTGGTTCGCGCAAAATAACGACGAAGGCACACATGCCAAACGCAGCACGACCGCGATACCGTAAACGTAAACAAATGTAGCTGCAAATTTTACAACATATACTTTTTCTTTCACCGACCTTCTTTATCATCGCCGCAATAAATATTCCCTCACCGCGACCGTAGTTAGCTCCATTTTATTTAATTATCCCGTTTAAAATATAAGTTTTCTAAAAAAACGTAAACTGAAAAGTGTCACGCATACTCGCTTCGCAGAAGGCTCGTCCGTCAGCGCGAAAAATTATTGTTGCTCGCGGAGGAGGCGAGTGGACCGGCAGCGACGGGCTGTAACGGTGCTCGAGCCGATCGGCATTGTAATTAAAATGAATTGCTCATTGTCCGCGAGCGCCGGCTCCCACGATCGGGAGAGTACGGGTCTGACGCGTCGCGAGGTATCGACAAATGATGTGTACGACGAGCTTCGACGACGCGCGGCTGAGATCGCCAGTGAGAGCTTTGGCTCTGTACGCTTTTTAGAAAAAGCGCATTTACATTTTTTTTTGTCGTAATATAGTACCCGACGGTTAATACGTTGCATTAAATTGCTTCCGCTCCGAAGGGAGAATTTAATTTATGACACACAATCATATTTCTCAACGGCGCTTTTTCCGGGATAAACTTTCTCCCTCTTTTTTATTTACCTATTTCTCCGATGTATAACCTGTCCCGTAGAGTCACCTTTACAATATGAAGCGAACAGCTCGAGGCGTAAGCATAATCCTCGTGTGCTTGACCGTCCGGAATAATCTTTAAGCGTAAAACTTTAAAAATCTAAGCGCAATTATGTTTAGACACTAAGATTTTTACGTAAATTAATTGATTGATCACGAAAATTATAAATTTGTATGTTTCTATAAGTGTCTGCAAATATTTTTTAAATAACACGTTATTGCGGGTTTAAACAAATATTTTTAATATGGAAAACTACTTATTTATTTCTGCAAAGAAAAATTTTAAATAATCGAGATAAATCTTTGTTATCGTTGCCACACACGTCCTTAAAAATATTTTTAATTTTTGGAGCAGACATTGGGCTGCGAAGTAAACAATTCCGAAATATCCGCATCGCGATAAAAAGTCGTTATGGGAATTATATTCGTGAAGAAAGCGAGAGAAGAGCGGAAAGGCGACAGATAGGCATCGGAGCGGCGCATGAATGGGATGCTGCGATCATTCCCCTCTCACTCTCTTGTATATAATTACTTGTCCGGGAGTGTCGAACCGTTAGTTTGGCCCCCTGACACACACAGTCTCTCTCGCTCGCCCCCCCCCCTCCGCATCTCCTCTCCCTTCTCCTCCTCTCCGAACCACCTGGCTGTATCTTCCGTGCGGGACTCGTCGCCTGTCGCCTCGATACCATACAACTCGAGTCCGCGTACACTGTACAGGTGAATCGCCTGCGGTAGCGGCGATCAGGTGGAAGTCGCAAAAATCGAAAAGGAGGATTAATATTTTCGACGGTGAAGGGTGCGGTGTCGCTTTTAAACGTATCGCTGTTCGAAAGTGTTCGACTTGAGAAGCACGTAAAATTTGATTTATGCGCAAAATTTAAAATGATATAGCCGCTGGCGTCGGCCGGCTTAAATCGACAGACCACCCGTCTCTCGTCAAGAGAGTGAAATTAGGAAAGTGACTTATATAATATTTCTTGCAAATATTGAGAGAACAAAAACAACTTGACTGTCTCGAGCATCAAGTAAACATTGAATATTACTAATAAATATTTTATTTTGAATGCAATAATAAATGGTAGTGAAAAAATTGAAGAAAAGCCTTTTTCTTCGACCTAGTCTCCTATTTATCACGATACACACTTTATGAATTTTATTTAATATTCGATAATAGAACTTTGAATTAAAGACTGTTGAAAACTTTCTCATTCATATATGAAAACCATTGTAATACTTCAGAAATGGGCACAAAGTTCATCGAAGTAAATCCCTTTCACATTAGGCTCTATAGCAAAAACAGCATAGAATAAATCTTGCATACAATTTTCTAATGCAACATAATAAGCCGTTTACGCGCACTTAAAATTCGTGACCCTGTATTGTTGGTAAAAAAATAAGTATGCTGACTCTTGATAGAATTCATATTTTACTTTCTCATAGAGAAAGCCATGCATCGGCAAAAAATTTGCTTTTATTGTTTGATGTAGAAATGACGTTTTAAGCCTCGAGATCATAAGAAAGTTTTTTCCATAAAAATATGTGTGCAAGCAAGTCACTTATTTTTGTTCAAAAATATTAATATTTTATTTTTATACGTCAAGTTTGATAAAAAATTTGTTTAAACACATTGATAGTTTTTGAAAGCATTTCAGTGTATTTTTATTTAATTTTGACCAAATTCTAAATTAAACTATATCGAAAAATTTAAAATTTAAAAATTCACCGTGAAAACATAAACCAACCAATACAGTCGGCAGTATTTTTTTAGTTATTGTTAAATAAACACAAGAAGGGTTATTATTACGTAAATTGAAATCGCGGAAATTGGCACAACCGGCGTTTCCTTATAAAGTAAGAGTCTCGTCGGAACGATGCATTGAATGCAGATGATCGACCGCGTTTCTTCCCTTGCATCCCGGAGCACGAGCCGCGCGGCGAATCTGCCGGCGACTATATCTGCCTCGGGGCATCCAATCGACGCCCGACGCATCTCGCCGTGACGTTCGACGAAGCAATGAACCTGCCTCACCGGAAGCGCCCCGAGTGTGTGAAGATCGTTATCTCGCTTGATTTGCAATACAACGGCCGGCGCGCAACGCTCGCGCGCAACGTCGGTGCATACGTCGAGCCGCTCGACTTTGGCTTTTATCCTTAAAAATATCAGCCTTTTTCCCCGGCTTTCGACTTTAGCCTCTTTTGCTTTTTGGTGTAGCGCATATCGTTAGTTGCTTTCTTTTAGTTTTTTGTGTACTGTGTGTAAGGGCAAGTAATTGTTTTTTTAAAAACGACTATGCACCTGCGGATAAATAATCATTGCGCGCAATTAATAAAATAATATGAAAATAAAACAAACTGTAATTTAATTTAAAGAGTAGATCATAATAGCAGAAGAAATAAACATGAACTCGTGGAAGTGAAATCTGATGAGAGCCAATGCATTTATAACGAAACATTGTAGTAACATCCGCATTACAACCACAGCTGGGAGAAAAAGATAACAACTGATGTGGAACAAAAATTCCACATAACGACTTAGTCCACCTTTTGGAATTTGAGATAACACTGGATTTAACTCTTGTAGATACTAATGTCCGCGTATATTATGGTAATAGTTAAAAATTTTAATACGATTTTAATAAGTCAGTCTTTTTTGAAAGACATTATGGGAGAATAAAATTATCAAGACATCTCTTGCTCCATCCACTTAGGTTAAAAAGCAACAAATATTTTAAGCAGCGAATCGTGAAATTGTACCGTCTAATCAGGACATTTTTTAAAAATAATATATTATTGAAAAGCTAATTCAATTCGATCTGCATTTTGGATTTACAGGTCAATTGAATATCATGAGGACGCGTAATCTCACGTGGCTTTCGAGAATCAATCTCGACTTTCCAATCGCGTGATAGGTTCGCAAAAATTATATTCAACACCATTTGCTACGTTCGATGACTACGGAAGTTATTTGCCGATGAGAGCACCTTCGCTTTCTTCACCGCAACTGTAATCCCATTGGGTACATCGAAGTAATAAATTTTGTACACAAGTACATTATTCTTATGAATATTAACGACGATTGTGACGTGCCGTGCGTCGAATAAAAAGTTTTTAAACAAGTTACCTTTTCTCTATTTTTACATGCACCACTTTGAAAAAAAATATTTTTCTATTTACGTGTAATAGTTATTCATTTAGTGTCGCGCAAAAAATAAAAACATGTCGCCTACGGTGGTAACTCACGTTCTCTCATGGAAAATCCAGCGACGATCGATCTGCGTGTCGCAGCACTACACTAACATTTCGAGCACAACTTCAACATCCCTAGACGAGCGATTCCTTCATCTAAAGCGTGAACGAACGATCGAGCGATCGGAGACACGGCGCACTATCGCGCCGTCCACGCACTGCAGTCGGCGGCTCCCGGCAACTTTCGAGCTGGTCCCGCGAGAGAAGTCCACCGATGCGATTTCCTGCACCCCACCGCGCCAATTGCGAAACAGCAAACAGCTGCCGATCTGCCGGGGAGCCCGGTCAGCTCGACACTCGCGGCAGTTGCGCTCTCCCTCCCGCGCGACCGACAGATCGCGCGTCTTTTGTCTCTTGCACCATTGGCGTATGTCCGCACGAGCAGTGAGCACCGCGAACACCCACTTGCCGTATAAGCCGAACCTACGCGGGGCACCCGATGGACAGCGTATCGCGGAAACCCGACGATTTGGAGGAAAGTCGCGGGTATTCCACTTCGCAACTGGAGTGAGACGCGCAGGCGATTAATTATGCGTTCGTCTGCCCGGTGCACGCGGATTTTCTTCGAAAACGATGGAGAATAATTTTTCTAACTGTGTAGAGCAGATGCAGCGCGCGTTTTGATCCATTTTAAAATTATATGAGCATCTGATAAGAAACCATTGATTTATAAGGTAGAAACTACGGTAGCTCTCTGCCTTCGTAAACTTTATGGCGCGTGATTTTGAGGTCAGTGTTTGCGTATAATTGATAGATGGCAAACGTGGAAGATGCGATATTTTTTATTCAATAGTAACATTATTCTTTGGTGCTATTGTCCAGTAAAACATTAAATTTGTATTATGTGATTTTCGAATAAAAAAAAATGAGTATATTTGGAGAATCAATCAAATTATAATGTATTCTGAATTAACTTTATGGATGTCTGAAAAGAAATATCACGCTAACTCTGTGAATTAAATTAGAAAACGCCGAATGATGATTAATTCGATCACGACTGTCGCTCCCTCGATCCTGCCCGCTCACCAATAGTACTTCTCTATACATAAGAGCTAAGATAACAGGAACAATCCCCGAGAGGCAAGGGATTGCTGTTCAATAAGCTCGCAGGCATTTCAAGTTCACAAATTAGTCGTCGCGCTCGTCGCGACTCGTTAACCAGCTTTCATTTTTTGTACGACTAAAAATTACAAGCTGAGACAATACGATTTTAAAAAGATATAGCTATACGAGCACAGGAGACGCGAGTCAAGATACCCGAGTTAGATTGCGGGTGTGGGCATGAAGAGTTAAATCGACGTAGGAGGCGCTCGGGCCCACGCGACGAAGTGGCTAACGAGCTCGGCCACCTTATCTAGATGCGCACCTGCGACGTTATTCTCTTACACGCGGAGACAGATCGATCGCGTCAGCGGCGATTATTATATGGATAGAGGCGCGGGGCGAGGCGACCGTAGGCGCGAGGAACTGCCGAGGATGGGCCGGAGGGCGGTCGACGCCTTTTTCACAAATGTCACGGTTTATTATTGAGAAAGAATTGCGAGGGTGTGCTTATTTATTTGAAATTTTAATGTGCTTTTATTAGAACGACCGATTCTTCAACTGCGGACTAGATTTAAAATCATATTGTTATGATTCGATAAAAATTACTTTTCATTTTTTTGCAATAACTAGCAAAATTCAACGCGGATTCAAATTTCTCTTACGTATTTATTTATCTATGGTGCATTATGATTTGTGTAGTCAGAAACTTTTTGAATTCTGGCACCATTCAAATAGATATATCGTGTACCAATCAAATCGCGTTTATTAATGCTTCGCAACAAACTGCCATCGATTTTTTTTTTTTTTTTTTTTTAAGGAAGGATTAACTAGGTAATTTTTAGAACAAGTGATTTATTTTGTAAAAACTACACACAGCTTGAAAAAAATTGCCGCAAACATTGGAAAAATTATGTTGTTACCAACCGCATCGTAATTTTTGCCGAACAAACCTTTCCGCGCGTTATCGAGCCTTGGCGCAAAAATAGAGAAACGCTCGCGGGACTCCGGGTCGGCGGAAAAATTCGAGCGCTCATTATTGAAACTCGCTTCCCCGCGTTCCTTCGCGGTTTCTTTCGGCCGAGCCGGGAGCACTGATCGTAATTGGCACGCACTTTCACCCGAGCGGGAAAAAGCGGTCGCGACAAGCATCGAGAGTATGAAATTGGCCTTTTGCATTTTGCACCGTGCGCGCGGGCCGATCCGTCTCCCCGGCGACCGGTCCCCCCGCAGCGCGCATGCACCGGCGCCTTTTTCGCCTTCTCTCCGCTTTTGCATCTCGCAGCCAGCCTTCCGTTACCGTATTTGCGATATTACAAAATAAAGAAATTCAGTTCGTTGCGCGATAATGATTTTCTTTCCTATTATGTTTACTTTCGAATGTATAAAAGAAGAAAATAAAATCCGTTGAAGTTTATATTGACTAATGATCTATAATGTAATTAGTGAAATGCACTAAACATCAGTGGAATATTTTCTACTAAATTTCGGTGTATTTTACTAATTTTTAGTAATTTTTCACTAATTCAACTTTAGGGCGTAATTAGCTGTACTGATTCATAGGCAGTATGCCTACGATATTATTTTTGTATATCAAGATTTCCCCACGAATTTTATGAGACTAAAAAGTAAGATCCATCCATCATGAATTCGATCGTTCGCTGCCTACAAAGACCGTGTACTCCGTCAATAGAACGGAGCTGCCCGAGTCCAGTCGTCAACCGTCGTAATTAACGAGGGAAGAAAAAAAAATCAGCGGCGAACTGAAGATACGCCGTCAATCACGAATGCTGGGAACAACGGGATCACAATGAGGCTGTGTGGAAGTCGGCGCCTTATGAATGGGCTTTACTTCCCGAGGATCGAGGTACATATTCGCGCGCGAAAGCGCACAGATTTACGTATACAGACGGTGCATCGGCGCCCCGGCTATAGGGGAATCGAAAGCAAGTTAGGAGGACGGTAAATGCAGCCTCGCACCTCGCATCCGGTTCACTCGGTATCGAATAAATCTACACGCGAAATGCAACGCGTAGCTGCACGTATTTTGTACAATCGATTTTCGTATCTTTTAAAAAATCGGTTCTTATTGTTAAGATTTTGCCTTGCAAGCAAGGGATACGATAAACATTTGGTACCATTTCTTTGCGTTTACTAAATTCCTAGGAAAAGTTAAACTTTAGTAAATACGAACGCTTTTGCAAAAAGAAAAATTAGAAAAGAACAATTAGATGTCTAGAAGAGTAAGTGCATCGCCTTTAAACTCGATACGAGCACCGGCAGGTACTCCGGCTAGTCAATACCGATGCCTCGGTACACTTTTTGCTCGAGAGGAGGTAAAGAGGTAGCGTACATCTCCGGTGCGGTATAAACGGCTCTTGGGTGCAGGCACGGCTCCGCAGCGGAGTTAAGCCGATAGCCATCGGCGCGCGCGGCGCTAAGCCCGCACCAAAGGGATACTCGCCAGTTGCCGGTGCTGAACGCCAGCTGCGAAGATAATGCAATTGCTTTTAGACACAAGTAGCCAACACGCGCGATCCATAGATCTATAAGCCGTGAGCTCCTTTACTCGCGATTATTTGCGTAATGCGACTTCCTTATCGTTTAACATTAACTCGTTGGCATTTTTTTCTTCGTTAATGCCAGCGACTAAATATTTCACCTAGTTTACTATTTACGGTTGAGTGTACTATTACACATAAACGTGAAATAAAGTTTCAACTAATGGACTTTTTTAAATTCTTGTAAAATATCTAGATCATCGATAATATTTGCGTGAATAAAAGTAAAAGTGTAGGTATAATTAAGATATACGTATAAGCATAAACCATTTCGTTAATATAGGCAATAAACTATTTAATTAATTTATCGTTATCGTACAATTTCGATTTATTTAACAATGTATCTATTTATTCATACATCAAACGAAAGGATGAAATAAATTAAGCCTCGCCAAGATATATATATATCTAATGAAAGTAAATTATCAAGGAATTCATTATCAGAGTACAAAAAAAATGGAATAATTAAAATAGTAAAAAAAAGTATTTATTTGATCGATATCCGTGCGAGTTAGCGAACGATTAATCATTTTGCCACACGACTCTCGGGCATTTCTCGGCGAGGGCCGGTGAAAAAAAAGCACTCGTACACGCATTCCCGTCGGTATATACTTGAGAAAAGGAGAAAAGGAGGAAAGGCATTGCGGCTGACTAAACAAAAGGCACACTCACGGTGTGCCTGCCTTTTTTGCTCTGTAGCCCGACTGCGCCGGCACGCTTCGAGCATAATAAGAGTAATCGCGCGGGCTCGCAATAAATATTCTAAACGACTCGGCGCAGCTCGGGACCTCGAAAATTCTCTTTATGCTTTTCGTTATAAAGGCTCCGCGTAGGTAAAAAGTCTGCGGGATTTTCTGCTAAAATTCTTGAGGGCGTCATATTTCTGCAGTGTTCGCCGGCAAAAAAATTTTCTACACACATTTCTGAAGATTTCTGATCAATTATTTTCTGTAGGCGGAATCCAGCAGGCGCAAGAAAAATAACTGCGACTACTATAATACACCAACTTTGAATTAGCTGGATAAAAATAAATGAAAAAAGAAAAGTCGGAAAATGCAGTAGAATCTTTACTACTTATCTTGTGAATTATCACTATTATTCGTCGGAGACGCAGGGCTTCATTTTAAAAGTAGGTACCTTAAAAAATGTTCAAAATTTTACTGTTCCGCCACGGCAATTGCGCGCACCGTAATTGCGAAATAATGTAAATCTACGAATATATAAAGCAGCGCGCCTAACGGTACGAAATTATTTATCACTTACGCACGGCGTAGACGAAAATTTTTTAGCGCGACGATTACTCTGTTACACGCAGGAACAGTTACGATCAACATCTTCATGGAAATTTACACTTATTGTGCGCGCTTGTAACATAATGAGACATAAAATTATTTTACGCTCGCTCAGCGGGGATAAATGCCGAACGCGATAAAAGAAAAAAGAGGAGCCGCGGGACTCACGACAGGAGGAAGGTCGATTCCCACTGGCGACGCGGCGCTTTCGACGATTGTCTCTCGAAGCCGCGCGGCAGCGGCGTCTCATTGCGAAATTCATTACCGCGCGGCTAATCGGAGCGTGAGAAAGTTAGCGGGGCCACTACGACTCACTTCCCGTCGGGCCGCGCGAAAACCCCCCCGCTCGCCTCATTAATTTGACGTTTAATCACTTGCATTATTTGCAATGGCTAGGCGCTTCTTCGCGCGCGCGCAATTACGGCCTAGCTGTTATGCTAATGCGAGCGAGCAGCGACGTAACTGTGCCCAAACGCCCTGGGGCAAAAATGCACGGATATGAAAATTATTGACTCATTTGGGAGTATCGCAAGCTTTAGAACAATACTTGAAATGACGTACCCTCTACGTCCTCTATTAAACTGTTTATGTCAGCATTAAAATCTAAATAATTATGTGCAAAGTAATATATTAGTGCTCGAAGAATGTTACTGAGGATCGAACTAAATATTAGAAATTTGAATTACCTTTAGTAGCTGAAATTATTTTATAAAGCTAATTTTTTTAAAAAAGTGCTAATTACATAATAATTTTTAGATCTTATAGCCCAATAATAACCCCTTAAGTTGATTATTTTTGTCCACATTGTACAATTTTAATTACTTTTATGTTCACTCGTATTCTTGCTAATTTCAACGACGGAAATATAATACAACGGCGTAAGCAAGTTAAACAGGCATGTTGATAGGTCTAACAAGTTGCTTTATTGTGACCTGATACAATATACGCATTATTACCGGTTTTCTAATTATTTTTAGCAACATTGTACTCGGTCGCAACGTCGCTTCTGGGCACAACGGGAATGAATGACAAGCCACTGACGTCAAATGGATAGTGAGCGAGGGTCACGTACTCACGTGTATAATAAGAGTATTTTTAATTAAAATCGTATTTTTACTGTTATTATTAGAAATAGTGCGTCTATTTTCATACAATAAATGATACTTCGTGAAAAGATAAGCTGATATTAGCAAAATTTAAACGACGCAAAAAATTTGCGACAAAATACAAATCTTTATGAATAAGAATAAAAAGTTCGGAGACATTAAAGCTTTTGATAAACGCTTTGCCATCGCAGGATTTAACGAATTTATTAGATAATTAAATTTAATGCACTGGTTTTATTATTGGGTCAGCCTTTCTTACGTCTAACTCTAAGCGGCATACCGTTATTCGGTTTCTCCCTTGATTTCAAGCTAACAGTTAACGACTTTCTTCGTACTCTCCCACGCGTAAATCGATAAGAAAAAAACAATTCATGTCGATTGTTAGATTTTCAGTAGCAATTTTCCACCCTTTTTTGGTCGTAACTAATGATTAATGAAGTTCCTTTTAAATTGATGAAATAGATGAGTTGCCAATTATTTATATTAATAAACGATCCACAAATAAGACTGGTTTACAATGGTTTTATTAGTAGTTTTAATTTCAACTGCAAATTAATTTTGCTCACGGCTGTACCTTAACATTTGTGTTATTAGCAGTAGATGCAAACCAGTTTAAGAAGATAAATCCAAAAAGCATCTGAAAACAATTTATCGATTGTAATAAAAAGCATTGTAATAAATCCAATGATTAATCAAAATATATTTATGAAATACGTGATAATTAGTTTGGACAATGCTTTAACTGTAAGGAAAAATGTAAAGTGTCTCCGACTATTTTGTAAGGGGTGTGGCACAAAGAAGGAGCGCTATCGCGGCGCAGCGAAGCGCCGGTGTCTACGTGGAAAGTAATCAGTGAAACTCGCTGAATTGCACGGCTAATGCACCCGTGACCGCTGCACCTCTGAACCACCGTATACCGATGTATAATGCACTAGGCATGCCGGCGTTTAAGGAGGCACAATGCGCGACTCAATGAACGTCGAAAATTCAATTTAATGCTCGCGGCCTACATGTGCGCGTATCGAGACCTGTTTACATGTGCGATCACGCGAATTTCCTCGATACCGATCGTAATATCAGCGGAAAATATCTCAATGTTGAACAGGCGCTGTTAAATTTACCTTGAAAACTTTTATCGTAAAATACGCGTACAGGTACAACTCTTATGTATACTAAACTACTAAACTACCAGTATTTCTATTTTTTTATTTAAAAAAGAGCAAATATGCTTTTAAAATTAAAACTCAAGTTTATCGAGCTGTCAAGGCAGTAATATTTTTTAATCAAAGCACAAAGAATCGAATCGACATTCGGCGCGCAGCCGTGAATAAACTTTTCAATATTCACCGTGCACCTCCACTCGCCCCCGCTGGCAATAAAGGTGTATAAGGTGCGTTAAGGCGCTCGCGCCATAAGAAGAGATAACGAAGGATGCGTGCTTCGAAGCGCCGCCTCAATACATAGATTAATCATAGATTTAATGTTAATACGGTTTTTCACTCGAGGGCAGCAGGCTTCCTGCGCGCAATAATTAGCTCGGTAAATTTGTCACAAATGTCTGCTACTTATTTTCTGATATTCAGTTAAATATTGCAAGAAGTAATAACAGAGTTAAATACTGCTTTGTTGTGCATTTTATTCCACAATTAACCTATGGCGTCAAATCTGATTGCAACAAATTTTCAAGGAAGAAAATATAAATCTGACGGAATACTCTCTTTCGAACGGTACTTGGCGAAATAATAGTATTCTCACCCTCGCGACTTTATAGTATTATAAAACTCGGCTTCCTCTCGAGATTAGCGTAAAGAGAGTAATGCGACCGGCACTCGAGTAAATCATATATATAATAATAACCGTGTACGGGTGTATACCGTGTATTTTTCAAACCGTCAAGGCATTGCGCAGCTATTTCCTCGCCTCGCGGTGATTAACAAAAAGCGAGACAATCTGCGAATTTCGAGTCCCCGTCAAGAGTCGATCAGTCATTGACAAGAAAGTAACGATATTGATTGTTTTGCTAAAGATGTATCGATAGTCCCGAATCACTAACTGTGCACTATTCCGATCAGTCGGACTAAGGCGTCAATGAACTTTTTAATCGGTCATGAATCGGATAGTATTTACTTTTTTTTTCAATTTCCGCAATTTGCAGCGGCATTGCAACGAAAAAATTTCGCAACGAAATAACTGCGTTGTCGAAACTTGTATATAGAAAGTTGGTTGGAAAAATGATTTGCACTTGTGAGAAATGTGCAAGGAATGAAAAAAAAAAGAAACAAAACAAAAAAGGAAAGAATTGCAATTTAAGTATGACATGTGCGTTTTCATACTTTCTACGATTCATTAAGTTTGTCAAAGTAAGCTTGCGACCGTTTAATCGCGTCGTTAATCTTACCGGCGAGAGCTCTGCCCCAGAAAAAGAGGATGTCATCGTAGAAAAGTCTTATTATTTGCAGTTCGTCATAATTACTGCTTTCCAATGTGTCTCCGCGACATTAAACTATCGCATATTTCTGCGCTTTTTACAGTATAGATCCGTTAACTCATCGATTTATTTTTATCCGCTGCTACGTGTCAATAATCGAATGTGTGCCGAGTATAAATATCCGTCTGTTGAAATAACAAAGTGCTAATTGGAAATTAAATGTATGCGATTCGAGTAACAAAATATTAGAATATTATTTTTATAATCACGTATTAATAATTAAGTCAAGTGATTCATTATTTATACCTTTAGGTTTTTTTCTGAGAAGGACCAAAATGGAATTAAAAGCAAATTCTACGACTGCATCGTATTCCGGAAAAAGGAATGCGAGGACCAATAAAAAGCGCATACTTTTCTTTACGACGCTACAAGAACAGTTTTTCTACAGGTCCAACCAGATTTTTAGAAAAGCCGTTACGTGCAGCGCGTAATCAATTATATAATCAATTTGATCAGAAATCAGTTAAATCTCTAGATTTAATTTATATTTTTACCCGATGAGGTGTGAATATAAATTCTATACTTCATTACAAAGTGAAAATTTACTGCGTATTACATTAATAACATTTCAAAAAATCTAAATAGGCTAATTATTTATAAAACGAACTTTATTAATTTTCTTTAAAAAAAAATATTAAATAATCGATCGCACTTCATATAAAAAGTGATATCGGAATGAAACGAACGACTATTTATCGATTGATCAGCGGTTTAAAAAGCATCGAGTCAGTCGTCTGGACACGTGTACGCGTCCGATCCAGAGCGCTATCGATCTTCGAACGGTAGTCACGCGTTTCGCAACTTCGTTGCCTCTCGTGCGCGTCATTGTCGTTCCGTTAATAAGGGCAGACGCCCGTCGACACTCCGACACGTCGGCGCTCGCGCGTGATCCAGGCTTCGTCTTCCTGCCCGCCCGTTCGCGCAAAAAGGTACACGCGCTTACAAATTAGTCGACGCGCGGGCCTTTGTGCTTTTTGCGCCTTTTTCCTCAATTAGCGCATGTTGCGGAGCCTCGATGTAATCGAAATATATATCGGTTAACTTTTCATGGCTTTCTGTAATGAAACGTCACTTTGCGCGCATTTAATACCAGTAGTAACATTTTATAATCAAAACTGAATGTTATAAAAACGATTTTATTTTTATAAGTTTATATTCTATGTTTCTATGTTTTCTCTTAAAATTATAAATCTTTTTCATTTAAATTCGAAAGAAAATGAAAATATAGTAGAAACACTGATTTATAAAGTTAGATAATAAGATTAAATTAAACTTGTATTAATTAAATTACTGTATATACAAGGTTCTATAAAGACGCTAAATAAAAAATAGGATTTTTATTTACCTCATAAAGTATGTAAACGACCGGAAAATGTTATTTCACCTTTACGACAGTCGAGCTCGAATTAAATAAAATCATTTCCAAGTGTAAACTGTATCAATAACCGAGAGACTTTCTAGCGTTAACGCGCGCTTCATAAAAGCGCGGCCCGGCTTTACCGTTAAATCGTGGTTATTTATACGAGGAGGCGACGCCCGGGCAACAAGTGTCCCCGAAAGAGAAAAAATTCGTGCACGCTGCTCATCGCCGAATTACCTTCGTCAACGCGAGCCTGGCCAAAGGAGGGAAAGAGAGATTAAGAGGGGGGGGGGCAGAGAGAAAGTGCATCCCAGGAGGTGGACGCACAAGGATGAGGCTGAGATTTCCATCTCGCCTAAGGAGAATGACGAGGAAGCGCGTCCCACTTTTACTCGTGCCGGCGCGTCTTCGCTTTTTTTCATTTCCTCCGCGTTAGAGGCGTGTACCCCCATAAAAATGTTGACGGATCTATCGCGGACTTTCCGTCGGGTCTAATTAGGTATCGATTCAATTGAGATTTTTGCGTCGCTTCCGCGAAAAACAAGTTGAATTATATTGAACTGGTAATTCAAGTAGAATTATTTTTATTAATGGTTTAATTAGTCGTGTTACTTATAAGTAACAGCTCTTTAACAATTATCTTGACTATTTGTTGAGTTTTCAATAGTAAAATATTTAGGTTATCGAGAAAACGGAGAAAATTTCGAAAAATTTTTTATAAACGAAGTTCTCTAAAGATTGCACAAAAATTATTTGAGATACCGCAAATAAGAATAGTACGTGAATTTTTTATCGTTTCGGATCGGTAGCTACAAATCTTGCAGATTCGCAAATCGCACCTATCGAAAGAAAAAAATGAAAATGCAGCCACGCAAGCCAATAGAGACGCGCGTCTACTTGGCGGGTCGATTAAAAGCACCGCACAGCTCCGGCGTACGCCTACGCGTCACATTACACCGGCGCGCATTATTCTTGCGCGGCGCAGTGTTAACCCGACACTCAAACTGCAGAACGCGACGCCCGCGCCCAATTATTTTCGAGCGCAATCCGATCCCCTGAAAAATTCCGTTTCGTCGCTGGAAGTCCTATGTATATATAGGCTCGCGGTTCGACAAAGTGTCGATCGGGTTTAGTGCTTCTTCAACTTTTTTCTGCGGCTTTTAGAATCGTCCTTCTGTTTCTTTCTTCCGTCCAGCTTGAATTTTATAGAAAACCGATTTCACTGATTAGTATAGTGAGTAAAGCAAGTAATGTCAGTTTTTAACAGTTATTTATTTTTTTTACATCATATTTAAGAAAAGTGAAAAATTCGATCCCTATAAAAATAGCTTAATTCAAGTTGTTAGTTTGCTATACAGCGAGCAGCAGTCTAATTAGCGGATTTTCTGAATCGTTCCTATTGGATTTCTGTATCCCTAGTGGAAGGAAGGTCACAGGATAAGAGGGTTACAGATGACGCTCCCTAATGAATAAACAGTAATAATGAAACATTGAATGTTAAATAACCGTGGCGAAGAAAAAATATTTTGCGTTAAATATTAATTGACTCGTTTGCTTGAAAAGCCACGAATGTCGCGTTTCTCACGCGTCAAGTTATCACTTAGTCACTTTAATCGCACAATCATGCGGTCTTGCGTGATCATTCGCGTCAATTTGCAGATATAGAATTTTAGAATATCGTGCGAAGTCCGCGGTAATCGAGAATTTAATAGAATATTTGAACGTCCTTTTAGACGCTCTTAAGATTTCTTTTATTTTCATTAAAATATACCTCGCGATAAAAGGCAGATTGTGCTCATTTAAATACCGAGTCTGGCCTTGTTACACGTTTGCAGCATCCTTCAGAATTGCTTTTATCAACTCACCTGCAACAAAAAGAAAAACGTACATTAGGCCACGCAAACTTTATTGTAAATAATTCATAAAAATTTCTAATTCAACGTAAAACGAGCGCCCCGGTGTTCCAGATGTTAAGCGGGTAGATAATAATTAAATCGATCTCACTAATGTGAACGCGCGTGCGAATAAAAATAATAGTCATCGTAACAGTCGCTAAACTGTGTTGCAATGCACGCGTCGGTTCTCACGATCCGCTTAACTTTTTTCTCGCTTTTCTCCCCCACATGCGTACAAGTATGACACTACGAGGACAACTTAGAGCTTACTTAGAGCTATGCTCATTTTTCTTGCCTTTTTCTGTCGGCACGAATTTTCTTTACTACACGGGCCTTGAGACCGCGAGCAACAAGTGCTATGTTTTTGTATCGTAACGCGCCTCAATGATTTTCGTGTATTTATCGCATAGGTTCACTCGGTTGTAAAAGTGAATCGATTTCGATCTTACGGATTGATGCAAAATTATGAAAACTGCATTTTTTCGAAAACACGAATCGTGTTTTTTCCTCTATAAGTCGCAGATATTATATTCGCAAAATATTGTAAGGGAAGAATATGTGTTTACAGAAAACGTTGGAAATTGAATGGCATTGTGCTTCGAAGTAAGTCAGGTTATATTTTCTAATTAATTAATTAATTGTAAAGGAAATCAGCAATTGTAAAGCGATTTCTCTGCTTAAGATTCAGGTAGTGTTATGCAGACAGGAAGCTGAAAGAGCGCGTGAAATGAACGGCTGTAAACAGTGCTGCACAGGGTATACGCTCATTGCGTGTCAAAAGTTTAAGTAAAGAAAGTTTCGGCGTGTTAGAATCACCTGCAGGATTGTAAATAGATCCGGGAAAATCTTCTTGAGTTTCTACCAGTATTTTCATGAAAAATCAAAACTAAATTTCTAATTCATAAATTGGAAACGCTTCGAGATTCGAAGGCATTATGTAAATAGACATATTAAAGTGGATGTTTAACTAATATTTAATTTAATAAATAGTGTTGAATTATGGTAAATGCACTAATAAATATGCAAATTTTGGACAAGCGAGAAATCCTAGTACATCTTGCGGTATGTGTGAACGTAAGCAGCGGTTTACATGATTATCTGTTGATCAAAGTTCAGTTTTATCTTTCATCTTTATTTATCGTTTATTTTTAACTCAATCAAAGAATTGTAATTTTAAAAAATTAAAAAATTAATTTATTTCTGTATCAACAATTTATTGCATTGATTTGCTTAAAAACGATAATCCGTAGTATACACGAGGTACATCATGTTTAGAATTTTATACTTTAAACATCGAAAAAGCTACATTCAAGTTTTGGGTCCTAGTAAGTGCAACAGTATGCAGGAAAATAATTTTAAAAAATTTCATGTTTAATATAGCTTTAGAAAAGAAAAAAAGTGTCTTTCAATGGAGCTCATAAAATTAATAGCGATAATTTCAATATTGAGTGGGCTTTTAAAGCTACACCTCATATAAAAATATCATTAGAAAGCTGAAAAACTATATTCAATACATTTTAATATTCCTATTTTTGACTGAAGGCGAAAGTGATTATATTCTTGTCCACTATCACTTGTAAGTAAAAAATCTTGAATAATTAATCAATATATAAGCAAAATCCTCTAATTTTCATGAAATCCTGTAATTTATTCTTAATAGTTTCAGCAAAGTAGTATCTGATCGATTGCAAAAAAAGCAGCATGCCTCTAAATGCTATTTTGCTGAACAGTCGTGCGAGCAGGTCGAAACTTCAGACTTTGCACCTTTCTCTATCCTTTATACGTTCGCTTGATGAGGCGTTGACCGCACCGAAGTGGAAACAGCTAACAGCTCAATAAGATCGGACTGGCCGATAAGGCCCGCCCGCGAGCTAATTTTAAGGCGTAATAGCCCGGAGAAATTCAGTGACAGGTTTGGCGTCCAAAGCGTATAAGTGTCCAACGATCGAATGATAGATACGAAATTCACGCAACCACTGACTGACTGACTGTATAGTCACACTGCTTCTTTTAATAGCCGCACTCCTTACTGCTGCTACTACTCTTCAATTGTCTTGATACATTGAGGTTTCTCTTTTCTTCATTTCAAATTTTACTACTAATAATAAATTTTGTGTGTACAATAAGAGAAGGAAAATGGTAAGAACGAGTATTGGGAAGACAAGTGAAAACTGTTTATTCGTCTCAGGGAGTATTGAAAAATAATCGATTCGTATTGTTTCTTTTTCAATTAAATTGTTAAATGTTTTATTAACAAAGATAAATTTACTAATCTTTGTTAATAAACATTAAAATAAAAAGAAATATGCATCGATTATTTTTTGCCGTAACCAATGACACATCGCTAAATAATAAATCAAACGTTTAACGGATCCCTAAAAAGGGAAGCAGGAAAATCGACAATGAAGTAAGAGCAAGAACCGCGGTTTACATTAGGCGTGCGACACTGGACTCGCTACTCGCGTTTTTGCGGAAAAAGTGGGTTATGCGCCCGGCGACTTGTCGCGGCCGGTTAGATCGGTAACGAGCGGTGCGCGCGGATGTAACCGGCGCCGCGAACGATTGCGAAAGGGACAATAGCGCGGCTCGCTTTCTCGCCGGGATGCAACAATTATCGCGATCGCGTCTCCCGGCGATGATGCTCGTTATTTTCGACGCGAGCGTCGCCTTTCGAAAGTGTCAATACGCCCGATTGTTTTACGACGGCCGACGCTCGTATAGGTGAAAGTCGCCGCGTTGGGAAACGCGCGATTGTCGCCTTTTAATTATTAATATTTTATCTCGGCCTTTGCCAATCGCTGATAAGGCGACTGACCGGGAGCGTAATTGTTGGTAGGAGAATCACGTTTTTTTGGTTTGTTTCGAGTCTCGTATAGGAGACCGCTTTCGAATACTAAATCACAGAATTGCCATTTATTCTGATATTACGTTGGCGTTTATTCTGATTTAACGTAATATGTTTACAGTGTACATTGGAAACAAGATTTTTTTAGATAAATAATACATAAACGAGTTATTATTACTTTACCGATATACAAATGATATACGTTGGTATTTCGATACATTAACGGTGTACATTGATATTTCGTGCAGCAGCAACGTTTTATCACTATGTTTATAATAATGAGATTTCTAGTGAAACATTTTGCACCATTTAATGCAAAAAGCGTGAAATTGCGTCTATAGTCAATTTATTTTCTCGATCGGAGCTATACATAATGTACGTGTAGCTTTCTCCTTGACACCGTGCGAAATATCGCGATTGCGATCAATTCCAATCGCCATCGAAGAAACGTTAATTTTTCTCTTCCGTGAAAGGCAATAGCCTCATAATTTAACATTAATGTCAACAGTAAAAATTATAATGCCATACAATTATTATAATTGGATTTTTCTAGTAATTTGAAAACTTTGTAGCAATAATATTAACATTAATGTAATAATCATGAGGAAGTGGTCGAATGATAAATACGTGTGCATTGGTTTTTTTCGCGTCAGTGCAGTTAAGATATTTTCTTCCGCCGCACATAATGTCACTCTACTGTACACGTTTGATAATGCATTTTAAATAAAAATGGTGGTTTTTGTTTCTTCCTTTTATGCGATACAACTTTACAGATAACTACTAAGGCTCAAACAAAGCAGGTTTTCTTTGCGGTGCCGCGTTAATTGAATTATTTATTACACACTTGTTCTCTAAAGTTGAATTAGTGAAAAACTACTAAATATTAGTGGAACGTTCTCCACTAATCACCATTTACTACTTTTTAGTACATTTTACAAATTTTTAGTAGTTTTTCACTAATTCAACTTTTGAGGCTGAAGAAAACGACTACAGTGTATTCAATCTTTTCGTCGGTGTATCAAATTATTGCACAGATTGGAGTTTTCATCCGAAAACACTAGCAAGTGCAACTATTTTACAATATAAACAATTTTTTCAAAAAATTAATTATCAACTTGAATGTTATTTTCACCGGGTGCAATGTAACTTAAACACTCGGCTAACAGACGCGATGATTGATTAATGAACGACGTCTCCTCGACGAGTGCGCGCGTGACCGTATAATATAATGCAGGATAGACGCGGGCGCGCGCATAAAAAATGAGCGCGAGGCAATGCCTCGGCGTGTGGCTGCGCTCGGCGCGCTTCTCTCACGCGCGTTCCGTCGGGCCCTAACAGCCTCGGCGTCGTCTCCGGGTGACCGCAACACCTTATCGCTCCGGGGTTTTACGGACGGCGGCCACGCGACTCGAACGGCCCGTAACGTAATACCCGAGGTATTTTCCGCGGCGGGGCCCGATCAAGTCGTTATTACTCCCGCCCGATGGAAAAACTTAATTGGTGATGTGACTTTTGATCGGTTAATTCGAGGCTCGCTGCTTTTTTTTATAATAAACCAATTTTTCGTTCAAGATTTTCATGTATTGTAACAGGAATAGTAATAATCGCTTTTTCTTGGGTTTCGATAATTTTTTTTAAGTGAAATTTGATTATTTCTTTCAATGAAGCAACACGAATTTTCTAACGTCGGGATCCAAGTGTGGCAATGACATGGGTACTTGCTGATACATTAAAATGTTGCCTATACAGCTGGTCGAAAATTAAATGTCTATAACGGTAGGATGATTCATGCGTATTACTAAAGAAGTTTTGTTTTCTCACCTTAGCAAGCGAATAGTACATTTTGCACGATCGAATATTAATTGAAGGATTAAGTGATTTTTGCCATTATAAACTTTTGCGCGCACGCACAAAATGGTCCTATCGCTTGAATTGTTTTGCATATAGCGATAAGAATTGATTTTATGACTGTTCTTGCGGATTACTCACAGAGATAAGGGTTACTAGTTACCTGTTTTATTTTTTATTTGAACAAGTACAATATAGATTCTATATGTATCATTAGAAAAAGACAAATTACTACTGCACGTTTTCCGCAACAGTTACTGAAGAAATGCTTACTTTTCATAAGTCCACCGTGAACAATTTGAATGAATATTTAAGTGACTCATGATTCACTCATTGCAATACATTCTTAAAACACTACCAACAACACTTTGCTGTTATCTTCCCAAAAGCCGTTTGACCTGCATTGCGAAACGCTCGTATTCTTTTCATAGTCGCATTGCTCAATACTTAAGCGACGTCGGTTACCACACGCAGACTCTAATCCAGCTGTGATATTAAAATTTTCGCAGAAAATCGTCCCAGCAATTTAGCCCGACCTTGTAACAATTGTCATCCCGCGTGAACTTTCCTCTCGCATTGTGCCTGCCACGGGAGAAAAGCAAGTACCGCTACGGGTAAGAAGAAGGCTTTTTCCAATACGCAGGATCGAAAGCGACGACGAGAGTCGGCGGCTCGAAAAAAGAATGTGGAAGCTGCAGCGTCGGGAGGCGCAGCCCGGAATTAGTGTGTACGCGCAGCGGCGCCCAAGGTCTTTTACGAGGTAGCCTTACGACTTCGGGGCCCGGGGAAAGTCAAAAGTGTCGTCAGGTGCGCGCCGGGCCGATAACGCCCTGTCCCCCGGGGACCGACAAAAGCCATTAAGCAGTCATCGATTTGCTTTTACGAGTGTCTCCGAGTTGCCTCGGAAGTGCCTCGGCTCGTCTCTTAAAAGGAGGGTCCGTTCCCGCGGTCTCTCCTTTCTTTTTTCTCGAGCCGCGGCTCACGATTCGTGGCGTCGAACTCCGATGATCCCTCAATGTAGCTGAGCTGTCGCAATGCTTCGAAGCAGCTGATCCAGCTGTAGCTGCGAGGACTTTCGAGGGTAATGGCCGTGCTAATTAGAATCGCGAAAATAACTTCGAGTCATTCGAGAGAATTTGCAGCGATAGGACTATTGATTGGTTGGACGAGCCGAAAGTTCTTATTGTTGCGCAACGCTTCCTCACTTTTTCTAAGTACACCTTCTCCGAATGCGCTTATTATTATTCATACTTCGTCGAGGAGGTACTCGCAGAATGATAATTCACTTTGTGATGCTTGAATGATAGAATTGAAAATTTAAAAAATGATAACTGTACACTGATGAAAAATTCTTGTAAAACTTAGAGTACTGTATAGGAACATGGTCAAGTTAGTTGAAAAATTATCATTCTTTCTAGTAAAATTTATAATAGTATCTAGCATAATTTATTATAATTATAGAAAATTTTACTACAGAAGATGGTAATTTTTGAACTAAATTTTCCAAGTGTACTTTTGCAAAGTAATTTTCAAAAATCGCTCAATCAAAGGGGGTAATTCGAAGGCGCGCAGCAACGTCACGAGCTGGTGATTAGCATTTTGAAAAATGAGCCTTATGAAATCGGTAGTAGCTGCAACCGATTAGGACCTCCAGATCATCAATTTCTCGCAGTGTGCGTTGCATTCCCTGGGGTCGATTTGAATTGCACAATGAACCCGGCCTCTCGCGTGCGCCGCGCGCCTCCTTCGCTAAATCCTGCAAAATTCGTGTCGAGCATTCACGACGATTTGGGCGCGACGCGGAATAATGAAGCTACTAAAGAACAGTGTTTTATCGACATCGCGAGGTTTTATTAGACGTTAGAAGATCGATAATTGCAGATTTCGAAAATATACACACGCTCATTATCTCTCTAAGTTTAATTAAGTGAATAGTGCGTCATTAGTGCACAACTAATTCGAATAAGTAAACACACGGATATTTACTGCAGAATAAGTGAAAAGTATATTGATAAGTGAATATTTACAGTTTTTTTTATCCTTAAAGGTATAGGCACTAGGCCACGTCCTTAGTACTTACTATTTAATAAATGAATACTCACTTATTTTGAAGTGCATATAATTAATTGTACACTATTCACTGATTTAAATTTAGAAGGATGATTATAAACAAAAAAGTAAATAAACAAAACTGGTAACTAAACGTTGACATTTAGCTTGATTCTCATTTATTTTGCAGGAATTTTAATCTTTTAATTTAGATACAGTTTCAATTATTTATTTCGAAAAATAACAAAAAAAACTATTTCCCTCTCTAGAAGTTAACCATCTAACATCATCATCCAGATAATCATCTAAAAGCTAATCAGCAGCAGTCCCGGCCGAGCCCGCGGCCCTTATCTCGCGGCGGTGCAAGACGCCAGCGGACCGCTCGCTAATATTCGTCTCTTACTCTCGGGAGAGCCGCGAGCGCATGGATGCGGACGCGCGGGAGAGGCACTGCAAGGCATCGGCGGCCCGAGGAGTCGCGCTTGAAAAGTGGCGCGCCGAGCAGCCTTGTTAAACGCGGCCGCGGCGAATACGAATGGAGAGGTTGCGGGGCAGGCCATTAATTGTCCCGGGGCAAGTCTCGATGCTCTCCCCGGCTGAATTACTTTATCGCCGGTGCTTCTTCCGCGCGGCAGAGAGAGAGAGAAGCGGAGGATTGCGAAAGGAAAACTCCCGCGGCAGCGCGCTCTTTTCTCCGCGCTTCGGCGAACGGCGCGCCTTCTCTCCGACTTGAGCTTTTTCAGGCCTTCAATTTTATTTTCTTCATTAAGAATAACATCAAAGTTAGATTTGAGAAAAACGTCGCTTTTTAATACAGCGTTATCAATTAAGGGTGGAGATTACTCGAAATACGTTAAAAAATCGGTTTTTTGGTGGAGATCTTAAAAATTACCTACAATAATTCCACGCCACATATCTTTTAATTAAGTACGTTAGAAATAATAGGTTTAATCTTAAGTATGAAGATGAAATATTTCATCGTCAGGACTATTTTGAAAACAAGTCATTTGTACAGTTTAATTAAAGTGGATTTTCTCTGGTTCTAAAGCTCCTTTCTTGGAAGCTCTATTTAAGCTAATTTTCTTAGTTTTTCTTCTACTTTTTTGATAAACTACTTTTCATGAGAAGTCTCAATCCTTAAGCGCATCTGCAGAGACTACATCAAGACAGAGAATTAAAAATTTAATAAAAAAAGAAGCAACAATAAGAAAAGTTTGAATCGACTGTTAAAAATGAAATAATAGGTATGAGGTGTATTTACAGTGGAAAAACTCGCAGGGAAAGCACGTCCGTATGAATAATTTAGCAGGGCATCTCGGTCGCCGCGACTCGGCAAATAATCGTTCGAGGCGCTCGTGCGATCCCATTCGATAAATCACCCCGGGCGAGCTCCCGCGGCCGAGGGCGGTACGCTTTTCCACTCCATTTTCCGCGGACGCGCGCTTTTCGCCGCCTCGGCCTGGATTCGCGCGCGGCTATATCGAAATTCCGTGCTCTCCGTGGATGCTTCCAGCCGCCGACGACTCCGTAGCGGACATTTTTTTCGTCGCGGAACAGCGAAGAATCCCCGTAGCCGTATACGAGGTGTCGACTATTTTATTCCGTCTCTCTCGTCTCTCTTGTTCTCTAGGCTTTCTGCCGCCTCCCACGCACCTTCGTCATACGCCGAGGATATCCCTTTTGCATTATTCACGTGTCTGGAAACGATTCGAAATGTCAGGCTCCGGTGCAGCGTTTTGGTGTTACTTTATGTTACTTCATTTCGGTGTCCGTCAAGTATGATTTGTGCGTGTTTAATGTTGATAGGACGTTTTTGTTCGCTTTAATGGTGAAATTGTGTTTTATATAAACTATAATCTTTTTAAAAGATTTCATAATAAACCGATAAAAAATATTTATTTAAATTGATATTTTTGTAAATATCTACTAAATTAAATTTTTACTTTATTTAAACTGTAAACATAAAAAAGTAGAATTTTTTTAAATCTCTTGTACAACCTCTAGCATATATCTTCTTACAAAAATCACGAGTCAAGAAAGTAGTGCAGCTGAATAAAGCCTGAAAAAAGCCCTAATATAAAACACATTAAATTTTAACATTTGATTGAAAACCGAAAATAAGTTGTAAACTAGGAAAGAACTACCAGTAACAACTCGCCTTTACATCAATAGAAACGAGAAAATAATTTCCAACTAAATTTGTTTCTACGAACACGTGGCGTATAATAATGTACCAGACGGAGTTAGGCACGTCAAAAAAAAGAGTAAATAATGAAAAAGCAATTTCGAACGAGTGTATAAGACACGCCGGGCCTGCGCGATATCTGTGAGTCAGCGAGAAGCGACGGGATTTGCATATACGTCTCTCCTCTCGGCGCTCATTGAAATTCGCGGGCTCGCCTCGAACGGGGACAATGGGCGCGCTCGCTCGTGCGTCGATAGAGGAGCCCGCGCGGAGTCGGGCCGCCGCATCTCCGCGGGCCTTCCAGCGAGCTACTTACGGCTTTCGCGCGCGAACATCGCTGTCCGTTTAATTTTATCCGCAAACAGAGGCGGTCCTCTCCGGCAGGTGCTCACCGACCCGGGAGGTTCGCCAAACGGAGAAACGGGAATGTACACCGCCGGTTTCGCCCGTTCGTCCGGATGTGTTAATTACGCCAAAGTGATATCACCTTTAGTGCTTGACAGTTTTTTCTCGAGAAACTGTGCTGGAACGTGCATTTTTAGTACCGCAATACAAATGTTTTACGACGATTTCAACCTCAAAAGCACGAATTAATAGGTGCGAATGTAGTCGCACGCGAAGTCACCTGTGTAGGTAGTAAAGTTTCTTTAAACGTATACGTTTATATGTTTCCTTGTGATTCCATAAGTTTTCTTCTTTTGTATGTCGTCGCACCTAGTGAAAAAAACACATTTCATTTTTCGATCTTATAATGATGAAATGCATACTTTAGTTTTTTGCAATAAAATCTTTCTCGACTCTAATCGGCAGAGGAAATTTTGCCGCTTTTTTCTTCATGAGATTTTCACAAAATTTCCTTTTTAACACAATTAAATTGATTTAATAGAATTAAGGATCAGAGACCTATTAGCAAGCAGAATTGAAAATATATACAAGTAGGTACATATTGAATACAAACTTTTTCGCGAAATGTCCTTTTTTCGTTAAAATTCCGTGAAATTTGCTAGATTCAGCGGAGATCTTGAAAGGCGCTGCAGCTTTCACCAGAGAATTGAAACATGCTTTTTTTCGTGATGGGCGACGGTGTATTTCTACGGAGAGAGCATAAATAAGTCCAGACCACGGGACTACCTTCGACTAGAATCCGGAAAGCGTCGAACGGATAAAATAAAGCGTCGGAAGCAGTCAAAGGCTCCGGGTGGGTTCCCTCCCCGCAGCGGCCGGTGGGGCTCCAGCGACGGAACCACACGGCGAGCTCCGTATAGGTGGGGGTCGGCGGGGCCGGTTGTCACCTCCGGCGTCGCTGGCGCATACCTGCACCGGCCGGCCATTAATCGCGCGCTTAGGTAAAACAGCGGCGGCGACAATTATATACATACTTCGGGCCGGGGTCCCGGCTGACTCACCGGCGGACATCACACGGCGGGACCGCCGCGGTGTCGCTCGCCGGCCGGTCGATCTCCCGCTGCCTGCTCCTCTCCTTTCCACGCCGCACTCGACGGCTCGATAAATTTGGATGATCGGGAGGCTCCTTTGGCCGGTGCCGATTTTTATGCGGCTTACGTAGAACTTCATTTCCTTTAGAAAATAGCCGAGGATCTTGGGAAATTTATTCTGTCGCTTCTTTGTGTCACGTGTGGGGACATATTTCTGTTCAGCCTCTTCGGCGTTTTTTTATTTATTATTGTTAACAAATTAAAGAAGCTAAAGAACGTACGTGAAAAAGATCGTTTTTTTTATTAACGGCTGACGAAGTTACGTCATCGTGGCTGAGGCCTCCGGTATTGTCTCATTCTCGCTCTTCTTGCTGTCCGTTTCTCTCTTTTTCTTACACCTCTATATCGTCAACCTTTGTCACGGTAAATTTGCTGGATTTACAGTTTTGTACGCTTTCCGTTCTTTTCCTTTCGTCTCATTTTGTGATTAGGTCGAATTTACTGGAACGTCTATGTTGATGAAATATTTACTATCTCTTTTACTATTATTTTAAAACATAATTTTACGCTTTTTAGCAACTAATTCTAAATTTGACTTGTATTTATCTTCTTTGTTTCTCCTAGGCTATTCATTTCATGCTCATTTTCATTTACAAAACACAAAGAGGTACATTGTAATGGTTAAGAATTAATTGATTGAGGGTAAGATTTGGACTACGTTATCCTGATCACATCTGTCGATAAGAAAAATTAAGTTCTGCAAAATTAACAAGCTTCAATACTTAAGAAAGAAGAGCTATAAATCAATATCTGATTTTCGATCCGTATCTTTATCGCGAAAAATGCAAAAAAATCAGATAAATCTATAGCTAACAGCAAGAAATATTGTTACGCCTACAATACATTGAAGGGAATAACAGTATGCTTGATCATAGCAAAACGTAATAATTCATTCATCAATTTAAAAAAATTACTTTGTCGTTCACCCATCCAGGACAATTACATCTTCAGTATTGTGCAACAAGATACTTTTCTCCAATTATTTATACTTAGTACCATTCTCATCTCTATCTACATCCCGTGCATTCGGTCCGTAATAAAAGAAATAACTGTTGTAATAAAAGACCCTAAAAAATGTCCAATACAACTCGGCGCGGTCGCGATATTGATAAGTGCCGGGCCGCTGCCGTCGGCGCCGCCGCTGACAAAGAAGAAGCCGTCTCTTTTACGATCGAAAACGAGCGAGTTTACGAGGCGACGTGGGAGAGCGCACCTCGCGCACCTCTTCCTTTATCGTCCCGCGCGTTTCTCGCTCCGCTCGCCGACGCAGCCGGGAGAGAGATCTTGACCGTGAAAAAGGGAGCCGCCGCCGCCTCTCGGACTCTTGCGCAAGACTTTTCTCACCCGGGTGAAAGCGGCGCGCGGAAGAGACGCCGGCCGATGATGATGATGATGATGCGCGCGCGCAGGCCCTGGCGGAAAAAACGAGCGGCGAAAAGGCGGAAGAGCGAGCGCCGGTCTTCCCTTATTAGCGCGCCTCTTATGCCTCGTCCTCCTCCTTTTTTCCTCCCTCCTCCTTTCCTTTTTTCCAATTCCGCGCGTGAGAAGGCTTTCCGAGCTCGACTTGGCTGCGTTTAAGGTCGAGGCGATCGCGAGCGATTATTTATTTTGCAAGAAATCGCCGTTTTTTCGCGGACGATTATTGCACGTTGTTGCGCTTTGAAGACAACGTTGTTTTATTGCTTCTTAAATTATTTCACTTTCGAAAAGAGAAAGTTTCCGAAGTGGTAGAAAATTTTCCCTCCACGCTTGATCTTTCGAGACGTGCCTCGGGCACCTCTTTCGCGGAAAAAATAAGTGTGAAAAAAAAACAGATTTCATCCGGATAAGAATAACAAAAAAGAAAAGAAGCTGTGGACTGTACTGTAGAAGATACTCCCAATCAGTGGATAGCATTCTTAAAAATACGTTATAATATTTTGAATCTTCTCTTCTCTGAAAAAGCGCGATAAATTTTTTATAATAATTCTTTAGCATAAAAATTTGGCTATATTAAATAATTTGTTTAGAAAATTTCATTTTCGCATTCATCATGTGTCTTTCGCTACACCGAATGAAATACAGTATACCAAACTTTCATTTCATACAAGCAAATATTACGAATATTTTTATTTTCACCAGAACCTTAACTTAAGAAGCGCAGTTTAAAAAACGGTAACAGTTAAAAAACGGTGTATCTGCGCGCGAGGCCCTTAGCTCATCAGGAAAGTCGGCGATTCGTCGCCGAGAGATAGAGCGCGACGCTCGTTTCTCAAGGGGATAGCGTTCGGTGCCCACCCTGCGGCGGATCGCGTGTTGCGATTCGGATTCGCGGCGCGCGCGTAACGCTATCGCCGCTTATACCTGCGGCCGCCACGCCTCGGCCGAGCGGGCGAACGCGATACGGGAGGATTTATATAGCCGAGGCTTTCCAGGTCGAGAAAACGAGAAAATCCGCGGCGTGGAAGGACCAAGCGCGCGGGAGGTCCGGTGGGGGATGCAGTCGCCGCCGCCGCCACGCGGATTTTCTCACGCTACGCTGACCCTGACATTACGCGCGCGGATAAGAGCGAGCGCCGGGCTCTTTCAAAGTGGGAAAGCGGACCGCGGGACAGGCGGCGAGCGTATATAGGCTGCGCCGACTGAGATTCGAGATTTAGCGAAACGAGTCGCGGAAGTGGAGAACGCCGCGGTCACGTACTGAACCTTCTTTTTCGCGTTACCCCTGTTGTATTCGCTCGAATCGTCCTCTTGCTCTTCATTCGGTGCGCGTACGTTTTAAATAATTCAGTCGAAATTGTGACCCATTGTTTTTATAGAGTAAAAAAACAAATAAACATCCTTTTGCATTCTGTTCTGTTTGTTTTGTTTGTTATCAATTTTTTTTTAATAAAATATTTTGTTTTAAAAATAAAAATTTATTTGTTGACTGACCGATATAAAAAAAATGAATATGTGACTTCCTGACATAAGGGCATAATTGCATATTTCATAAGCGCTTTTTAGTCGGAAGGAAATAAAAATGGATTTTATCGAGTTTTTCAATTAAATTGAAATTACAAAATAAACATGTAGTTACGTCTATTTGCCGGGAAGCCGCAGATATAAGATAAGAAAATTATTAATGAAAATAAAAATTTCATGGCTCATAAAAAAGCAAATATAAAATATTCGCAGACTCTTGGGAACCTGCACACAAATGAATTTAATTCACACGAAAACTGTAATAGAATTGTTTAAATTTAAATAAATTTCAATTCAAATCGCGGATCTGTTTTTTATGCGTAAAAGTCACGTAATACGCATCGTAAAACAGTTTTTCAACAAAATGCAAACAAACAACTCTGGCGTCATACCTTACTTATACCATAATTTAAAAAAAAATGTTATGTCTTACCTCCTCTGACGCGAACCCCATCAGGAACGCGTGGTTCCGGAGAATTCATATAACACGCGAATCAAGCAGTTCGCTGAGCTCACACCTCACTTCAGAACTCGATCACTCGCAGTCTCAGTTCTCCCTTTCGCCGTACCAAATCGAGCAAAAAAAAAAGTACAAAGTACAAATAAAGCAAAAAAACGCGTAAATTCTCCCAATTGTATTTTGTTATCGAGGAAGATCGTTCACCGCGCGACGCATCCGGGATTCAAAACAGGATCGTATAGGCGCGCGCGCGCATCGCGTGCTCGGCCCGCGGCGTCCACACGGCGACTGGAAGCGCGCTCGAGGCGCCAACTCCGAGACCGATATCACGGGGCCCCAACTCTTCCACTACTCTACCTGCGTGTGCACCGGTTCTCCTCCCCCTCCTTTCTTTCTCTCCCGCGAGCCTCGCTCCCGCTCTCTTTCCCCCCGCGCGCGCTTTTTTCTCGCTAGCGATCCCTCGCACCACCACCTCCTTCTCCTCCTTTCTCTCGGAGTCTCCTCTTCTCTTTTTCTTCCTCCCAGCAATGTGTAACTTGTGATATCGATAGATGATGAAACGCTCCGGGCAGAGGATCGAATTGTTTTAAAGGGATTGGGACAGGTGTGTTTTTTTAGTTTGGTTTCTTTTTATTTTGTTTTTTTCACTTAGGGGGTGGTGGTTCAGAGATGACCGACAGAATTCGAAAGAATAGAAGTTTTTTACCGAAAGGGTGGAGCTACTTCCGCTTTAGATTGCAAAAAACACTTCTTTAAGTGTCCTTTTTAATGAATCCGGTGTAACAATTCATTTTTTATAGAAGAAAAGAATAGATAAAATTTCATGAGATCCCGAAGAAAATGAAAATTACGCTAACCCCCTTCAATGGGATTGTTAACGGTACTTATCGGATTTATTTTTTTTTTTTCTTTAAATGATAATTATTCGAAGAAATAAAATTATTTAATCGGAGAAAAGTTGATACAGATAGTTCAAATGTAAAAATATGTAAAATATAACAATAAATTAAAGATAAAATTTTGAAAAGCTTAGATCAGCTGTAAAAGATCGAGGAGGTCACTGTCCCTGAAATAGGTCAACCTTTAATCATTTATCAATTTAAAACACCATATACCTATAAATTATCACGCGTATACAGCAAATCGAAGCTTAAAGCAGCATTTAAATATATGACTTAATCTCGAATTAATGAAAGCTGCGGCGACGATGCCCACCGTTTGCTTTCCCCTCTCTAGCGGGCGCACAACGGAGTCTTTCTGATTAAAAGGACAACAATAATCGGGCATTCTTCACTTTCTTCTTGCCCCTTTCCCTGAAACACACTAAACTGCCCGCGCGGAGAAATGGCTTTGGATCCGGTGGGACAGGGGGGCTTTGTTCGTCGAACGTTGAGCGGGAGATTACGAAACGCGAGATGAAAGAGCCGCGGTGATGGATGCGCTTCGTCCGCGCCGCAGCAACGTTACCGGGACAAATTCATTTTTACTCGGCTTTAACCATCGTCCTGATAAATGACGCGTAAAGGGCACGAGAGTCAATCTAATATCGCCCGATTGTTTGCTCTTCACACCTGAGCTGTACAGCAACGGATGATGTGATACGTATAATAAACATAAAACAAATTTATAATTAATTGTAATAAAAAATTATGTGATTCGGCAGAGTTAAGAAATGTAAAATGATATTTACGTAAGAAGTTCATCATTTTACAAGAGCATGAAGAAGAAATTGATGCATGGAACTAAAATTTTACGAGCAAGTCATTCGCGTGTTGAAGAAAGCTGGGATCGGAAAAAAGCGATTTCGGTTTCTTATAAAAAGCTGCCAACAGCCTAGGAAGTACACTCGTATTTTAATAAAGTCATTAACGTGCGGTTAATATACTGTAGGTCAGGTCGCGGTGCTCGCAGCGTCCAGCGACGGCTTAAGTGCGCGCTTAACGGTTCGCGAGTTGTTTGGGCTCCGCGAGCCGAGCGCAGAGGTTGCGGCGCTCGAACCGCGCGATTTATCAAAAGCCGTCGACTCGTCAGTCCAATTGTACATTTTTTGAACGCACGTCGATAGATTACGCTATTGCGAGAAGGACATTTTCAATTCACTCACGATTACGACGTTAAAGCAAAACAGTAAACTCATCGCCGTTTCAGCAACAATATTTTACGAAAACAAATAAAGTGTGAAATTAAAATGATAAAGCGAAAAGCACGACTGATAATTTGGCTGAATAGCGCTGGAATGCGCCGGCGAGTGTACGTTGAAACTAAGCATTAAATAGGCTGTGACGCAGGTTTTACAGCCCGGCGTTATAAGCGCGCGGCAATATCGGTAAAAATCCCCAAAAATGCGTCCCGCGTCATTAGCATTACTATCGAGATCTCACTCACACTCGCGTTCTATGCACCGACCCGATGGGATTGAAGAAGCGAGAAAAGTCGGCGTGTCGGCACTTCCACGGGAGCGTAAAGAGCCCCGCGATAATCGCCCACGGCTAGAGCGCCTCTTATCGACCTCTCCGCGTTCGAGCACTAAAAGGCATCCGAGTAAGTACTTGCACTTTAGTGAGTGTATTGGCTTTATTCAGTTTCGTAAAAAAAAATCTCGCTCTCTATGTTCGAATGATAAGGTAAATTTAAGAAACGGTGTAGTATTAAACTTTTCCATTTTCTAGGTATTTGTATTATCCTTTAGTCTTCCAATATTTTCTTTCGATCGTTTCTTCATATGAACAGATTGAAGTAAATAATTTTTATCAATTTGTTTAACTTAATAGTTAAGACGTGAAATTAAAATTATTAAAAATATGATGATGTTAGCTAACATCTTGCAATATATATAAAACGTTTTATGCTTGTCCATCGTTTATCAATATTTTATTATATATATCGAAGCAATAGTTATTTTTTCGTATTAAACAATTTCAAACACCTAAAAAGTATTGCAAACGCTGTTAATGTTTGTATAACCATTAAAACTTCGAGGCCACTATTAAATTTTTTTTATTCATTTGTAATATAAATGAAGACTTGATAATTTTAATTTCGTATTTTAACTGTTACAGGATTTGGCTCAAATATTTCTTTTTATCTGCGTTATAACCTACCTTTTCAATTTGAAGTGTTTTTCTTTACTTTGTTGTTGATTATTAATAACGTGCAAATATAAAGTCACAAACATTTTACGATCGCTTCATAAAGTTTCGCCAGTATCAATAGAGCCCACTTTACATAGTATAAAATTGAAATAAAATTTTTTACATATCGTTCATAGGTACATACACACAAGTTTTATCTCGCGATCGAGACTTAAAATTTTATCTTTACCATTAGCGCGGCACTTGAAAAAGTCAGGATGTCGGCGCACTTGCGTCTCGAGTAAGGATGAACGGTTCGGTAGCCTCCTTCCGTTCGCGCGACCTCGATTCCTGATCGGAAACGTCGCGCGTCCGCGCTCATCACGCGTTATCCGACATACCACTCCTCATTAGGCTCTATTGGCCTGTCTGCGGGCGGACTATTTTTTTTTCGTTTGCGCACCTAAGCGTAGCGCCGATAACAGCTGAAGCGCATACCGGCCGTTGATCGGCGCAGGCGATTTTAAGCGCGCTCAAAAAAATTCTTCCTTTTATTTGAGCATTGCATACCTGGACGGTGCAGCCTTTTCAGGCCGTTAGATAAGAAGCGATGGGTACTGCTTCACTTTTTTTTTTATAGGTGTTTTTAAAGCCGTCGTAAAATTTATCAGTTTTATTGAATAGTTTCCTGTAATATTACTCGTTATAAACGAAATATAAAAGGAAAGTGAAACGATTCAGCAGAAAATGTGAAGATGTTTAAGGATCACTCGGAAGGAGTATAATTCAATCTCGAAACATTTTCGTATCTAACTCTCGTACGAAGGAATGATTGATGAAGAGCAAAACTTTTACTCTTATTAAAAATGTTCTCTCGCTTTTCTTTCAAACTAAACTGCAGTGACAGTACTTCGAAACATCGTCATTAAAGTAATTGCATTATAGTTAAATGTTTAATTTCTTTTGAAGAGCCATTAAAATTTCAATGGGCGCATTAAATTTTATATAGGTCGTTACTGCTTTTTGCCGGAATCGACTGCAAGAAACAATGGGTGTCGAAACGAATTGCCGTCGCTAATGCTCCATTGCGGATCGTCTTACAGCGCTGTTTTTTTAGCGACACTAAATCAACCCGAGCGGAATGTTAAGACGATCATTGTACACACGGTTACGTACATCAAGTCGCTTACCAAGTCTTTATTAATCGCCCACTGTCGTTGCTTTCACGTTCGCTAATTCTGTATTGCCGATTTTTTTCCCACGTCGAGTTCGCGTCATCGCGATGATTCGACCGATTCCCTCGTGTTCATACATCACCGTGATCATTTGTAGGCTGATTGCATAATCATTTTTAAAAGCTGTTAGCACCATTTTTATCTAATTCGACTGTGCGCAGTTATGCGACTAATAAACGGATAATCACACGGCGCTTTCAGCTCGCGAGATGCATTTGCTGGTATAAGAGAAGGAAAAACTCACCGTTTCATCTTCCTTGGCGCGTAATTTCTCGTTCACCTGCGCGCACTCGCTGGCCATTTTCTCCAGCTTTTCTATTATTCGGTTTTTGCTTTGTATCTCGTCGATCTGCAATGCAAAGCAAAGAAACGTTACTGAATTGATTAATGATCTCGATAATTCATAAAAAAAAAGATGAGGTAATGAGTGGGTACGTGTAACGATTGTGGAAGAAATCGCGAAATATTTCTATTTCTCGCGTGCCCGCGGGTATAAGCGGGTTTGCACAATTTACCAGTGATTGGCAGTGCTTTGTCATTTACGATGTGTGTTATTGTGAGCGCCAGTCCGATTTAATCGAATGAATTCTGGAGCATACAAATTTATGTAATTAAAAAATAATCATGAAGAACGGAATTGCGAAATCAGATCGGATTCGGTCCTATGAAAATTTCTTTGCAATTTTTGGACTCTAAGCTTAAATATATGCTTTTAAATCAAAATGAAAAAAAAATTTTTTACGATTCAAGGCTTTCTATGAGAAAGCAAAAGAACATTTTACACTGCATTTATTTATTTAAATTTATGTTAGTTATTTATTAACAAAAATAAGGGAGAAAGTTAAAGACTGAAAATTTACGCAAATAACGAATAAGAAGAAGACAAAAGTCAATTTCGACTCGCACTTTTCTTTCTTTTCATTATAATTAAGTCAAGAATAAGAGTAATTATATTTAATATTCTGAAGATCTTAAAAAAAATGCAAAAGAAAAAGGTAAAGCTGCATCAAATTAATTTAAGCAAAATTCCCTTGAAGCAAGAAAAAGCTACTCTCTAAATATAAAATTATTCACTCTTTTAACGTTAAAAGCCATCCACTTATCGAAAGAGTAACCTCATTATAATATAGAATAAGTGAATATTCACTCTTTCTACGTGAATTTCACCCTTTCATATTTATAGATAGATAGCTACTCTGTCAAGTAGCTAAAAGAAAACCCCGAAAGAAATCGTTATCGATGGACGCCATCGGACGATCCACGACGTACAGAAGGGGCAGCTCGTTAAGTTATCGGGGGCGCGAGCAGTGCATGCTCGCGCGGATTAATAATTCATCGGCGCGAGTGCGCGCGGATTGTCCCGAAAGTTGATATACTCAATTCGCGGAGATTGATACGCCGGCAGGAAGAAGCGTATACTGCCGACTGCCGCGCGGCTGACCAAGATTCCTCGCTCCACTTTTGCCGGGCTGCAGCGACCCGCTCTCTTTCGCGGGCCGCTCTTTCCTTTTTCACCGGCGTGCATGTGCGCGCCCGCCAACTTTTATTTTCACCTCAATTGCCGGCGCAGTTCCGCGCTAACGGCCGAAAGCCGAAAGCGAATTAATTGAATCTATAAGCTACATTTCGGTTTTGTACGTCGAATTTAAAACTTTGACACTTTTTAGAGTATAACAATGTATTTTCATCTACTCGCAATAGTAAATTTCGATACAAATGCGCGAAAAAATGATTTTTAGACTCGTGTGATGCTTGCGCACGAGGGATCGAATCATACATGGCTAAAATCATCTTCTCGTTCACGTATTGAACTGTGTTTTTCGATACAACGCATACTTTGCGCATAATGGAGTATCGAAAAAAATGTTTTTAAATCGAGTAAAAACAAGAAGCATTTTCAGTTTTTTTCGCGAGGAATTGGCTCGTCGCACTCTCTTTCCCATGCACTTCTCGCATTTTCTCAGACTCCACTTCTCATTTCTCCGCGGCTCTCGTTCGAGAGTAGCCCGGGGGCCTTCACCTTCACCTTGCCTTTCTAGGTTCGGTGGGTATACGTGCGCGCCAGTAAGTAACGCGAGCGCCCGGTTTTCGCGCGGCCGCCGAAGCTCCCCTTACTTTTTGCGCTCGAAACTTTGCCCGGAGATTGGCGGAAAGGAGTAGGAGGCGCGCATATGTGGAACGCGTTGTCGCGCCAAAACACTTAATAGCAAAATGATTTAACCCGCGCTTCACCAAGTCATGCGAGTACGTCGACCGACTTAACTCGCGATTAACTTATTATATAGAAGAAAGAGTATCGTCATTCTAGATGTGGATTTTAGATTTTGTTGAAATTGTGGGAGATGTTTTCTTGTGTACAAACACGATGAAAGATGACAAAATTTCAGTTCTTTAGTAGAAAAGTGTAGCAGGGTTAAGTTTGTATAATATGATTAAAATTAGAATTGTCACAAATTTCCTTAATTTGAATGTTGCTCATGATGAAGATAGAGAGAGAGAGAAGGTTGGACTTAAAAGATTTAAAGAAAAATGCAAGACTTAATCCTGAATTACTGAAAAACTTGGCGCAAAATGTATGGTTTAGGAAATACACGTAACGCATTAGTTGGCTATTCAAGTCGAGCGTATAGCAACCACTAATCACTGGAAAATTAATGTGAGTTAGGACTCCAGGAAGAAAAATTAATGAAGCTGCGAAAATGATCATTAATTTCCAAATGCATCTACCCTTCGCTTTCCGCTCAATAAACTTCGCGGAAGCCAATGCAAGGAGCGCATCTAATGATTCTGCATCATCGGCACCGGTGAACTTACAATTGGCGCACCACCTATGCCCACGGTTTTATCGCGCATGTCGTGTTGTTCAGTCGCGTTTCTGCGAACACTTTCACCACTTGCATCAATTCGCCAGAGAAAGAATCGACGTTCCAATCGTGCGACGCACCAATTAGACTACGGCTTTTTTAGGCCTATCCTGAGTCTAATGCTGCATGAAATGAAGAGGGAAATTGATAATTCGATTATAGCACTGTTAACCCAGGATGTAATCTTTCACTAATGAAATCATGATGGCTTCAAGATTATCATATTTATTTCACTGGTTAGTTACATAAGTGTAATTTACAGAGGAAAATAGGATTTCCTGTTAGCAGGAATATTTGAATAAGAATCAAATTGAAAATTAATCTGTAATTGCCAAACATTGAATGCTCTTATTTTAAATTTAAAAAAAAGAAGATTAAAGATTCCGTTAGTCTCAAAAATAATGGATGTGAGCACTTGAATTTAATTTCTTTCCAACAAAGAAAGCATCAATGGATGAAAAAAATTGACAAAATAAAAAGTGAAAAATATTCATCTAATCGAAAAGAGGATGTAAACGGGGCAAAAAGGAATGGCTCTCAGTTTAATCGGTTTTTCGATAAACCCGAACAGTCCTGCGAGGCTACTGTGCGCGTATAGCGGCATTCCCAAGTCACCCACGCACGCGCCAGCCGAACGCACGAGTCCCTGCGTGCCTGCACGTCGCTCCTGCTCGTTCTCTCTCTTTCTGTTCTCGAGTCCAGTCCGAGAACGTAATGAAAATCTGCGGAGCGCGGCGAAGGAACTGCATGCGAGTCAGCAAGGGAAAGACAAGATAAGGCCATTCTTAGAAAGCCGGCAATTAAAGCAAAAACCAAGCGCAGGCGGCCATCCTCACTCTTTCGCGTGCAACGGTACACCCACTGTATCAAGCTTGCTCAGCGGTACTAAAGTGTCGCCAAGTGCATCTCGCTACCCAACGATTTTTCATTTATATTTCCATTTTCCCTGTAGCGTACGTTTCAATTGTATCATTTAAGGATGAATTAATAAAAAATTCGTAAAAAAATTATATATAGAAAAAAACGAGAAGTGATCTCATAAGTTACTCTGTTTTTTCTAAATTAACTTATTTTTAATGTTACGAAAAATTAACAAATCAAAACAAAACTTCGTAATTTATCTGATAATTAGTTGATCTAGTGTTTTAATAACCTTAATAAAAAAGTTACACTTCATTACTGGAATGTACTATGACACTGAATACATAAAGACTTAGTGCAACATATTTATCATCGAATTTGCAGCGAATATAATTCTTCACCCCAAAATTATTTTCTCCAAAGAGAAAATAAATATCGTTCGAATAATAAAGAAGTTTAATAATAATCCGCTTTTGGCAGAGATCGAGAGAAATGCCGGAAAAATGCAATGCAAATGCCGACTCTCGCATGTGCGTATATGTGAAAGCGCCGCTGGCGACGTGGCATCGCCCTTATTTGCTTAATCCGGACAATAAAACAAAATCCATTCACTCGCGATTCAAGCGGCGGCATGTATCAGCCTGATATAGCATTGCGATCTAGGCAAGCGCGCGCTGCCGATAACATCGCCACTAGAACAACATGTATCCTTGAAACTATATTGCCTCTCCAACCTATGACACCGTCCATTTGCAAAATGTATTTGAGACTTTTCTCGCCTGGAGATATCGCTTTTCGTTCTTGAGAAATTTATTCGTCGTTTTTTTAAAAAAAAATAATATTTAAAAAATGTAAAAAGAAGTTATAATTCTGATTTGTTTAGTTCTTAATTAATAATTACAGTCAAAGTGCGATGGTGCACTTATAAAGGTCACCGTACTTTCTAATCTAATGTAATTCAGCGTTTATACTTATCATTGGTTGTAAAAGAATTGGAACGTAATAATAATACAGTGTACGATTAATTAATTAAGTTCATTTAAATCATAAGTTTGATTTACTTTGAGCAGAAAAATATTACTCTAATATTCTATTGATTACACCCATAATTTGAAACATTACTGTATTAGTATGTGAAACATAACTAATAAAACAAGAAATTGTTAACTTTGTTGCTAATAAATCTGTAGAGTATTGTACAAAAATGACTTGCACAAAAAGGCTATGAATTTTGTAGTCCACAGAAGAATCGTATACACAATAATTCGTGCGATTTTTTTTTAACTTAAAACACACCAGATACCAGCCCGGTACTTCCGATCGGATTTGACCCATCAGACCTGCCGATCACGAGAAGGGGGATACATTAAAAGTACATTAAAAGTTTTATGTCTCATGTAAGCAGGAATTTCCACTTTTATTGAACGCTTGTAACCATTGTAATTGTAGTGGAATTATAATGAATATCCCTCAGTTATACTTAAAATTGACTCTGCATCAATGGTAGTTGCTTTTTATTCTCCTCGTTCTTGTCGTCTGTTGGCGTGTGTCAGGAATTTAAAATTTCCAACCATAAAACCGTCCGCGCTTCGTCCTTCCTTTGCTAAACACACTCTTTTCTTTCCGAATCTCTCGCATTTATTCCGTCCACGTGCATACTTACACATCGTTCTAACCCTTTCCTTTTCTTCTCTCGAGTCGTCGGTTCACCCGAATCACTTTTACTCTTTGCTTTTTTGTATTCATGCAAAACAGCTTACTTTAACTTTTACTGCTCGATGTTAGTTCTTTTCTTATTATTATGCCATTATTCCTATAAAAGCGATGATGAGACACTTATAATTTGCACTAGTTTTATTATGGTCAGAAAAGTGCGACAATAATTCAATTATATTCTTCTGTTTTCGAGCGTGATTCGTGAAATCGTATAGCACAAAAAGAAATCCAAACAAACTTGGAGAGAATCCCATCGTTGATCCCTTGGGGCTCTTGACTTTCTCGCATCTCACTAAATATTGGATAAGTCTCGAAAAGGCTCGGACACGCACGAGACTCATCAGTGATTCGTCGCATACGTTTTCCTGAATTTCTCTCCTCTTTCGCTCAGTTTCTGCGCGACTTCTGCTCGCCTTCTACACGGTCTCAGCCCTCGAAATAACGTATTCCGCTCAACTTTTCATCCTCGGGGTATCCTCGCAAAGCATCTCGAGCCGCGCACGCCGTACTGGCCTATCTCCTTTTAAAGCTCGCGCTAAGCACCGGAAAGAGTTACGCTGGCATGTGTTTGTTGTCTAACTCGGGGACCTCGCCGCAAAAAAGCAGAACTAGATATGCGAATCCACGGTACTGGCCAACCGTAAAAACCATGTAGCAAAAGTATCAAAAGTACTCTTCCGCAAGAATTAAAATTTGTTTTCAACTAACAAAATCCAACGCGCTTCACACACTCACAAATTTCATGTGTATTTATTTACGTATGATGCATTGTCATTATCGGGATTGTAGAAAATTTCTAAAAAACCTTTTCAACAAATCGAGTTTCCAAGTTATTTACAACATCCTTCAATAGTTTTTTAAGGAGAGGATTAAACGAAGAGGAGGTAAATAAACAGTACACTCGCTAGCATGAAACTAGCCTAAAACTGTTTTAAACCTCACAGGTAAGCTAATACGCAAAATGATAAATTTGTCTTCTCGGTAAAATTGTCGCGACGTAGGGCACTCGTGCCGAGCCGTGCGCAGATAAACGAAGCCGCTGAAAGCGGATATCAGTGTCTCCGGTGACTTCCTGCGGATTCTCCGCGGCTGTTCCCAGCCCGAGGACCGCACACGCGACCTCCGCCTCGGGACGGTTCGGAAGTGTATAACTGGAGGGCGAGGCGCTTAGCGAGCGTGCGAAAAACAGTCAGAGCAAAGGCACGCGGGTTTATTGTATACGCCGGTGACTTTTTGCGCCGCGACTCGGCGTGTGCTGTTATTTTCAAGCTAATCTCCCGTCTCTGCCTGAGTGCCGTTTACTCTCTCTCTCTCCCCGTCGCTCCTTTATGCGTTTCTTTCAGCCTCGCGCGCGGAACCGCTTCGCCGTCCCTTTTTATCCCGCTTCCGCGAGATCTCGCGTGGTCTTCGCGTGCGGCGCGCGTGCCTAGCGTGACGCCTGCGACGGATCGAGAGAAATCGAGAAAGTACCCTCGAGACTTATTATTCAATAAGTTTTTGCGCGTAAATATTGGTTATTATATTTTGGAACGCTCGCTTTCAAGATCAAATGTTGACTGAAAAAAAAAATTTTTTTCTTCAATGAATAACACTTAGTAAAACTGAATGAGGTAAAAATGACGTAAATTAAAAGCAAATGAACGAGAATAAGAAGGAGGAAGTAAAGAAGCAACAGACGTAAAAAACAGATAAGATATAAGGTGCTGTGTAGAATTTTTTTTTCGAAAATTTGAACGTATCTATTTCAGTGAAAAGCTGTCGGAAGTTTCAAATATAAGAAAGACGTGATGCACTTAATTTAATGTTTTCGCGTTACCTTGAAATTAAAGGTATGTTCTACACTTTATTCAATTGTTATTTACTTTGTAATTAATTAAAAAAAATTATGATTAGAAAATATATTGTGAAAGAATAAAAATAGACCTTTGTGTAAGATACAAGGAATAAATGCAAAACGTATAGATATGTGCCGGAGGGCGGATAAAGAAATATGACGGAACCGCAAAAAGAAGAACAAAGGTGTGAGAAAAAGGTAACCGATGGGTGGGATACCACGTTATGTGCAATAAATAGTACCTTGATTGCCAAAAATGCGTAAACAAACGATCGCCTTAGAGCAAAGAAGAAAATAGAAGAGGAAAATCTGAGCGTCTCAACGTCCACCCCGATGAAAATTGTAGTGGAGCACGCAAAAGTTGCCGAAACTAGTGTGGGAAGATTCCGGACCCGGGCGGCAATTACAGGGCTCGAAAGAGAGGAAGGCACGGCAAAAGGGAAGGAATCGGGGCTCCGCAACACGCTCGCTCATTGTCAGCTCTCCTGAAATTTCCCCGAGGGCAGCTCTCATTTTTTTTCTTCTTACTGTTTGCTTTTTAATCGCCGGCCAACGCCGAGCGTCGTGCGCGCACCCACCCGCGGCCGGTCACGCTTATACGGCCATTTCCAAGAAATGCCGGGACGAAGGTACGGGGACCCCTTAAGATTTTTTTTCTCCGCGTCTGTTATTCGCTTATATTCGCACGAGATCAACGACTCGGCGCAGACGGCCGAGAAATACCGATCGACCCGTCGTATCTTGCTTATCGATCGGCCACTTCGATCGGTCATCGATCTTTTCACTGACTTCATGATTCTCACGAATTTTTAAATTTTTAATGTTTTTAAATAAGTTACACGTCATTGTAAATCTTTAACTCCTCATATTATTTCTCATATCGGAAAGCTTACGATTAGTTATGAAGAAGTAAGGCATAAAATAAAGCAGCTTAATTGTAAATGCAGTCATGTTTTTAAACAAGAAATTTTTCATAAAATATTCGATTTCAAGATTTTATTATGTAAGAATGAAAGAAAGTATGGGTAAACAATTTTACTGTGGGAATAAAGCAAATGACCCGTAATAAAAAGTCTCTTAACGGTTGACAAAATTGCTCGGAAAGTGTCGTGAATAATAAGAGACAGACGACGAGGAAAAGAAGCATGAAAAGTGAAAAGAACGAGAAAACGCGTCGAATGATGGGGTTATCACTTTTACGGTTTGCTGAGTATGAAGTATCCAAGTGATAACTCACCATCTTAATAGTGTCGCTGCGCAGAACTTTTTGTAGGGATGACATTTGTGCTTCGTGATTCTCGTGCTGTGTTCGAAGTTCGACCGCCCGCGCCCTCGCTGATTCCTCGGCAATCTATAACAATATACAAGAAACTGTAATGTTTTATTTTCATGTCACTTTTTTTTATATTAATATAACTAAGGTAGGTATGTATCTAAAATAAAAATTTAAATTTGAAGGTTTAATGGAGTACATCAAGTAACTTGGAGAATGATGAACTTAAACGTTAACTTTAATATTTTTATAGCTATTAATTAACTAAATGAATCTGAGCTTTCGTTAAATAGTACGAACCATCGACTTTCATCTACTCTACACTGTATAACGGGTTGCAGTGCAGCGTCGATAAGTTTCACGTTATGAAATAAGCTGTACAGTAATTTACTTATTTTTAAACATCGTACAAACTCTTCTGCTTTACTAATTATTGCTTATTAGTAATTTTGCAAATACTATAACTAATTTTACTTTTTATCGGAAGTAATTCAATATTTAATATTATGTTAAATGAAATAAAATAAAATAAAAGAAAAATAATATATTTAAATAATATTTTTAAAATAATATATTTAATCATTAGCCAAACCCGAGAGTATTATAAGCTATTGGTAAATTTCTTGTTAGTACCGCGCGCTCAGTTGCGTAAACACATAACGCAGAGATTATCTTTCTGTCTGTAGCGTTGCTAGAAATTAAGTTGACCTTTTAAAACGAGTGTCATCATGCTTCGGCATAAGTGCAGTTGGATAAAAATAATACTTTTCTCAAGGTATGACAATATTATTTGTTTATTATAATAATAAAAGTATACAATTGATCCATATTTAAAGTGTAGTAACCATTTTTGTATCTCTTTATAAGCTTTGTACTTCTAAACGGAGAACAAATAACCGATTTAAAATTCCCGGATGAATTTTCTATTGGTGTTGGAACATCAGCCTACCAAACCGAGGGAGCTTGGGATATTTTTGGTGCGTCTATTCTAACAAGACATAAGCTTTGTAATCTGTAATTCAATTGAATAATTGCTAAAGTTGTGTTACTGCAATTTTGCAGTTATCTTTTCTTGACTTTTATTATCTTTTTTGTTTGACACTTTCGAGGTTATCGGTACTTTTTTACCTTTGTTTATATTATGATCTATGTTGCCTTTCATATGATTTAAAAAAAGTTATTACAATATTTCAAAGAACAAATTCATCAAGACACCAGTTTTTTATTTAAAGAAAATATGTTAAAAAAATTAAACGTAATAAACATAAAAATGGGATAAAAAATTTAATTTCAGGTTTGATGGAAGGTTGTACCCTCTCCTTATTAATGTAATATTTCTTGTAGGTAAAGGGGAAAGTCTTTGGGATCGATACGTACACGAATATCCTCACAAAATAGAAAACAAGTCTACAGGGGATGTTGCTTGCGATTCTTATAATAAATATAAAGAAGATATAAAGTTAATAAAAGACATCGGTGTAAGTATTTTTTTACATTCCAAAAAAAAGAACGAATTACGAAAATTAAATGAAAATGGATTAGTAATTACATTTTTGTAAATATTGTACACAGTTCAATCACTACCGTTTTTCCATCAGTTGGCCTCGTATACTCCCTACAGGGTACGCCAATGTAGTAAACAGAGAAGGAGTGAGGCATTATCACGATTTGCTGGACGAACTCGAAAAAAATGGAATTATACCGTTCGTCACGCTCTACCATTGGGATCATCCAGAAACGTTACAAAAATTAGGCGGCTGGACAAACGAAATAATCGTCGATTTGTTCGGCGATTACGCGAGAGTCGTGTTTCGAGAATTCGGCCATCGAGTCAAGTTTTTTACAACGATAAACGAGCCACTTGCCTTTTGCAGGGACGGTTACACAACCGGTCTTCTGGCGCCAGGTAACGATCCTTTCGAACAATACCAATTGCAGATAGACTTAAATGAATTTGTCGCTCTAAACGGACAGGATACAAGTTGGGTAAAACTGCGGAATACCTGTGCGTTCACAACACCTTGAAAGCGCACGCGCGAGCCTACCACATTTACGCCGAGGAATTTCGTGCGAGCCAGGGTGGAAAGATCGGTTTGGCGATACCCATTCGTCATCATTTTTCAAATGGCGAAAACGACACAGCACGAGAAGTGGCTTTTCAATTCGAATGCGGCAGATTTGCACATCCAATCTTTTCGGAGGAAGGAGATTATCCGCAAATCGTCAAACAACTCGTTGCAGAAAGAAGTGCACTTGAGGGACACACTCGGTCACGATTGCCCTCGTTTTCGAAAGAATGGATTCAGTACATTAAGTACGAGTTTAAAATTTATGTTGATACTATTTTTTCTACGCAAAATATAAATAAGGTTTTTTTTATAAAAAGAAATGTTATTAAAAGTTTTTAACTTTTGTCATATTTTTATATTGCAGGGGTACAGCAGACTATTTTGGATTAAATCACTACACTTCCGACATTGTGGAATTTAAATCAAATAAAGAGAAAGAAATTGAAGATGATCAGGGCATTGTATATAAATCTAATCCTGAATGGCCCACTGCATTTAGTCCGTGGTTGAAAGTAAGAGCATTGTGCCTACATCTTACGAAAATATGCTTTAAATGTATATGTCTACGTAATTACTGTATTTACCATCAAATTTATTATTTAGATAGTACCTGAGGGATTGCGGTATGTTTTGAAACAAATAAAAGAAAGATACAAAAATCCTCCAGTATACATTTTGGAAAACGGAATGTCTGATAATGGAACACTCGTTGATACTCAACGTATTGAATACTTTTATTCATACATAGGAGAGACGTTACGGGCTATCAAAGAAGATGGATGCAATGTAAAATCTTACACCGTTTGGAGTTTACTAGATAATTTGGAATGGGATCGAGGTTACAGGTAACATAATTGGCAGTTTAAATAATTATAGCCGAAATATTTGAGTATAAATGACAGTCAATATTTATTACAACTACAATTTTTTCAGTGAACGATTTGGTCTCATCCATGTAGATTTTAATCATCCTAATAAAACTCGAATACCAAAAGAATCAACGAAATGGATTAAACGTGTTATTGAAAAAAGAGAGCTTTTATCTTATTCTCTTTTTAAATCATCTCAATAATGTAATTAATGTGTATGTATATAAATATATAAAGTCATATCTTGTAAGATGTGCATTTGTTATTTTGTTAATAAAATAATGGAACAACTTTTAACATTTTTACATTAATATATGTTTATCAACATTAACCAACCATATGAAAATACTAAAGTATCTCCTTCACTAATCTCACTGATATATTGCTCCGTCCGGTATGAAGAGAGTCTGACGCATTCTTTAAACTGCAGATTAAACTTTCAGTTGCTCCGAAAACTGCGTCGGTAACGCACGTATTATAGTTTAGTGCAAAAGCAAGAATTAAATTCTCAACATGAATTTTTTTTAGAAATGTTAGTATAAGTACAAGTTCGTTACAAATTTACTAAATAATTTAATAAAAAAATTAGTGTACAGATTATCGTTAAGTAAACTACATTCACAATGATATTCACATGTCAGCATTATTTAATCGGTATCATTGGATGTTTCTTTTATAATAGGTAAGATTATCCGGATTGTTGTTACAGCATAAACTTTCAGATCTCAGTTAATTTAATTTTATAAAATATTTAATTTCAAAGCTTATCTTTTGCTAATGGAGACGAACAATGGTCCTTCCCAACTGGATTTTTAATAGGTGCTGCAACTGCAGCTTATCAAATTGAAGGAGCTTGGAATGTTAGTGGTAAGTTATTTAATACAATAAAAAAATACAGAATAAAATTTGCATACAATTTATTTCTATCGTTCATGACGTAATTGTCAATGTGTCTTTAAATTTATAGACAAAGGAGATAACAATTGGGATAGATTTACTCATGCGCAACCTAATAAAATTGTAAACGGTGATAATGGCGACTATGCTTGTGATTCCTATTTTAAGTTTAAAGAAGATGTTAAGCTGTTAAAACAATTGGGTGTAAGAAAAGATTAAAAAATTATATTATTTATCTAGTAATATCAGTTCAGACTATTGTAATTTTATGTTTTACAAATTTAGGTGGACTATTATCGCTTTTCTTTGAGTTGGTCTCGTATATTACCAACCGGTTACGCAAATGTCATTAGCAAGGATGGCATTAAATATTACAACGATTTGTTAGATGAATTAGAAAGAAACAATATAATTCCTTTCGTAACAATATATCACTGGGATCATCCACAAGTATTTCAAGATATGGGTGGCTGGACTAATGATGCTATGGTCCATTTATTTGGAGAATATGCTAGGGTTGTATTTAGAGAATTTGGAAACAGAGTTAAAACATTTATCACAATAAATGAACCAAATGTAGTGTGCCAAGAATCATATTATGAAGGAGCCCACGCACCTGGTATTGAAAAATAATTTATTATGTAAATTAAGTTTATTGAATATATAATTTAATGTGCAACAAATTTTTTCAGGATTGAAATTGGGAAAATATGCTGAATACCTTTGCACTCACAACATTATTAAAGCTCATGCTCGAGCTTATCGCATTTACAGTGAAGAATTTAGAATCGTACAAAAGGGCAAAATCGGTTTTGTTGTAGATTGTTATATGTATTATTCAAAAAATAATTCAGACACGTTATCTAGTGAAGTGGCTTTTGAGTATAACATAGGAAGATTTTTCAATCCCATTTTTTCCAAAACTGGTGACTATCCAGAAATTATAAAACAAAGAATTGCCGAAAATAGTAAGTACGAAGGTTTTCGCAGATCACGATTGCCAGTATTTTCTAAAGAGTGGAGAGAATACGTTAAGTAAGCACAGAGATTTTATAAATGTTTTGTTATTCAAACATTTGATCTCTTACCTATCAGAAAATGTTATTATTCTTTATTTTTTTATTTTTTTTCAGAGGTTCCGCTGACTTTTTAGGGCTTAATCATTATAGTTCTAAACTTGTAGAGCCGGCTCCTAAACCTAAAAATACTATTTATGTGAATGATGATGGTCTCATTTATAGTTACGATCCAAAATGGCCTTCTACGCCACGAAACACACTAAAAGTAAACATATAAAACAGTAATTTATTTTTAGATTTTGCTACCATTGACATAATTATTAATTTAATTCTTTTCATTTAAACAGATAGTTCCTGAAGGTTTTAAGGATATTTTGGTAAAAATAAAAGAAAAGTACGGAAATCCTGAGGTATACATAACCGAAAACGGTTTAGCAGATACTGGTACAATGAACGACCAACAAAGGATTGAGTATTTAAATTTGTACATGAAAGCAATGCTTACAGCTATAAAAAAATATAAATGCAAAGTAAAAGGTTATACGGTTTGGAGCTTGATGGATAATTTTGAATGGGAATTAGGATACAGGTAAAACTTTACTACTTATTTCTGATAGTGCACGCAAACAAAATAATTGCATTCAACTGATAATAATATGTACTTTTTTCAGTTTCAAGTATGGTCTTTATCACGTTGATTTTAATGATCCAAATCGAACGAGAACACCAAAACAATCAGTACAATGGTTTCAAGACGTTTTAAAAACACGTCATGTACAACCAATACCAAATACATCGATACATGATTTCTAGGTCATTCCGTTTTATAAATTAAGTGTATTTCATTTAATCATGACGTTTTATTTTACCTTACTTATAGATTTTAAATATTTTGAATAAATTTGTTTACTTATTCTACCTCAATGTCATTTTCAAAAAGCATCAATTCACTTTATATTTTTTAGTAATTATTTCCAACATGAGAAAAATAATTCTGAATTTTCTATCTCCACATCAGAATAATCAAGGTTAAATTGATAACCAATACTGCAACCTGCTCGATAACATCTAATCTAATTTAAAAAAATGATAAATAAATAACTAGTCGATTTTTTTACCAATCATGTTCCTTATATCATTTTTGATCGAATAAGTAACTGGAGATCGAGATTGCATTGTTTTTATTCTAAAAGTTTTACGAGTACGAAAATTGATAACAAATAGAGTTACGAAACGTTTTAAAAGATACAATTGAACTCAAAGCAATCACCTACAGAATAGTTTTACTATCGATAAAATTTACAAAGCTATCATGCTTATCACAAGCTAATTTACGCGATAACAATCAAAGTAACGCGGGACTTTATTTTGCTTTATGCAGTCGATGATGTCCATCCGAATGAAATGGTCATAACTTATTTAATAATTGACTTGTTTTGCTTATAAATGGAAAAACTAAAGATGTTTTGCATTTATTTTGGCATTTTATTCAGTTTAATCACTGTTAATTGCATCGAAGATTTGCAGTTTCCTGATGGGTTTTTAATAGGTGCTGGAACATCTTCATATCAAGTAGAAGGAGCATGGAATATTAGTGGTATTAAAACTTTTACATACAAAGTAAAATTACATTGTGCGTGTACGTGTGCATAATTGTTAATTGTAATTTATTAATTATATTCAAAGATAAAGGAGAGAGTGTGTGGGATAGATACACTCATTCAAAATCATACAAAATTAGAGACAAATCAAATGGTGATATTGCCTGTGATTCTTACCACAAATTTAAAGAAGATGTTCAGGCAGTGAAACAATTAAATGTAAGTAGAAAATATAGGACGAATTTTTAAAATCTGTAATTATTACAAGATTCTCAGAGTGTAAATCAAGGAAATTCATGTATTATTTTCAGATGGACTTTTATCGCTTTTCTATTAGTTGGTCCAGAATTTTACCTACCGGACAGGCAAACTATATTAGTAAAGATGGTATTAAATACTACAATGATTTACTTGATGAATTAGAAAGAAATAATATTACGCCCTTCGCAACACTATATCACTGGGATCATCCTCAAACATTGCAAGATTTGGGAGGTTGGACAAACGAGGTTATGGTTAATTTATTTAGTGACTATGTTAGAGTTGTCTATAAACAGTTTGGTAAACGAATTAAAGTCTTTGCAACTATCAACGAACCGTATGAAGTTTGTCGACAGGGATACTTCTTTGGAGCATTTGCCCCAGGTAAATGCAAATATGTTTACAACTCCCACAAAAAAATTCGGTTTCATAATCATAAAATTTTCATTTCATAAACCTGCCTGAAAATAATTGAAACTGACTAATCTATACGTGTAAATGTATCTTTAATCTTAGCATGTAAACATTTATTTTTAGGTTTAAAGATAGGTAGACATGCAGAATATTTGTGTACCCACCATATCTTAAAAGCGCACGCTCGAGCTTATCATATCTATAATGATGAATTCAGAGCTCATTACAATGGAAAAGTAGGAATAGTATTGAACGCTTATTATTATTATTCAAAAAATAAAACTGACACTACTTCCAACGAAATAGCTTTTCAATTTGCTTTTGACAGATATGCTCACCCGATATTTTCTAACGAGGGAGATTACCCAATTATGATTAAAAAAAGAATAGCAGAAAATAGCAAATTTGAAGGACTGCCTCGTTCAAGACTTCCATCGTTTTCTAAAAAGTGGATAAATTATATAAAGTAAAATTTCTTGTACATTTCTTTACGGAAGCATTTTTAAATGACTTGTACCATAGACGAAAGAACCAAACAAAGTCTTTTTTTAGGAATACAGCAGATTTTTTGGGATTAAACCACTACACTAGCTACTTGGTGGAACCCATTGCCAGTTCAAATTCTACTTTGTACGAAAACGATGATGGTTTAATTTATTCTCATGATGAGGCATGGCCTGCTACACCTAGTAAATGGTTAAAAGTAAGTGTTACTACATTTCTCAAAACAACACATTTTTCCTTTTATTGAGCAACTTGCTGTATTCTAATAACAATTTGGCAATGTACTGCAGTTAAAATTTTTCAATGTCTTTATTCAGATAGTACCTGAAGGCTTTTTGGATACGTTAATTAAAATTAAAGAAAATTATCGAAATCCGGAAGTTTACATTACAGAAAATGGAATTTCTGATACTGGAACATTACGAGATCCACAAAGAATTGAATATTTGTATTTGTACTTAAAAGCAATGCTAACGGCTATTAAAAAATATGAATGTAATATAACAAGATATACAGTTTGGACTTTGTTAGATAATTTCGAATGGGATGCTGGATACAGGTAATATTATTTTGGATTTTTACTAAAATCTGTAACTAATGAAAACACGTTTTTTATATAGCGAACGATTTGGACTTTTCCACGTCGACTTCACTCACTCTAATCGTACCAGAACGCCGAAACAGTCAGTGTTTTGGTTGGCAAAAGTAATACAATCTCGAAAATTACAACCTTATAATTAGACATTTTCACAATAAACATTGATAAAAATTTAAATAATTCCAATAAAAGATAAAGAATAAAGAATGCTTACATTTTTTAAATTATTTGTAAAGAAATCTTACGAATTGATATTGGAAGAACAAATTTATTAACTTTTGATAAAAGATATCAGTTTTTGTTGTTTTAGTATTGTTATTTAAATTTTCAACAAACTACAGTTAATTCTCTACCCTGGAAACGTACGGGTACGTATGGTTAGCATCTCCTAAGGGGCCGAGTTAGAGGATTTCAGAATAGTGTCATATAAAAATTTAATTTGTACTTACGCGTAATTTTTCTTCAAGCGACTTATTCGCAGCGCGAAGACTATTAATTTCCAGTTGAAGTTTTCGCACCTCGCTGCTCACACCCCTGTTGCTTTCGTTTTCTTTGTTGCTCCTGTTAGTCCGATCGCGGTCCAAGGAATTACTTTTGAGCCGTTGAATCATAGTCTCCGCAGTAGCGAGGCGCTTCTTCAGCGCAGCGACTTCCCGTCTATGATTTTCACTCTTCAGCAGGTCGGTTTTCGATGAACTTGGCGAAGAATCCACTGTTGATCGAGACGGAGACTGGGACAATCTGTAAAGCGCGATTTCAATAAAATATCCGATTAGTTCGATTACTGAAATTATCATACGCTGAGGAAAAGGTTTAGTAAAATTTACTATATTTTATAAAAATAACAATTTTTAATATATAAACAGTAATATTTACTATAAAAAATAGCAATTTTTGTCACTATAACCAACAGCAATTTTTACTGCAATTGTACTACAATTATTTTAAAAAATTTCCTCTGTGTACAAATGAAAGATCGAACAAAGTACCTAGTTTTGAGATCGGAGATGATAGCACCGTACTTGGTGGCCTCGGTGTGTCTGGTCTCGCGCATCGCCGCCTCGTACTCCCGGCGCGCCAGCTTGGACGCTCGGCGCTCCTCGTGCAGCTCGGATCGCACCTCGGCGAGCTCCTCGCGGAGGCGGCGCGCGTTTTCCTCCAGCCACTGGATGGTCTTGCGCAGCCGGGCCACTTCGTCCTTCCTCTGATTGCGGGAGCTTCGGCTATCCCGCGAGAGCTTGTCCTCCTCCGCCTGGGTGATGCTTATCGCCTCCTCGGAGGCCTTCTCCACGGGTAATTCCCTCTTCTCCTCCGGCCCGGTGTCTTCGCTCATGTCCGCTGCTTTTGGCTTCTCCTCGCAACCCCAAACCTCGCGGCATATGTCCTCGAGGAAGCTCTTGCAGGCCTGCTCCACCTCCCACCTCTGCTCGTCCTGCGGAGCCGCACCATTGCTGTCGCTGAGTTCCTCGGCACCCGTCGCGTTCGCGTCCGAATCGTTTCTCGACGCGCAATCGGTATTTTGCATCGACACGAGTTCGCCGGCGTTTTGCCGTAAATTCGGTTCTTCTGCATCGAGCTTATCTGTTAACGTGACGGTGGAATCATCGCTAGAAATTTTGTCGCCTTCAGCGGAGGGCTCGATTTTCCTTCTTTTATGGTCGCTGTTTTCTGGGCTCTGCATTGACTTAACTGTTTCCTCTACATGTTCCAAAGATTCTGCCGCGTTGCCTTTTACATGTTTTTCTGTACCTTCATGATCACTCTGTTTAAGAAATTTAATTATATCAATAAAACTGAAAAAAGAAAAGTACTCTACAATTATAAAATAATTATCCAGCTGGCCCTTACACATTTAATACTTTATGCTGGATAGTGAAACAACCTCAAAGGTACAATTTGAGTTGACATTTTGTAATCGGAAATCACATTTCAGTTTCAACTGCATTAAAAATTAGATAAAACAAACATAACGGTGTGATTGTCAGTGGCAAAGCAAATTCGCGAAAGAATTTAAAAGACATTGCAAAAATTTCCGGCGCACTTTTAACCTCTACTTCCAGCGATTAGCGCATGAAGCTACCACCTTCAGTGCAGTGGATCCAAACATCCGGTTAATTTAAATGAAAGCGCGAGCGCGCGCTGCACGTACCGGTGCGTCCTGCGTCCTGGAGCCGCGGAACCGCGACGCCAGGCTGGAGAAGAAGTCGCCGAAGCGGGACTTGTGGTGATGGGCGGCCCCGGCGGCGGGGGTGTCGTGCCGCCGCTGAAGCTTGTCCGGCGGCGGGTTGGCCTCGGGGCGCGGCCGCGCCGGCGGTGGCGGCGGCTCTGGCTGCTGGCGGCGCTTTCGCGAGGCCGTCGTCGTCGTCGCTCTCGTCGGCGTCGCCGGTGACCGCGCGGCCGGTCGCCTGCCGCCGACGGTGGCGCGCGCCCCGGTCGTCTTTGTGTTCGTCGTCGATGATTTCGTCGAGGTGACGGTGTCTCCCGCTCGGGGGTTCATTCTGGTCGTTTCTGCGAACAAACATCAGACGAGCGGTGCTTTCTACTCATTGAGGAATACTGTAATTGAGCGTATTTGCGCGTGCTTTATCGCGATGTGGAGTGCATTTAAAATTGAAGCGATATTTAAATTTTGCTAATTTAAAGTGTAACGACGAGAGAAGCGCGTCGTAAAGCGTGGGAAAGTGGTCACGCTTTGTTAAGTGCCTGCGCTCTAGATTCTACTGCAGTTTCGCTGAAACGCTCTCTGCTGTCTTATGCAACAGTTCTGTGTGCATTTTTTTAAAGAGAATAAAAAAGAAACTTAATTTAATTAAAGGCAAAAAATATTTACAATATTCCCTACTTTATGCAATAACGTGAGCTTCGATCAATCTACTATTATTTTGAGTAACAGAGTTGTATTTAAATTACGTTATGTCCATTGATTGTAATTTTTATAATGAGGTGAAAATAGACTTTTTACCGGAATTTCCCCAATAATTAATCGATAGAATTATCCAATACTTTCTCTTCAAAAGAAAGTAGAATTTTAATAAATAATATTTTTTTATCGTGCGTGCCATTCTATATAATTAATGTGACTCGCAATTGAATTTCTTTTTATAATTACGAGTTTTGCTATTTTTCTTTCAATGGAATCTTTTAAAGAATGTATATACAGTACATGAGCATTCATGCATTACATAAATACTTTGACAATTTAAAAATTACTCTGATGAATTGAATACATATAAATACATAAGTACATTAATTAAAATGAACATGTTTATATAATAATGGTGTATTTTTACTAAGTAAAACAATACTGCATTTCAACTATAGAATTCTCGGTTATTTTTCGCCCATTTATTTAACACTTTTTAAACTTTTTTACAATTCTGTAAAAAGACATTTCAAGAATACCCCAAAAAATGATCACTTTTACTAGAAAATGGATACTCAGTTCAGAGCAAGATAGGTGTTTTCTATTGACACTACTAACTGAATTTTCATTTCGAAAATTAATTTGCCCGACACACAAAAGTTTAAGTACCCATTGCGCTTCTAAAGCTCCATTCGAATAACATTTACATTTAATTTCGAAGATTGTCGTTCAATCGAATTCGCGCAGTCGTGGAGATATCGAGCTTTCGCGAGCCCAGGTGAACGTTGGTCTCGGAAGGCGGCGGCGAAAAAAATCGACACCGCACCGGTGCCCGTTCGGCATCCGCGCGAGAGCGACGAGGCGCGGCCAGACACGGCGGATCCGAAGTGCCAGTGCGGGCTATTCATAGCCGGCTTCCCGATGGCCCCACCCGTCTCTCGGCCCCCTGCAGCCGCGCACGCTTTACGCACGCAGAACGAGCTTCGCACCCGGTGAAAATTCCAAAACACCGGAGCAGTGAGGAAAGCGCGAGAGCTTGGCCTTGGGGCGAAATACGTCTTTGCCTTGTTATAATTCTTCGAGATTTACTGTGCTTTTATTCGAATTTAGACTTTTTTTTTAAACAATTTGAACTTTTACGGCGTTCGTTTTTTCTCGCTTACAGCGGAAATCGGATGTGGGAATAAAAGATGTACCGTTAAAAATAGGAGGGTAAACTGTCCCATTTACATAAAAATCTTCTAGTCAGCGCGACGTCATCGCGTGTTTGACGCGGACAGAGTTGGAGTTTCAGAAAAAAGAGGACGCGTTTTGCTCAGTGTTTTGTGACCGACGGCTTATTTATTTCTTGTCATTTACTTGTTTCTCTTTCACTATACTATCTCAGTAATCAATTGATTGCTTAATTATGAATTGATAAATATTTTTTCAAAAGATCCAACAGAAAATCTTTAGTTCTGTAAACATTTCATATGGGCGGAGATTTGAGCGGATTCGTAATTATGTGTAAAAAAATTGTTTTCACGTGATATACTATTTTAAATATTATTTTTTTCATCAATTTCATTTAAAATATATTTATTTATCTTCCTTTTCTTTTGATTGTACGATTTGAAGTCTATTTAGTCCGATATAAAAATCCTCGTGTCGGTATCTAATCATACAGGTATAATAGATAAATATTGAGTAAATACTCTTTCAGAATAGGATTTTAAAAAATGTAAGTGCTTTAATCTTCAGGAAGTACTTTCTCTTAAGGAGAGTGACGCGATCTGTATTGTTCTTCATTAAGCGAACGACGCTCAGAAACACGTGGGTGTGGAGGAGAGTTGGATAGGAGGCTGACTCGAATATTTTTCCTTCTTATGTCTTCCACGATCTTTCATTCACACAGCTTTGCAAAGAAATGAAACTTACAATGCGTCATTCTAATGTATAGATTATATATATTCTAATAATGCTTTCTCATTAAAATTGCACTTTGCATATTTCGTTTTATGCAATACTGTACGAATATTAGTTACTAGATTCAGTAAATCCGTGATACTTCCCCTGCATGAAAGTAAAAGAAAAATTAATTCAATCTCGACAATACGAAGTTACGTAAAAATCGCCAAATTCGGTGAGAAAGAAAAAGTGTTCAAATTAGTCCCCAGTTGTTTTCGCCAGGTACATATATCAAATCTAGATGAATAAAGATTAAACTTTCTATTTCATTGCGATTAAGACAATTGAGATCGCAATGAGAACTGCTCAAAACAAAAGTAACAATATCTGTTTCCCAAAAAGCGATGTTACGAAAAGTGTCTTTAATTCGTTCACATCTTATTCACTACAAATTTTACTCCATTTATAAGGTATTTACATTTATGGCACATAATTAGGAACTTTTTAATTTAACTTGACAAAATAAAAGTTTTCTCTTTCTATGCGATCATTCATGAATTTATTGACACTCTTCTAATACCGTACGAACAAAAACATGCTAGATATTCAGATTTATCTGCTTTTCTGAAAGAAAAATCTATTTCTTCATCAATGAGAGCAAAAGATGAATTTTTTTCGACCCAAATGTCCCCATTGTTCCACCTCTAAAATACTCCGCGCCTATACTTTTCATCTGACCTAATATCGATTTCCGCAGCTCGCGGATCAGCTCGAGCAAAGTAATGCACGAGTTTTTCTCATAATAGAGCCGGTGAGACAGAACGGTAGTTTATCGCGCGTTGAATAAGATGCACTTTCCGAGCGTAGGCAAAGTCCGTAGGAAGAAGAGATGAGAAAGCACAGATGCGCTTTTTTCTCTCCTCGCCGCTGTGAGACCGTCGCGCGCGCGCGCCATTGTTTCGAAAATTTACCGGGTTTACCCGCTTTGTTAGGCCTCTTTGTCATTTATTTTTAGGCCGCGTGCAGCGTGTAATCTCCTCTCTTATGTAATTTTCATTGAATTAAAATTAACCCGCCGCGATTTTACTTTCTTTTCGCCCGTCCAAATTGCTCAATTTGATTGGATGCAAACGCGGGACCTAATCGTTCTAAATATACCGCGTGTGCGAGTGCACACTAAAAAAATAACGATCGAGCGTACTTTGGCATGTGCATGGAATTGGGATCTTTTTTTCTGCTTCATTTATTTTCGCTCCGTTTTGAAGCACGCGAGCGACTTTATCGAAATCGGATCTGGATTTAGAGATGACAACTGCCTCGGCTCAAAATAGAACCGAGAATTACATTTCTCTCGTTTCTTTTTTTTAATTAATTCAAATACTATTCCCAGTGTCTAAGAAGCTTTTCTTGCAAAACTGCTTAGTTAAATTTTATTTAAATTTCTTTTTTATGATGTGACCTCTATGCATCGCAATGCAGTGAATAATAGCGCGGCAGAATCCGTAGGCAGGTTTAAATTAACGTGAAAATAAACGACAAAAATAATTAAAGCATGTGTAAAAACGAGCTTCTGGCTTCAAATTTAACTGCCAAATGAGTTATATATTTCAGTGTGCAAATGCGGACCGAGGTGCCAATGTAGGAGGTCGCCTAACGCGAGGGAACTATAGCCTCAGCGCTAGAAAATAATGAAACTGCTTAACTTAACTACAACCAGACGACTCGGATCAGCTTATGAAACGACAAAAAAAGCGTAATAGAAATGTGTGTAGATAAAGTAAGAAAAATCGATTGGTCCCTTACCGTCTTCGTAAGTACGACTCGCGAAGGTCGATCGGCGCGCGCGAGTCGCGATCAACTCGTTATTAGGGGCGTGCGCGCGGACCGAGGTGAGTATCAGCGAGGCGCGCGGGCCCCACTCGCAACTCGTCCACCTCGGGAGAGACACCGTCAGTGACTGCTCAATGCTGGCAGCCAGCGTCCGCTCCCTTCGCCTCGCGCGCGCCCGGCCCACGCGCGCGCGTGTGCGTGCGCGCCGGAGCTTTGCCAATTGCCGGTGCGCCGTTTTCGCTCATTGATACGAATTACGGCCCGCAAGGCGGACGTTGTACGCCGAGGTGACCGTAGAGCGAGACAACTGGGTGCGTCGACTCGCGCGTCCGAGTTTGTTACACCGGCGATTATTTTATACCATTTTTTCGGTTTATACCTTTCTATGTCTTGGTGCACCAAGGGCCTTGAAGAAAAATTATAATAAATTTTTTTTTTATATTCAAGTTTTCGATTGGATGGAGACTATAGTCGAGAATTTCTCTTTGTTATTTTTGTAATAAACTTCATGAAAAATATTTTATCAAAAAAGTTTTGTAGAAAAGCAAAGAAAATTAGTCCAGATAGAGCTTCTAAAGACTCTTTAGAATCAGAGAAAATCCACTTTGAAATATAAATTTTACTTATTTTTAAAATAGTCCTGACGATGAAATATTTTATCTTCGTACTTAAGATTGAAGATAACATTTCTAATGTACTTAATAAAAACTTAATAAAAAAACCCGGATTTTTAATGTGCTTCGAGTATTCTCCATCCTTAAGAGATTATGTGCATTATTTATGTGTCAATTTTAACGTAAGTTCAATTTATCCGTTTAATATTAAATAAATAAATAAATGAATATTTTTGAAAGTTTCTTTTCCCTCAGCTTCCTGACTTGCAAAGTCGGCAAAAAATTACAAGTTGTACAACCGTATGAATATATCTTGCAAAGAAACGTATGATTTCTATACAGAACCTACTGTATGCAAAGTATGTGAAAAATTTGAATGTTCTTTCGACAAGATTTCAAATCCACGGTACGGTAGATTTAATTGGAGGTCCCAAAGATTATAATTTTGCGCTAAATATAATCCTCGCTTTCTTCCGTCATGTTTTCAATTCTAACAAAGATACAGCTGCTCGTGTGTAAGTAGATACGTGACGAGTATATCAAGACACGCCCTACCACGAATCATTCGTTCCTCGTCTGTGTGTTCATACACGTGTTCACCATACTTTCGAGGAAAGTTTCATGAGAACAATTTTTAGATATCTCCTCTTTTGGTATTTTAAAATTGAAATTTTTCGCATTATTTTTTTATCGACGGAAGTTTTTATATTCAATTCTTCTAAAAAGAGATGAGTCCCCATAACAATGGCTTAACTCCATTTTTATAAATTGATTTAAAATCGTTAAAATCTAATTTTACATTTTACACTGCCATTAATACTTTTTTGTACAGCACAAACATCGACTGCGACCCATCATTGATTATTTTAGGTCAGAAATAGACAAAAGCATAAAGCCTCCAAATGACATATTCTGTTCCCGGTATGACGAGTTAACTCCAAATTCTCAAGACATCTCATTATGTCCAGCTGCCTGCTAAATTTATATGCAGAAATATGCAAAATTTTGTTTTAGTAATGTGCACACATGTACATAAAATAATTTTTAATATAACTAGGAGAATAATTCATTTTTGAGTCACGGATTTAGTTTTAAATTAAAAGGAAAAAAACAAACTGTAATTTAAATTTTTGGTTTAAATTTGTTTCTAAGTTGCGTTTCATTAAACTCTCAAATTAGTTTATAGCTCGAGTTACAAACTCACGCTCGTGCGAGGATCTCATCCCTTGCAGTTATATTGAAATCTGTACTTTTACAAATTTATTATGCAAACTGTGGGTTCGCGTTGAGCCTTCAAAATATTGCTTTCCTCAAATCTGTTCCAATAAAATTACATAATAAAATTACGTAATATTACCTAAAGTTTTAGGAAATCCATAATCTAAGATGCTACATTCTCCTAGTAGAGATTTATGTTGTTATGGGATGAACAGCTGTTTCAAATGCTAAAGAATAAAAATAAAAAATTTATCTTAAAAACGCTGATAATTAATTTCTTCAAGTATTCATATATAGGACACACTAGAGGGTAACAATCAGGACGCGGGTGTATACCGTATCGACCCCCAACACGAAAGCTATGCATGTCAATGCACAGAATATATAATAGATGAGATAAGTGCTCGGAGAGGCGCAATAAATTATAAAATAAAATCTTCTATAAAAGGTGCTGATAAGAATCTTATCAGTACTCCTTAATACTCTTTATAATGCTTACTATTTATAAAAAGAAATGTTAAATTTGTTATATAAAAAGTACAAAAATTTATACTCTGCGACACAAAAAGATTCTGGCGTAAAAACGTAGAATCGCAAATGTCAAACTGCCCCATCAACAATAACTGACCATTTTAATATAAAAATTTTCCATTCCCAGGAGCACTTCGCCGCCGGGTAATTGAAGCACAGGTCGCGTCCGCCCGCCGCGACAATCGATTGCCGCCGTGAGCGGGAGAGAGAGAGAAAAAAAACGACGCGAGCACATTTTTTACGGGTCAGGCCGCCGCGGCCTCTCCAAGACACACCGGCCAAAACACCGAGGAAGCAATTAGAGCTGCCGGGGGGTTGCAGCGAGCGGCCGCAGCATCGGCCCGGAGACGCGTCCCCGGCGGGGAGGAGTGCGGGGTGCTTGGTCCGCGGCGCGCGGGAGGCCTATCGATCGGCGCGCGCGCGCACTGCTCGGACGGCGGGGTAGCAGCGGCGGCGTCGCGTAGGCACCCCCGGCGGCGCCATTCACCGCGGCTACGCGGCCCCCGCGAGTTCATGCACCACAGGCCAGCAGCGCGGAGCTCGCACCGGCGCCCACGGAGCCTTTGCCCGAGTGACCCCAGCGGACGGCTTCGCTCGCCAGTTACCTGTGTGTCTAGTGTGCGAATTCGACGTGTCGCAGCTGAAGCGCCTGCACGAGGAGTCCTCCTGAAATGCAGGTAAACACATATCGCGATTTGACGGGGGGTCAAAACAGCCCAGCTCATGACCCAGCGCTCACGTGCGGGTCGTAGGTCTTGGTAACGCCGTCTCTCTATTCTTCTTCGAGTGACTAAGTAAGAATTACGTCAGACTTTACTTCAGTTTCGGTTACGTGTGATGTATGTACTTGGGCGTTGTATAAAATACCTATAGCTAAAAAGTTTCATTTTTCTCAAAAATATTACAGCAGTATGTTTCATTTAAGCTCGAGGAGTTTTAGCATCCATAAAGCTGATCTAAAAGGACTATTTTTTATTACCCTTACTTAAATTCGCCGATACATAAGTTTATATTTCTATTCTATCTGTTTACACCAAAGTTTATTTAGTTATATGTCCACAAAAATTTATTACAATTTTTACATAAATGGGTTATTTCAAAGTTTTAATTATAATAACTATAATTATTGTAAAGTTATAGTATATAAGCTCATCAATTATAATAATTATAATTATTGTAAAGTTTAAACACAAAATGCAATAGACGAATATTTTAAAGTAAACTTTCCAATGTATTAAATCAGGTTCTTTTAAGTTACGAAGAACCGCGTAAAACATAAAATGATGCCGACTCATTGATTTTCTTTGAAATATACGAATAAATTGTTACCAAATCCCCCTATAAATTTAGATTTTATTTTTTGCTTTTGATCGTGCTTCCGACTATTACGCAGCGAAGCTTTTCGCCGTCCCCTCTTTTTTCTGCCCAAGCGCTGGAAGTCGCTACCTTTTATCCGACATATCGGTGGAACTTTTTCGAGACAAATCTGATAAAATACACGTCCAAAAATGGACTGTATGAAAAATCGTGGCGTCGCTTTATCTAAGATCGTACCGCAGCCAAGCGCGTAGCTTTTCTTCCCCTAAATTACGGTGCTTCTCGAATTTGCCATTTATTTCGAGGTGCATATGCGATTATAAATGTCTTGTCATTTTTTTAGTTAAAGATTTATTTAAATTTTTTTATAATTACCTTATTTGGCTTGGAATTTCAAAACTTTAATATAATAGGCAACACTTATACCTAAGTATACTTAAATAAATTACAGATTTTAAGACAGATAAGTTTATACTAGTAAATTCATGAGAGTAGGAAGTGCAGTAGCTCAAGAGCGGAAGGAAACCAAATTTAATGACCTCTTTTGAATACAAGTTCTAATTTAGCTTAAGGTGCTAACAAAAATAAAAAACTAATTTTTTTAGGAAAGTCATTTTTATCTCACTATTGGACATTAAATGAAGTGGTAGCTTTTGAATAATAAACTAACTCATTGTGTACAGCTGGACTTAAACGGTGTATAGGTATATAATTCTTGCAATAGTCATACACTCCGCCTAGAGTCATTACCTTGAACTTGCAGTACGTTTCAAGTCAATTTGCTAAGCACGATGTAGAAAATAGAAGACGTTCATAATAAATGCACAAGGAGAAAAGTGTTGGCTATAGGAAAATTTTTTTTTCAACAATCAATCTTTAACCTCTGAATTGGTATAAACGATTGAGCAATATAAGAAACAGCAAATTTAGATGCAACATCGTGTGCAGTATGTAATACAACAAAAATGAGGCCGTGTCGCTCACCACAGCATTCAATTCGATTTCCTCCTTGCTGGCTTCCATCGGAATTTCTCTCACGTCCACCGATTCGGTTCTCCAGTGCGGGCTAATGAGAAACGGATCGCGACTCTGCCATGCCTCCGGCGACCCAAGACGACTCGCGCGCTATTCCGGCTGGAGGCCTCCTCTCCATCGATTTTCTCGATCGATCACTGTTTACTTCGCCCACGCGTACTTGAATGGCCAGCTCCGCTCTTCATCGTGGATTGTGTGTTTACCCTCTCGAGCCATTAGATTCGTAGGTTATGCTTTTTTTTCTAAATGCGGAAAGAGGATAGCTTAAACAATCTGATTGTTGAATTCGAGTGCTGACCTTACCGAATTACTTGCTGATAATTTTGTGCATAATTTTGAAAATGTTCTCCTTTTCTTCTCATTTGTCGAATTGTATCATAGTAAGGTTAATTTGCATTTAGGCGCAGTCAAAACAATCACAATTCGAACAATTTTTTAAACCAAATAGAAATTGAACCAGTGGACATTTGAATCGTCAAAAAAATTACTTTGTGATTTTAATGTCCAATAAGTATGCGAAAGACAATGAATATTTTTTGTTTTTTTTTTTATTCGTCGTTCCGATGCGACCTCACCGTGTCCGCAAGATTACGCAAGGTCAGCGCGGGGAGGTACGCCAAGGCACGACGTTCCGAGTCACCCGGGTCACCCGTCTGGCGAAATACGATTTTACTACTTGTGAGTCAATGTATTTTAGGGTGTGCTTTTGACCACTCACCCCTCAAGAAAGTTGCGTAAACATCTCAAGGATTTTCAGGGTAGAATGTGGTTACGACACATGACGTCCAATAAAGCAATCGCTTAGAAATTAATAATTTGCATGACATCAGCTCTCGTCTAATATTGAAAAAAATATTAATGAATAAAACTGGACTTATTCAAATTAAACTGGACACTAAAATTACAACAGCAAAGTAATGTGTAAGTGTGTTCAATCAACTAAAGAAAAGTTGAAGTACGCACGCATTAGCACTAATTAATAAACGAGTTGCCATGGGGGGTTTCGAGGAAAAAGAGAAAAAGGAGACACAACAGAGAATGACACAGCGAGGAAGAGCAAGTGCAACGATTTGCGGCTTTAGCGGGCTGCCAGTCGCGTGGCCAATCGTCCCGCCATAAAGGGATACGCGTGCGGCTGCTCGCGTCTTTTTTCCCGTGGCCGGATATTAATAGGTCTGATATCGATTTTGCATTATCGACGAGCGAATTGCTTTGCGTTGACGGGAATACCTCCGTGACTCGTGCGGAACGAGCAATTTCAACGGGAATGAATTAATTAAAGGCCGTCCTTTGAAAGTACGAAGCTTCTCCCTAAACCTACTAAATTTCATATTTTTTTTTAACCCGTACAGCCTTCTCGTCAACATGACGTCAGTCACAACTTAATTAATTACGGGATGATCGATGTCCACGTCGAAATTTTAAATTTGAGTAATAATGGTTTGTCATGTTTTACAAGACGTAAAATTTTTACAGGAAAAATATCAAATGTTCCTCTTTTATACGATTTAGAATGATTATGTAATCAATAGAACAACATGACAGTGTTAGGTTTCGAAAATTTATTGACAAGTACTAATGATCGTTACAATGTGCACTATAAACTCGACGTTATTTTTCTGTTGCAGCTACTGATGAGAACCGGCAAATAAGAAGAGTAAAATGAGAAAAGCAGCGAAATAAGGGGTGAACGCGCGACTAGTCGAGCTGATTTCCCGGATCGGCAGCGCGGAAAAGAAGGGGTTGCCGGGGGTGCGCGCAGGGTGCGCGCCGTCTCGGCGCGTCCATCGATCTCCGGCGCCGAAATATAGGCCGCGCTCCTTCGTGCATGCCGGCGGAGCGACCCAGCTCTCCGCCTCGCGCACACCGAAGCCTTTTCCGTCCAGTGTTTCCTTCCGTGCACGCTTATACGCGAGGCTGCACCGCACAATGAACGCAGTGCTTCTGCTGACTGATCACTGATTATCCAGTGTCTGCGTTACACGTAAACAATTCAAGTTAGACCGTAATTAAGTACAGTGTTGTTGCAGTGTATAAACTCAAGTGTTACTTCAAATCGAGTGGCATACAAAATTAAGTCGATCTTTCGGTGAAAACTCGAGGGGATTTTCGTTAGATTGAAAAAAGAGGAGGCAAAGAGAAAATTAGCGCTATGTCGGAAACGGAGCAGAGAGGGCCGACGACCCCGGTGCCCCCGACGCAGGTGACGATTCAGCCGCCGATGCTGCAGATTGCCTCGCGAATGCTGCGATCGCCGAGCCACGAGAGCGTCACCACCGACCTGTCGCTCTTCAGCGTATCCTCGATCGCGAGCGACGCTAAATGTGTCAATCGGCTTTCCAGCTTCAAGTCCTTCAGCGATGTCCACTTGTCGGGCAGAGGACCGTCGCCCAATCCTGACTCGAAACTGCAAATCCAGGGCAACAGGTGCGTTTATAAATAAGATGCAAGTGCTAAATAAGACCTAGAAAATACGTTTTATCATAGTTGAACTATATTTTTTTTAAGCTTCGAAAATTATGGTCTTTTTACTTTTTCCTTCTTTTTATATTTTCATTCAAACTGGATAGCTTTCCTTTTATATGATTTTAAAACTTGGATGTAATAAACTTTATCTTGACAATAAAGAAATTTTTATTACTGCGTTACTAAAAAGTTTATTAGGTATTTTAAAAATATCAATAACTTTTTTTACTATCAGCATGCTTGAAACAGCTACAACTTCTTTGACATATATAAAACTCTAGTAATTACTTCTTTAGTGATTTGGAGTTATATTACGTCAACGTGACGTGAAAGCCTATTCTCTATTTCTTTTTTCCTTTACCAGTATGTTTTTTTATTTATTTTTTTCAAATCGAATGCGGTATATATGATAATAGGCCAGCGGACATCCCGGAGATCCTGTGGTACGAAGAGGAGACCGAGCTGATCCGAAGCTGCGGCGCCCTCTCGTCGGTGCTAGGCTTGCAGCGGAGCTTCAGCACGTCGGACGTGTCGCAGCTGCCGAGCCCGGAGGCGGCGGCGTCGGGCGCGTCCCGCGGGCTGCGCGCCACCGTCTCGCTGCATGGACTCGACCTCATCCAGCGCGACAGCCTGCTGCTCGAGCAGGCGCGCCTGGATCACGCCTCGCGCTCCTGCAGCACCTGGGTGGCCGTCGGCGACGTCGCCAGCACCTCCCAGCTGCCCAGTCCCCACGGCGGCGCCACGCTGCAGTCGCTGCAGCCCACGGGCAGCGCCTCGATGGCGCCGCAGGCACCCATCCTACCCTTCACCCCCGCCGATCTCCTGCGGTCCGTCAACAAGAAGGTCCGGCAGAACTACATCAAGCGCAGGTACGTCAGGGGATATTAGAACACGAAGATGATACGCTACCGACCGATAAATTTTGCTAGAACTTGCTCGAGCGCTTAGAAGAAAATCTCAAAATTATGAAGTGTGTTTCAAAAAATTTCTAAGTTATAAAAAAAAATTTTGCGCAAATAGAAATATTCTAAAATATAACTTTATATCATCGCTCCTAACGAGGAAAATCTCGTTTCAATTTACCGGTGAAAAAAAGCACATTTCAAGCTCCTTTTGCGAAAAAAGCACATTTCGCAAAAACTGACCGGTAAATCTATCGAAATGCTCAGAAAAGTAGCATTTTTGACTAGCTTTTGTTGCAAAAAATTGAAAAAATGAAATTATGTGCTTTTCTTCGTCCGTTAGTCACAAAATCTTGATAATAACGTAATCGGCAGATTGCTGACGACGTACCGAGCGCTGGAGCGGCTGTCGGAGAGCGAGTTCAACCTGGACAGACTGGAGGCGGCGGCCTCGGCCGCCCAGTCGAGCCCCGGCGTGAGCTTGACGGTGCCGGACAGACCGAGACTGCAGGCCGCTGCGGCGGCCGCAGCGGCCGCCCTCATACCCGGGCGCAAGGCCCTGCACGACCACGCGCTCACCGTGAAGGACGTCGAGCGCGAGCGCGGCAAGCAGCTGTCCAAGTACGAGCGCAACATGATGATCTTCAACTGGCTGCACTCGCTCGACGACGGCGCCGACGAGACCGCGCAGTAAGGCGTCGAGCGGCCGCGTCGACTAAAATTCGCCACCTCGCATTGTACCGGGAACGACGTTTTCGGCTGCCCGTCTCGATCCCGATGTGCGCGTCCTTTCGTCCTTCCACCTCGATTGCGCTCCTGCGGGAAAAAAATAAAATTTCATTAAAAGAATATTAAAAAAATTATCGATTTTACGTGTTTTTTCTATTTTCAATTTGTAGTTTATTAACAAAAATATGGCACGTTAAAATACTATAACTTTGTCACTAACGTGTAGTATATCTATATTGCGCAAAATCAATGTCACGCAAATTTTCTGAGCGCAATATCTTTGTTAATAATCAATTTGAAAAAAGATCTAACAGACGGATATAATGGAATTTGATTTTTTTCGTGCGGGATATTCTAATTGAAACAGTCAAATTGATCTTCTCAATTATTTTGCCTTTAGCATTCGGCGCTTTCGACTTTTTCACTTTTGAAATGCAGGTTTACAACAAAATTTACTTTTACCAATCTAGCAGTTACAGGTTTTTTAGCATTTTCAAACGATTGACGAAATTTTTTTAAACAAAAAAGCCTTTTTTTTGTACGTTTTTTAAACCGGCTTTCCATTTGCAAAAATCATTTGAAAAAGATGAATGGATTTTAATAAAATTACTTAATGAATCATAGTTGCGAAAAGCTCAACTGCCTTTAAAATAAATTGACGATTCGATTAGTTGATAAATAAATTGACAAGCCTAAGGTTCTGTGACTTAGTGTCGTTAATGTAATTTTAAACTTGATTGAAAAAAAGCACTTAATTACAGAGTATATTAACCGGATCGGTGGTGCCTACATATATTTTACTGAAAAATATATAATATTCTAAATGCTATTAAAATTTATGAAATGAATATTAATCGAGATGTTGCAGTATTTTTTAAATAAACTAGAAAAAAATTATTATCAAATTGTCAACTGATATTTTCATCGAATTGGGAAATCGATATATTAAAATTCCTATTAGAAATATTTGAAAAAATAATATCAATTCAATTTTACATACATTATACTCAACCAAATTATTTTATTTTGATATGTTTGTGCCAAAAGATTTGTTAATTAATGCAAGAATTTAACTTATTTGATGAACGGTGTTATATATACAGGTGTAATAAAACGGTATGATATATATACTATTTTCATTTTCCTGCGACAAGCATTTTTATTGCAAAACTCAGGTTCAGTGAGATTTCTTTTGACTTTTGAGTAAATTAAATGAATTTAGGGATTTCTTGAAATCTCCGTACTCGTATATTAAATACTAATAATTCATCTGTCGAAAAGAATTAGTATTTTTTGTGCTCACAGTACTTATTATTAAGATAAATGAGTTTGCTACGTCATTGTTAGAGCCCACTGTATTAAGTTTAAAAATGTAAGTGTATAAACGGTGTCATTAAATCAATGGAAGAATAAACAGATAAGGGAAAGTATGGATCTAATATTGAATGAAAGTTAATGAAACGTTAATTTTTTATAAAATTCAAAGTAAAGTAAAATTTAATCAAAATGGTATTTATAAAAGTTAAAGAAAATTACATAAATGTCATAGTAATTTGTTTAACTATCCCACAAGCTTTGATTTTTAATTTAACTTTTGCCTTCAAGGTTTATAAATTAAAAGAAAATCATATATTAAATTAAAGTAGATAATTTGAAAATTTGAAGTCAGAATTTTTAAATTACTGCGATAACGTCAACGCATATTTCGATACAAGTGCAAAAAGTTGATTCGGTGAAAACCACCACTCGTCTGAGAATCAGCCTTCGCTCGTGTGTCGAATACCGATTGAGCGCACACTTGCGCCTGTAAACGACTTTTTACGCACAGAGTTGCATAAAAAAATGTTTAAGCTGTACGCACTATTACGAATAAAAATGAAAATGCAACAATCTTCAATTACATCGTGCACGAAAAAAATGCGTGTACATCTGCGCAATTTTCGTTACTTGACGAAAAAGAAGATCCTATCATGCCTTTGTTAAAAATAAATACGATGTGTAACACGGGAAGAAGAGTATTAATTTCAGATATGGACGATGTGTCTTCAACCCTTGATAGAAATAGCAGTATTTCTCCCCCTGTTACATAATGTACTATTTAAGAGTTATTTATCAATTGTCTGGAAGAAATAATGTAATTGTAAAGTCTTACGTTGCAAATGTTTCTTTGTGTACATATGTGCTGATTTTACTTTAAAACAGCAGCCACGTATAATTTATGTCAGGTACATATTTTACTTGTATTAGTTAATATAAATTTTATAGCGCTACTATATACTTCTTTGTAAACGATGAAAATCATCTTCTCTGTGATAAAGTCGCACTAATGAAAAGAAAACAATCACAAATATTATTTGTATGTATAACTTATTTCTTTTAATTTTTTACGGAATAATAAATTTTTTGAAAATACAACTTTTATTAGCCTTCGTAAATCCTAATTTGCAAATTTCTTTATTTTATAAGGAGCGGAACATAGGTGAAGTTATATGCAGTGAAAGAAAAGTTTATTGTCAAGTTGTTATACCGATAGCTATTGTGACAGCGCTTACAAATTGATTACATTAATTGAATTATAAGAGGGTGCAAAAATTAAAAATTTTCAAGGGTACAAAAAAAAGAACGTTAAAATAACTATTATAATATAAATATTTTTGTTTATTAAAATTTTAATTGCGGTAATATTTAACAAATAAGTCTAAAACGTATCATTAGTATTTAATAAATTGTTTGTAATGATGATTTTTATTAAAGTAAAACTTAAAATTAATGCATAAAATAATATAAGATTTTTTAATTCTTGTGTTTTATTGTACACCATATGTTAGTTGAATATGTTTTTCCTTGATTATCTGTCCTTAAAATTTCTCTAAAAACATACCTATCAATCTCTACATAAATCACAATTATTCTCAAACTTTGTCTAAACATAAGTCAAAATTTTCTTGTGCCATTATCGAGATAAAACTAAGCCATTAAAAATAGATATAAATCACCTTCAAGTCGTTTTTAAATGACGTTTTCTAATCGATTGTACATGAAATCAATAATACATAACAGACAATTAAACACTACACCTTGTGTTGCACGTTTCACTAACCAAAACAATCTATTTAACATTACTTCATTTAATCTTTTATAAAATAAAATTGTTCATGACGTCAGATTTATTGAATCAAAATTTTTTATTTTCTCTATCAAATCAATTTATAATTAATAGTTAATTTATGAATAATAAATCATCAATTTACTGAGTTTCTCTAAAAAACTGACGAGGAATAAGAAAAATATGCTCATTACAAGATATTTTCACATTTATAAGTATAATTCGACTGTATAATGTATTTAATCGATGCTCTAATTAATTAATTGAATTAGTACATTTCACTTGTTTAAAGAACACTTAGCGGGTATATTAAGGCACGCAATAGCAGTAATATTGTGGAGTATTCGCTTTGAAAATGGCGAAAATGATTGCCACAATAACTTTGATCTTACAGTTGTTAGCCTTTATACAAGGTATTTATAGACAAACCCAATAATATTATTAATTCTATTTCAACTTGTATTTATTGACATGTAAATAAAATATTTATTTTTAAAGGCGGATTATCTAGTATTTTTGACGCTGATACCAGCATTGTCAATGGCGAGCATGCAGCAGCGGGAGAAATCCCTTATCAGGTAAAGATTGAAAATAAAAAATTAAACACCGTCTAATTTTAGATTCTTAATCTCCCATATTCTTTCAGATATCTCTTCACCAAAATGGTCAGCACAATTGCGGTGGTTCGGTGATAAGTAAAAACTACGTGCTTACTGCGGCCCACTGTGTTTCAAGGTAAAAAAAATAATAGTCTGCAATTAAAATTTTCTTATAACCATTAATTAAATCATCAATTTTAGGAGTTTACCGCAAAGTCTTTCGGTTATTGCCGGAACTGTAAATTTAGATAACATGAGTCGCGGAGCTTCAAAGCATAAAGTAACTAGTATAAAGGTGCACGAGCAGTACAACGAAGGTGATAGCTGGAGAAACGACATAGCTCTACTGAGAGTAAGTCTAGTGTAAACATTCAAACATTTTCAAATACTTATAATCGGACACAGGCACACAGTAGTGTGTGTCTGTATACCAATATAATATGACTTAATTTACTTCATTATTTACAAATGAAATAATAAATGAAATTACGTTTAAGGTCGAGCCGCCTTTCACATTCAGTGCTAATTTAGCGCCTGCGCAACTTCCTGGCCCCGGGGAAACTTTGAGCGAGAAGCAGTCGGCTATTGTATCTGGCTTCGGATTAACAAGTGTAACGGATTCTATTATCTCTCTTATTTTTTGTGAAAATTTATTCACGACGCATGCCTAACTATAAACGCCCATTACGCATTTTAGAACAACGGTGTAATTTCAAGAAATCTGCTAAAAACGAACGTCTACATCGAAAATAACAGAAACTGTCAAGCGAAATATCTACTGAACAGAATCTATCCAACAAACGTTTGCAGCGTGAACCTGAACAAGCCAACAGGATTTTGTCGAGTGAGTAGTCCTGCAGTTTTTATTTTCTTTTTTATGAGAACCAAAGAAATTTTGACCGCTAAAAATGTAATAATTATACATTAGGGTGATTCCGGTGGACCACTGTCCGTTGGCGGCAAAGTCGTAGGCGTCGTTTCGTATGCCCTCAACAACGGTTGTGCGGCCGTAGCGAAAGAACCACAAGTCTACACTCGTGTTTCGGAATTCATCAACTGGATCACTTCCAATATGCTAGGAAACAACAATAATCCTCCACCAAACGAGGAAAACACTGACGATGGCGAAACAGAAAACAATAACAATAACAATAACAACGGAGTTAAAAATCCGACAAATGATTTCACCGACTGGATAAATTCACAAGATCATAACAATCCAAACTGGGTAAATGATTTAAACGATAAATATGAGGAGTGGCTGCAAAGTACTGGCTAAATAAAATACTAAACATTAAATGATATTATAATATAATTTACAAATTACAACATGGTTTAATAAAATTGTTCTTGTTACGTCTTATAGAAGACTTTTAAATGTATTTTCTAACTTATTGTTCGATGCGAAAGCACCAAATTAAAATAAAAATAAGATTAACTATTAATTTTTCTAACACAGTAAACTTAATTACAAGTCAACGGTATAAACAGTCAATGTCATTAACTCGAAGACGCGTTTTATGCAATGTACCTTTCAAAGTGAAGCTTTGTTGTTATGACGTAATAGGATTTGCAAACGAAGTAATTAAGATTATCTTCAGTTTTTATTGCATACATATTTATTGTCTACGTTTACAAGATTATACTAAAATAAACTGCTAGTACTTGATACTACAAAATATATGACGCGACAAAATGTATAATTTCGAAAATGTTTAAATTCATTATTACTATTAATTACTATGTAATATTTTTGTATATACTCTGGTTTTCAATAAATAAAATAAAATAAATAAAATTTTTTATTTTTTATACTGATATTGCTCAAAGAGAATTTGAATAATGTCAACAATAACTATATTTTTTCATACTGAATCGCTTCTTTAAACAAAGCAACAAAAGAATCCACCACTTCTTGTCCACTGGGAATAATTTCCCTAGGAGGAGGTATAAAACCATAGTGCCTACCATTCCTATCACGACCACGTAATTCATAGCAGTAAACGAATGGGATTTTGAATTGCGCCTTAACCCAATCTATCGATCCACCGCTCGCTGGACCTGTAAGTATGTAAACATTAATCAATTAATTTCCAAAGAGCTTTTAGTCTACAAAATATATAATTCAACGTACCACCAAGAATTTCGAAGACATTTCCCACTTGCAAATGATTGCCGAACCTTTTTGAAAATCCAATTTCAGCTTCCTTACCAACTTTAAACTACAAATGCACGCATTTCATTAAAACAACAATATATTTTCTTTAAAAAAAGATCTCTTTTAATTTGTTAAAATAAATGTATGTACCTCCTGATCATAATTATCTAAATGGGTTCCTGTATGCCCGTAGGGAATCAGAAGTTTTTCAATGTAACTATGAAAGCTTATGTAAGCAAACAAATTATTTGATACTGACGATATATATTGGGCTAAACTTTTAGTTTCGATCTCTGAAAAGGCACTTTTTCCTGCGTATATTTCACTGCACGGATCCCGCCCGCTCCCCGGCCCTAAAAAGGAGGTTTGCAATTATTATAATTATTTTTAAAATGAATATTGTCATACTTTTTACCTCCCCAATTAAAATCCCAATTTCTGTTTGGATCGGTTCCGAAACAAGCGGCCTGGTTCGATCGAGGTTTTGATCGAGTTTTACGCCATAAACGAAATCGTGAATCTCGAGGCTGCAATGCAAATTTAAAGTCGATAAATGTTCACCTGGAAAATGAAACTAATAGACTATATAAGTAATAAAATTCTATAAAGAAAAACTGACATTTATATGTGTAAACACATAACCGTCCGGATTAACGCACGGAAATATGTACCATTCGTACGATTGGGCGAGCTTTTGAACTTCCGGATCTGAGCTGATCAGAAGCTCGTTTATCAAGTAAGTTGCAGTTGAATGCGATATCCACTCACGTGCATGAATTCCAGCTTCGACGAATATTCCCCTCTTGCTTGTGCCAAAATTTAAATGCACTCCTTTGATCAAACGTCCCTCAAAGGATCTACCAGCTACAACTGTTTTAATCCTATCAGGATATATCTGACTAAGATGATCTAGCCAATTGTAAATCTCTTCAAGGGTGTGAAAAGATTTCCATCCAAATTCCTCGACCATGAACTGTATCATATTATTTTTATTCATTTTAAATAATAAAACAGCTTATGTAATTTCATCCTTACCATAGATCCAGATTTAGTTCGTTTTCTTTGTAAACTGGCATTGTTCAATAATTCTTGAACATTTGGTATTTGCACTCTGTAAATAAAGAAATTATTCTTCATTAAAGAGTTAAAACTATCTAATTCTTGTTGAGGAATCATGATATCGACGGATTTGTTAACACCAACTGGATCTTTCCAAAAGATAATCTAAAATTGTTAATGTCATATATGTTAAATTAACTAATGTAGGGCAACACTACTTGTTCAATATAAAATTTTAAGACAAGGAAAAAAATAAATATACTTACGTTATTCAAATAATGATTAAAATTATGCAAAATTTGTAATTGCTCAGTTGTTCTTGGTATAATACGAAAAACGGCATCACCTTGAGCATTTGCTTTATTCAAAAGACTGATCAAGAAAATGATCGCAACGGAAATTTCTTTTAGGAACATAGTTACTAAATAATAAAACAATTATACATGTAATACAATTACTTAATGCAAATTAATTCATATTAGCTTATTATTTACCTTATGTATAAAGTTATATATTGAAACAGCTAACAACACAGCACGCAAAAAAGAAAGATGCATTTGTGAAATAAGCAACTGATTTTTACACAAGAACTGAATAGATCTTCTTACATAAGTTTCTCGCAAGGTAATAGCTTCTACAAATAACATATAGACAAGTGTGTTTCTTTTTTTTTTAATTACTTTTCATTATTCAACGTACCTATATATAATATTACGTAATTCCTAGAATAGATTGGATATTATATTGTTGGGTTAGCATGTATTGCTTATTAGCAGGTATTATGTTCAAACGATTTTAAATACAGGGAAAACAAATTTTTTCATAATAACATTTTATTACCTAAGTAAAGGAAGCTACGCTGTATCTATAAAGTTTCGTGAATCCAATAAAGATACCTACGTATGAAAATCTTTCTTTTGAAATCGATAAATATTTGATTTCTTTATTAAATTATATTTTCAAATATTTGTTAATTTTGCTTTTCTTGTTGTTTGGATCAAAATCAAAATAATGTAAATAAGTTAAATAAATTCTTTATTTTTTTAAAAATAATTTATCCAATCTGTGATGAACAAATTCGCTGTTCACAAAACAATGCAGATGAGTGAAGTTGATGTAAAATTTATTTCAAATTTAATTGTATGAGTGCAACGCGCTTGGTCATTAGCGCGCGCATATGCGTGAATATATATGAGTGATACACCATTTACATACATTGAAAAATAAAATTAACTATTGAATGTTTGCTTCAAAATTTACTGGTATTTCTTAGCTTCGGCAAAAAGAGCAACAAGAGAGTCCATTACTTCCTGAGCGTTGGGAATGATTTGATTCGCAGGAAGAATGAATCCATTTCTACCTGTATCACGAAGTTCGTACACGAAAACGAAAGGCACCTTATACTGTGCTTTCACATAGTCAACAGAACCACCGCTAGCAAAACCTATATAACAGGCATTTTATGACCATATTAAGATATTGTAAGAAAATAATAAGACTTTATCATTCAATAAAATAGTCGCAGCAGTTAGTTACCGATAACTTCAGCAATGCTTCCGTATTTGTAGGTTGTTCCGTATCTTTTTGAAAGAGCTTGGACTGCTTTTTGTGCTGCCGAATACTAAAATTGAAAAAACAATAATATGTTATGTAGGAAAAAATACTAGATTATATTATTATTGTCAATGTTTTCATGATCCATGTTGTTGTTACCTGTTGGTCATAATTATCCAGATGATTCCTTGTGTGACCGTACGGGAACATCAAAAATTGCGAATAACTATGGAATGATATGTAAGCAAACAATTTACTGGAAATAGAGCCAATGTACTTAGCCATTGATCTACTTTCGATTTCAGAAAATGCCTGTGATCCAGCATAAGCTTCGGAGCATGGATCACTGCTAGCACCAACAACTAAAATTTTTAAAAAGAAATAATGAAGTATACTTTACTAAAGCCTATAATTCATTGACGATATTTACCCCTCCATTGATAATTCCAGTTACGGTTCAAATCTGTTCCATAGCATGAGCCTTGGAAAGGATTTAGAGATCTATTAGGAGAACGACTCTTGCGCCAAAATCGGTAGGTCATTTGTCTCGGCTGCAATTCAGATTTTATATGGTATTATTTACACAGCAACTGAATAATCGAAGATATTCCCGCATACAAAGTGAAGAATCCATAGATTAGAACTTACATTTATGTGAGTGTAAGCATAACCATCTGGGTTGAACACTGGGAAAATATACCAATCGTAAGATTCCGCAAGATTTCTAATATTTTGATCGCGACTGGTAAGAAGCTGATTTATTAAAAAAGTGACCGTGGCGTGGGAGATCCACTCACGAGCGTGAATTCCACCTTCGATGAAAACGCCAGGTTTCTCTTGACCAGACGATATCTTAACTCCTTTGATTTGCCGACCTTCGTATGTCTGCCCACCGACAATGACCTTAACTTTCTCAGGATACGTATCTTCCAGTGAATCAAGCCAATTGTATATCTCTTCCAATTTGTGATACGACGTCCAGCCAAATCCTCCAGCGCGAGTCTATTTTATTCAAAAGATATTTTTAATATGTCATTTACGCCCAAAAAAGTAAATGACTACTTACGAGAGTGTTATTCCTAGATTCAGATTCAAGCAATTTTTCAACATTTTCAATGAATGTTTCAAACTTAATGTCATTTGACCTCATAATGTGAACAAACTCTTTGAGTTTTTCAGGAGCGACCATGAGATCTGCTGTTCTGGAGACTGGACTTGGCTCTTTCCAATAAGTAAACTACAAACCAGAAGTTTGCTATAAGTTACAAAAATTTGAATTATTAAAACAATGATTTTAATTATACATACACCATCGGTATCCTGAAATTGGGACAGAAGTTTTACTTGGTCATCATTTTCTGGCGTTATCCTGAAGACTTTATGAATGTTTCTAATCTCACTAGCTGCCGTCAAGGCGGCCAGAGTTAGAATTAATATTAGAAATCTTAACATTTTCTGAAAATATTTTATCTTTAAGTAGTATTCAAGTTAGTATTCAAGTGAAAATAAATTCAATATAAAATTATAAAATTGAAATAGATTATAACTTACCAATTGGCTATTTAACAGACGAAGATTCGGAGATATTGCATGCAATCGCTTTAATAGCAATTGTCGCAACCCGCATCACCTTGTATTTTATATAGCATTCTTATCATCTACACGTATAAGGGCACCAACACACGTTTGATCAAATGCTTATTTTGAGAATTTATTAATTAATTAGTAACTTTGAATTTTGCGTTATCATTATTTACTTCTTAATCGAATAATGCAGTCAGTGTTCATTTAAATGTTTTTTCATTAGAAACCTTATGTTTTATTAATGGTATATGACGCAAAACAATCTTTGTACTTACTCTGTATTTATTATTCATGTGATCCATTTTACTAAGCAATTATTACATTATCATATTGCTTGAATTTTGTTCTACGATTAAATACTTATACTTGGGAAAATTTCTGGAAAAGAAGAAACATCATTTTAATGGAAAACGAAAAAGCAAAATGTAATCTTGACCGATTTAAATAAAAATAAAAATAATATAATAAATGAAAATCACTAACAATTTTGTATATTAGTTTATTAAAAAAAGGTCAATCAATGATATAATATTTCATTTTTTTAATTAACCAATTTCCTCAAGATATGTTGAATTATTTAAAAAATAAGTTGTTGGTGTAGATCATGATTATCCACATTTCCACCGTAGATGTTTTATTGTGCATCATAACATCGAAATCGTCGTTGAAAAAGTGTTCGAAACATTTTCAAGTTGCTGCCGGAAAAATTTCAAGAGACTTATACTTCCTACGTTAAATGTTTTATATTCAAAATTAATGTTAATTACAAATCTATTACTTTCTCTTGAATGGACGAATACTGTAAACACAGTAGTCGTCATAGTGCAATTACGTATGTAGCATACATTACGCACAAACGATCGGGGAAATAAACATATAACATGTATCACGCGTAAATGATTAAATAAACTTTTTATTTATTCAACTGGATATGTCTGATAGTGGAATGCTTAGCTGCCACTCCCGTCAGTGAGTCTTACATCCGTCGTAGTGTCACGTCGGGGTATAACGTTATTTATCCTTTCTAAAATGATTTGTCATTTACAAGAAAAAACATTTTTAAATAGAATTCAATGAGACAGATTTTTATTAAATTAATAAATTTTTCATAAATCTAACAAAATTACATCAAATTTATATAGTTATCTATAAGAATGTGTTATTCATCGCAATGTTGAACTTAATAAAATATTACCTACCTAAGTTTGATCTACGGCTCTACAGTAAATTTACTTTTATTAATAATTTTAATACCTAATCGTACATGAGTATATAAATAATATAAAATTGAATAAACTAAATCAAAAGTAGAAAAGGAGGTTTTGCATCAAGCAAAGTAGGTATAGTTTATGTGGAAACGATTTCCTCGGTCAAATTTCCTAGGGATAAATGCACCCTAGAAGAGAGTGGCGAGCACGAAGCTGGCAAAGACGACAGCGAGCCCGGCGACGAGTGTCGCAACGCCGGAGCAGTCGTCGACGTGACGGAATAGCTCCTTGTAGGCGAGCACCGAGTTGATTTGCGAGTCGGTGGAGACGAGGCCGCTGGTCGAATCCTTGAACAAGAGATCGGCGGTGCCGTTGAACCGGTCGTAAACGCGGACGGGCCGACGCTCCGAGTCGCCTCGGTAGCCCAGCCAGTTCTCGATCTTCAGCAGGGCCAGAGTCGTGTCCAGCAGCTGCTGCTTTGGTCGATTGCGCCTCGAGACGACCTAAATGCAAGTGTTACATTTTAGCGTCTTGTACGCTGAAATCTGGATGATTTTGACATTTACCTCGCTGTCTATCGTGACTGAGAAGGCGCAGGTGTCATCGACGTCGAAACCGGTAAAGCTGGCCAAAGTTCCATTTTTGCAGAGCACGCGATAGTCGGAGGCATTGACAGATCCATTTGCAACTAAAGCTGATGAACAAAGAACAAAGTTGAGGACTGGTTTCGAATTTAATTTTTGGATTGTATGATCAATTTCTGAATGATGGTGTACCGTACCTTTCATGTTTCTTACTTCTAAAAAGGCAATATCTCCTCCGTTTGCCAAACATTGCAGTGCTCCTTTATCTCCGTAGAATGGATTTTGATCGCCAGCTTCGCAGCGCTCTCCATTATCTTGAATTTTACACAGCGAGCACAACTTCTCCTATAACATAAGGCCATTGATAATGTAAAAGGTGAATTAAATCGTACAGTCGACGATATGAGGTAGAAAAATGTAAGATGAATTACACAGGTAAAAGAATCAAGCTAAACGTTAAACAATGACTGTCGAATAACGAATAATCAATAATGCCATTATATTTACTTCAGTAATCTCGCTCACCAGATTGTCAGTGTTCAGCTTGGGCTTGAGTCCCCTAACCGAGTGGTTGTCCTGGACGAAACCGGGTGTGCAGGCGCCAGCTAAGAGATTAGCCACGATTTGCGGATACTTGCAGGAGTCGGGGAGCACCCTGTGATCGCGCGCTGTGTTGATGAAGCTCAGCCAAGCGATGCCGCCGTACTCCGGGAAGCAGGCATTGCTGTCCTTCAGCTCCTGCAGGCTGGACACCCGCTTGAACTTGGCGTTTTCGCGAATGACACCCACGACGAAGCTGTTGCGATCCGTCTGCGTCTCGCAGTACATCAGCGAGGAGAGTCCGTACACTCTTGATTAAATGAAACATAAGTAAAATAAGAATTTCACCACCATTCTTCAGCGAAACGTAATAATTCGTTATAAAGATAAGCTACTGGACCAGAACTACTGCGACGCTATCGGAAACTACTAAAAACTACTAATGAACTACTTGATTCCAGAAGTAAATTGGCGATTACTGACCATCTACTGATTACATTTGTAAGTGTTCCTAAATAGTTTACCTGTAGTTGCCCTGTAGTTGCTAGACAGTTGATACTAATTTACTAGTAGTGGCCAATTTCTTATTGTAATTAAGTGATTCATCAGTAGTTCATCAGTAATGCATCAGCACTTTTGGTAGTAGTTTTGAAAATACATTAACGATTTACAATAATTTGATAAATGTATTTGATAAATTTAACATTTCACACTTACTTTCTGGCCAAATGGCCGTAATTGGAATCGATAGTGATGATGTCAGCTTCGTTATTGGATATCTTCTCGAAACATTCAAAGTTCGATTCGGCCGGTATGCAGCTTATCGCAGGCTTGATACCCAGAGCAAGAGCCGCGGCAGACAGCCACTTGCATTTGTTCAGCTCCAAATCGCCGATCGTGCACCAGCGGATCTCGCTGCCGCATTCCGATTGCGGTAGTGTGACCTCTCGACCTCGGCTGAGATAGTGGCTCGGCGACGTCAGGTTGTCGAAGATCTTTGGTTGCACCTCCTTGAACAGCATCATGTACAGGCTCTCCTTCCAGTCCGACGATCTGTCCGGTACGTTTCGCGCCTGTTCCAGTTTCGCCACGACCTCGGTTGATTTCTCTCTAAAAAGTTATCAACCAAAGGATTTAAAACTTGTCAACTCACAGGTTTTTTATTCACGAGAAACAAACTTACTCTCTGGATAATATAGCATTCCAAGGTTGCTTGAACCACGTGCACGGATTATTCGAGTCCAGAGCCACAGTAGTTCCGTTTTCGCATAAGAATTGGTAGTCTGACATCTTGTTTGGTCTAGTTGACTGCAATTTTAAATAAAAGAACTATTTTAATTCAGAAAGCTTTTTTAAAAAATGTACCGTTACCAAGATATAAATCCGACCGTAAGATATAAATCTCAATTACTATATTAATTTATCTGGTAAACGACAATTGAAAAAATATTACAATTAACAGGTTACGCACACCAAAATATTCCTTGACGAAGTGAAGAGCAGCGTACGCTACTTGCCCTTGTCCGTTAACTAAACAGTCCAATGCGCCCACGTGCCCGTGTTTTGCAGAGTCGCGGTAAATGCATCTCTCCCTATCATCGCACAATTCACATAGTTCCGGATATTTCTTTTCTGTTATTTAACAAAACCCATCTGCTTTAATAAATTGGCTTACATTTAATTTGCGAAACTAAATTTGTCAGTAGACTTACTGAGTTCTCTGTCGTATGCATCATCGGCAACCCATTCTCCAGGGCGGCAGGCTTTCTTGAAAAAGTCCTTCAAATTGATGATTTCGTTTTCAGCGACGGTCACGTCCTTCCGACAAACGTTGTTCATTACTTTTTTTTCAAAGTACTTCAAAACGTGGTCGTTCCACATTTGCGTGTTGCTGAAACCAGGATGACATAGACCACTGCCAACCAAAGCACTGAATCCGTTCGCAGTGGGCTGGTAACTTTTAGGCACCACCACGACGGATTGGAATTCGAACTCGTCTAAAAACAAATGTTTATTCGTCGAATTAGTCGATGGAAATAAAATAATCAAATTCTTACAATGAAAACGTTGCTGCCTTTACCCGTGAGAGAACCATCTTGCCGCTTTAATTCGGCGATCACGTCTACCCCAACGGGATAAAAGTGGTGCGTTAACAGAAGCTCGTCGGCCGTGAATACTCCAAAATCGGCCTTCTTTTCGGCGAGTTTTATAGCGCACTCCGCGCTGTCCATTACTCGCTCGCACTTCACTGGACTGTCGCCTCGTTCCAAGGCGGTGCATGCAGTTTCGCTGACATCTTCTTGTACGCACAATCGCACTGAAAAAACAAAATCACAGTAAGGTCATAATGATCGTCTTTACTTTAGTTAAAATCCAATAATAAAAGCAGAACTTTGTAATTGAGGAAAAGAACATTTTGGAAATATAATATAGCGTAGGTACCCTAAAAGCACTATCTTTTTATGAAAAATTAAAAATAGTAGAATTTAACGCAAGTGAGAGGAAATAGTTTCATGCGGGTATCAAAAAATATTTTACAATATTATGCGTAACATTATGATGATTTACATAGTATTTTATTTACAGAATTTTATAAAGTTACAAAAATCTACCGATAAAATATTATTATATTACAATAATCTAATCAGAGCAATTAAAAAATAGAATAATGCGTTATCGTAAAGCTTTAGAGACACTTATTGATTAGCGCATTATTCGTCCTTGAATCACATGTGCTGTATAAGTGCTAGGAAGATCAAACAGTAAACAATGTATTAAGTTAGATACCAAAAGATATCATAAAAAATATTTACTCATTTTTTAACGTTACAAATTATCACGGACATTCTGATATTATAAGATATAATATAAATTTTCGGCAGCTTTCGTATCATTGTGCAAAGAAGCACCGATTATGTAACTGCAATAATACAGTCGCTTTCGAATAAAAAATTGTAATCTCGTAAAATTCAACCGTATAAAAATATTAAATCGATTTCTATAACTTCAAGGTTTAAGGCGACAATGTGGATATTGTTTTAGATGACTTGATAAATAAATCGAGAATATTGGCTCTCTATGAGTCATTCATCGTTGAGTCAATGATGATTTACTCGGCAAATACAGCTTATACGAAATTTGGATAAAAAATTTTAGAAATGAATACGAATAACGCGTGACATTCAAAGCGAATGTAAAATGAGAAATTGTTCTTTTCTGAAGAATAAAGCATAAAAAAACTAGTACTCAAATAATTCAGCAAAGCACCAAATCATCAGAAACAAAGTTTCGTGCACACGTAAAACCAATTGATGCATAAGAAAGGTACAAAACTTACGCTTTTCCTCGGCGGTAACAGAGAGCAAGAAGACGCTGACGAGCGCGAACTCGAGAAAAAAGTACTTGCAGCAAGCCATTGTCCGGCTCTAAGTCACTTTCTCGGGCCACTCGAAAGGTATAAAATAATAAATCAGACCAGCACGGCGAAGCAGCTTTCCGCGACGAAGGCGCAGCCGGCTCTCACGGTACGTTTCGGCGTTTGGCCACTCCTCGCCGCTCGTCTACCTTGCCGCCTTGATAAGGTCCTCTGATAACGCGCGCGACGTTTTTTCTATCGCACGCGTATTCGCGCGCAGAACCGGCGCCTCCGCGGTTCCCCCGAATCTCTCTGATTCATAGCCCCCTACCCGACGGGCGCAATCGAATTGGCCACTGAAATTCGATCTTTTCATCTATCTAAATATAAAACAGCGAAATTCACGCCGAAAGAGTGAACAGCCACTTACTGTACGTTGTAATGCGTCGTTCACTTTTACGATAAGTGAACGACTTTTAACGTTAACAGAATGAATAGGGGATTCTTACGCACGACATACGTACTCTTCTATCCTTTTTTCTAATGTAAAATAAAATGATTCAATTTTTGAGTCTAGTTTAGTTCAATAAAATTTATAGGTATATGTGTAGAAAAGATCGTTATCAAATAATATTTACTAAGTACATTAAACGGTGACATTCTAATTATTCTAATACTTCGATTATTAGTTGTACACACGAAAAAATTATAATTACGAAAGACGATAAACGAAACAAATTTTTATAAAGATAGGGTAGCCGTCAATATGAATGTAAGTATGAGTCACTTGTGTTGATAAAAAAATCGATCTTTTAATTTCTTATAGTAAGAAAACTATTGCACAAATTTTTAGTAAATCTAATCTTGCTTAAATAATAAATTTTTCTGTGACGATAGGTGTAGACATGCGCGTACAAATGTTAGTAAAGATTCGCAATTCTATTTCAGTTACACCTTCGTAAGTGTCGGACATGAGTAATAGCGATAAAGTCGAGTCAACATTTATCACCAATTTTCTGAGAAAAAAAGAGAGAAAAAAATTGCTGTGTCGAATAAGCAGGAAGTTGTTCCTTCAATCGGCTACCATAAAATATATAGAAATTACAAATTAACAATGACCATTGCGAAATGATTTTTGAAAGAAGTGATCTTCTTTGAAAAGCCAGTTTCACGCAGATGTAACTCCATTATCACAATAATACCGGTCCGACGTGAAAAGGCGTTCTGGAAAGCATAAAAGAGCGGCATAGAGAAAAAAATGCGGAAGTTGCGGTGAAAATGTGGAAATTCAAGCTAATACTTTTTGTACTAGGTAGGCAATTATAGAAAAAATAATTAAAACAATCGAAAACGAAAGAAATATCGATAAAAAATGCCGTCACGTTTTACAAGGAGCGGCGAAACGATCGGCGGCCGTCGATCAAGAGGCATCTCCAGCCTTTATCTGCGTCGATGGGTCGGAGATAGCACTGGCTAAAGTGTGCGACGGGCTCCCCGACTGCGCCGATTCGTCGGACGAGACCATGAAATTGTGTCATCATATCGTGTACGACTTTATTTTCAACAATTACGGAGATAAGCCATTTATCTAATTATATAATTTTACACTTTTATTATTTACCCGCGACACTTAAGCGATTAAGCAAGTGCTTTGTTTGTGTAAAGTCAGTAAAACGCTGCTTTTCAACAGTTGCCCCGTGAGAGCATTTAGGTGTGCGTACGGAGCTTGCACAGCTCGATCTAAACGGTGCGACGGTACTGTCGACTGCGTCGACGGAAGCGACGAATTATTTTGCGACGATGGGCGGGATTGCGGCAATCAGGAATTTCGCTGCTCTAATTCCCGAGAATGCATTTCCTTTTCGATGATTTGCGATGGTACAATCGGGATATAATTTAACACATCATTTATTTTTAAAGTATATACAAGCAATTATTGAAAAATACTGCCTTTGCCTGTCTTTGAGGTACGGCGGATTGCGCGGATGGAAGTGACGAAAAGGAGACAATCTGCAAAGACAACATTTGCCCGGAGCACACCTTTCAGTGCTCTTACGGTGGTTGCGTTCATCGGGAAGTCGTTTGCGACGGGTTTAAAGATTGCATCGATGCTACGGACGAGCATGAAAATGTCTGCAAAAACGAGTGCGTTGATGAAGATTGCAGCGAAAGTAAAGGTGTCAGTTGCAGGTACACTGAACAACAAAAAGTTTAAACAAAATTTAATGCTTGCTATCGTCTTATTAATAAATTGTATCGATTTGCAGCGATGATGAATTCACCTGTGAAAGCGGAGACCAGTGCATACCGTTAGAGAGACTCTGCGACGGCAGTCATCAGTGCAAGGATGCGTCAGACGAAAGGAGAGAAACGTGCAAAGATCGCCCGTGAGTATAACGAGTCTTTCGAAGAAGCCTGCGTGAAATAAAACACTAAAATAAGTGATCGCTCGGGGTTCAAGTTGCCTGGCGGATCAGTTTCGATGCGAGTACGGAGCTTGCGTGGCAGCGAGTTCCCGGTGCGACCGGGTAGCTAACTGCTACGACTGGAGCGACGAGGATGAGAAAATGTGCGGCGTCGAGCTGCCGGAAGGTGCGTGCCGGCTACCGGCGGCACTACCCGGCATCAGCTATGCAGTCGGCGGCTGCAAACGCTGCCGGCCAAACGATGTTGTGCCCGAATTCACCAGGCTGGATTACGCTTGCCACGGCAATCTCAGTCTCGAGGGGCCTAGAATTGTACACTGCCAGGACAATAAATGGATTCCAGCGGTTCCCGTTTGCCCTACCGGTTATTCACATTTAACAACTATCCATTTTTCTTTATTCTTTGTTCTTCATCCTTCACTTGTCTTTCTTTCTTTGTCTTCTTTTAGATTGAAAATTAAGTACTATTTAGTTTAATTTTGCAGCCGACAATGAAATAAAGTGCCCAGTCATAGATTCTCGAGGAACGGAAAAAAGTTGTAAGTTGCTGTGGGGTCGTAATGCAGGTTGGACGTCCTGTGAAAATCCTGCAAAAATAGGTACCCTAGTCTCGTTAGAATGTCTGGATTATTACGAAAGGGAAGGAGGTTCATCGCATGTGACTTGTTTGCACGATGGAACCTGGAGCCAAACTCCTCTTAATTGTAGACCAATTTGTGGAGTTAGAAGTACTAATGGTATTTATTTATCCGGCTATCTTAAGCTTATCTGTCATTATTATAACAGCATTAAACTTACGAGCTGTCAACTGTTAATATTATGTCCCATAGAAATAGCCTTGATTATAAAAGGGTGGGAAGCTAAAAAAGAAGAACCTGTCCCCTGGCATGCTACGCTATTTTCTCATGAAAATGGAGCGTGGAAATTCTTTTGCGGTGGCACCCTCATTGCCGAAAGTGTCGTCATTACAGCAGGGCACTGTGTTTGGAAAACAGCAGCTGATACCATAAGAGTAAATACAAAATAAATAAGCGTATTGAAAAACGGTTATACTTACTAGAAATAATCACAGGTCACAATTTATCACAGGTCGTTTTAGCTAGCGATTCGAGCAACTTCACTATGCAAAAAGAAGAAACTCAAGTGCACGAGGTTGAACGTATTGAATTACAAAATTCCTACAATGATCACGAAGGGAATTACGGTTCCGATTTGGCGCTGATAATTTTGAAAAAAGCTGCAACGATCAATTCGAACGTGCTTCCCGCTTGCATCGACTGGTCCAGAGATTTTGATCTTGTCGACAGAACAAACGAAATAGGAATTATAGCTGGTAAATTTAATAAAAATAGGTAATAATAAATTTATAATTTATAATTTTTTTGTTTGTTTTAATTTCTAAAGGAATGGGTATAACCGAGAACGATACGTTCAGCGCGAATCTCCGTATAGTCACGGCTCAAGTGGTATCGCAAGACGCATGCCGGCAAAAGCAAACCCGAGACTTTCGCAAGTATTTGAGCTATACGTCGTTTTGTGCCGGCTGGGCCAACGGGACTGGTGTTTGCAACGGCGATAGCGGTGGTGGTTTTTTAATGCAACGGCCCGATACCAACCTATGGGAGATACAGGGAATAGTCTCGCTTAGTCCCCGGCGCTTAGGAGCTGCACTATGCGACCCCAACTATTACACTCTCTTTACCAGGGTATCTTCTCACTTCGAGCTTTTCAACCTTATTATTTAATATTTTGCTATTCTTCACATTACTCACTTCCGTCACATCGTTTCAGTTAATTTTAAATATTTCACTTTTTAGGTATCGGTATACATTCGTTGGATTAAGAAAGTAATTGATTCTGAAATTAAAAGAAAAAGGATGGTTATTGATATTATACCAAACAAAGACAATGTACTATTTGAATAAATACGCAATGCATATTAGATTTATTCATTTACTCCTTTAAAATAAAATATTTATCTTATATCAGAAGTAACGCCTGTACATAGACTAGATTATTAAACCTACATTATTGTTGCGCTATTTTAAAATAGTACTTTTCGACACGGGTGCAGAAGATGATTATTTACCTCGTGCGACGGTTTGCCTAAAAGCCGCACAAGTTGAATAATCACTTACGCACCAGTCTCGAACAATATTTTATAGCACGAGAGCCGAAAATTCGCATTAAAGTTGCGATTTAGTGCTATAAATGATTGTTTCAAGCGTTTGCAATTCCGAGTAACGCAAGCTGCTGGTCAATCCACTGCCTGGCATACGCCACACTAGCATACACCGCCGGTGTACTGTCGCCGCAACCGATTCCCCAAGAAATAATGCCAGCCTAAAAATTAAGCAAAATCAATCAGCGTGATAAACTCGCGACTTTAAATCAAACCATTTATGGAGTAATATTCTTCGAAAGGAAATCTGGAATTACCTGAGTGAATCTTCCGGTGCTTGGTTCTTGACAAACAAGTGGCCCGCCACCGTCTTTGTAGCAAGTATCCTTACTAGCTTCTCCTCCAGCGCATATGAAGCTGGGATGCAGTTGAAAAGCTTGACCTAATCTTGTCAATCTCAAACGAGCCTGACAATTTGCGTTATCAACTATAGGTAAATCTACTTTACGTAAAATCGTTTGGTACTGACCATTGGCGCCTAAAATATATAAAAGTGTAACTTTAGTTTGAAATATTAAAGAATCTAGTAAATTTACTTGGGAAAAATGACAAATAAGATTTCTAGAGTATATATCTTATATTTGTACACATATTTACCAAATTCATTGCGTCCCCATCCTGAAGCATAACAAGTAGTCCCAAGAGCGAAAACTTGTCCTGCCGCGGCTAAGCAGACAGGCCTTACGTTAACGGCGTATGTCACCTGTCTTTGCAACACCACAAGTGCAACGTCGTTGTAAAGGGCACCGCTAGAAAATTGTGGGTGAACCACAATCCGTTGAACGGGATATTCGGCAAATGGAAGCGGTTCACTTGAACTTTGCGTATTCCATTCTCCGAGGCGTACGATCAACGTGCCAGGGTCACAACTGTAAAAATGATAAAGCTTTGAAGTTAAGTTAAAAATATACTTATTAGATAAAAATCTCGTAGAGTTAGTATGATAGTGAGACTAAATAATAGAACATGATTTAACATAATTTTTTACTTACGTTACGACGCAATGCGCTGCCGTTAGTACTGTTCTGCTATTAATTAAAGAACCGCCACATTGAAAAATGTCGTTACTTCCTGCCTTCCTTATTAAAAGAAGAGCCATCCACGGAAACTCCGCAAAATACGTGTTTCCTACATTTTGTGACGCTGAAAGTTAGTTAATAATTTGTTTAAAATTTAGGATACGGAAAAGTGGAGTGAAATGAGATTCCCGTAAAATAATTCAGTTTAAAAAAAATAAATGTAAAACTAAAAAAAATTAGTTTTAATTTTACGCTAAAAATGTTTTTATCTTTACGAATATTTTTCTGTAAAAACAGTAAGTGTACAAATGACCGAGTAACTTACCAGTGGCTGCGTAAGTAGTGTCTCTGATCCCGCAGGTGAGCGTCGATGTAGGAACAACAATTGCCGCTTGCATGGAGGACTGACGAATTTCATTCTCGGATCTCTGACGAGTTTGTATCCTGCAGCAAACCAACGTTGCGCTGGCGCAGGGCCCAAATCGAGGATCTATTGCACCGATGTTATCGTACGTCACAGCGTTACCCTCGGCACACTGGTTTATTCCTACGCAGATGCACGCATTTGCCGTCCCTGATAAAGATCAGCATTTATTATTATATTACAATCTCAAAATTGCAGAAATGAAATTCAACAGATAATATGAAATAATATAAAATTAAGTATTATTATGCAAAGTTTTATTGCGATTTTATTACCAGGATTTTTGATATCATTAATCGCGGTTGAGGGAACGAAAGACGAAACGGAAGGGGGTCCAACTGGAAAAGAGTTGTTATCCGGCATGACACGGCAGCACATGGAGTTCGAGCCGCAGGTGCCAGGCGATTGACCCTGCCTTCCTACGATTAGACGCGGATCGATGTTAGCCGCGCCGGACATCGAAATCCAACCGAGAAGACACCCACTCAACAACATACAAATGCAGCTCTGTCCGTAGATAATCGGCGGCAGGACTATCGGCGGTGCTGGACTGACCGTAGTAGGCGGAGCCGTCGGCGGCGGTACGCTCGGCAGTACAAACGGTGGGAAACTCGAGGTTCCGGGTGCCGGTAACACTGGTACCGTACCTAGAAACAAAAGCAAAACCATAAAACAATTTGTAATTAGCAGCAAACAAAATTTTTTTTAAATTTCTCCTCCCTGCCGTACAAGTACCAGAAGTACCTGTGCGCTCTGAAAGTATCGATTAATGCCCTATTTCCATGGCTTCAACTGAATTAGAAGTGTACATTGATAACTAACTGAGACTAGAAAAGTGATTAATAACTTATCTGAGATCCTCTAACAGTGTTCTTCACGCTGCCTAATGAAAAGCGACGAGCAAATGAATATATGCACAAATAAATAAATTCTGAAGGGTCTAAGAGCTTAATAGTAAAACTAGCAGCTCACTAACCTGTGGCATAACTGCAGCAAACGAAGGCACCTACGCAAGTGTTGATAAACTGCTGACGGGGGTTTATGACTCCAGTAACATCGGTTGTTCCGCCCGGAGCGTTGAGCGCGCACTGGTATATAGGCACGCAAGTGCAGTAGGGGAAAAAAGTGGGAACCACAATGGGAGCTGTGGGCCTCGGTGATGGCGTTGTCGGTTGGGTCGGCGGTGGCGTCGGCGGTGCCGTCGGCGGTGCCGTCGGTGGTGCCGTCGGTGGTGCCGTCGGCGGTGATGGCGTTGTTGGCTGGGTGGCCGGTGGACTCGGCTTCGCGGGTGTCGGCGTTGTTGGCTGGGTGGTCGGACGACTCGGCCTCGCCGTTGACGGTGTTGTTGGCTGGGTGTTGGGTGGTCGCGTTGGCGACATTGTAGTTGGTTGGGTTATCGGCGGTGGGACCACCGTGGTCAAGCGTATGTAGCAACACACTTCTATGTCGTTCAGACAGCGTCGTTGGCTGCTTCCGTTAAAACAATAAAAGTCGTTAGAAATAATCTATGTAAAAGCATTGCAATTATTTTTCAATTTTTCTTTAATCTCGCCTTGTCTTAATAGAAGGGTAAGTTTCTATGTCCTCGATGGAAACAAAAAATTTGATTACAGAAGAAAGATTTTAAAAATTAAAGGAAATCATAAATTATGTGGCAACTTTTTCATAATTCTACTTGCGAAAAATTCAGATTTGAAAGGATTAAATAAAAAATTATATCAAGATTGACCTGTTTTTAAGCGTTTTATTTTATGAGCATTGAATAATCTCTAAATCATCACGAAAACAATTAAATTCATACGCGGTAGATATCGCAATATCTGCTTGAAAAAATCACAGTGAAAGTACTGGCGGTAATTTTTTCTCATTAATTATACAATATTACGATGATAGAGTGACAATATGGCATTATTATATCTATACACTTTTTATTGGGACAGAATAGAAGACAGGTGCGTGAAAAGAATTTTTCAAAATTTTTCTAACTATGTGTATCTAATTTTTTCTTTATTATTTTAAATATTTTATGTTCCAACAGTCCTATTTTTTCCAGCTGAACTATTTTTATCCCATATAATGAAATTTTGAAATAGTGTAATAATTTAACCAGAAAAAAAAAAAGAAAGATTTTTTTAATTAAGTATATAGTAATAAGTAAAAATGCATTTGTTAAACTGACCGGAAATCAATGATTCCACTCCCATCGGTGATAATGGTACCATTGGCGTTGCAGTTGTAAAAGGGCACACAAATACATCCAATAAAAGGTGGCGACGTAGTAACGTAATCCAGCTGATTGAGTTTGTTAAGCTTTTG